>JANAVB010030818.1:17423334-17700328 GCA_029216955.1 Iris pallida
GCGATCCCCCTCCGAAGTCGCCACCACCCCTCTCTGCTAGCCTGCCTCGGGATGTACGCCTCCAGCGCTCGCCTCGGGCCGGACGGCGCAGCGAGCGCGCGCTGCTTTGGTCGCCCTCGGGGTGCGCCCCTCCCCTCGGGTCCCGCTCCCATGTGGTTCGGCCCTCCCATCGGGCCACGCGCCGGATGTCCTTTTCCCTATTTTTTCGTTTTCTTTTGAATTTTGAATTTTCTTGGAAATTCGAACTTTTGTTGTCTGATGTTTAGCTGTTTCCTGTTTCGTTTTCAATAAAATCTGGTATTTTCAAAAAAAATATATATATATATAAATATATGAATATATATATATATATATAAAATAAATATATATATATATATATATGGGGGTCAGGAGAGAAGAGAAACCCAAAGTCTGTCTGGCCATGCGTACAGAAGTCTCTGATCATACGACACAGCCTGATGACCTCTCGGATGATCTTGTCGGCATTGTATAGGAGGCCCTCATATCTTGCCTTGTTACGATTCTTCTATATGACCCACGTAGCAGCTACCGCTACGATCTGATGTCCGTAGAAAACGGAGGCCCATCCAGCCAAGAGATAGTAGAAGCACCCGCCTCTTTGAGCCTGTTTACAGTGCTGAGACAGAGCTCTCCATACCTTTACGGGTAATTCCACTTGACAGAGGATGTGGTCAACTGTTTTCGTCTGGCGCTCTGAGCAACAGTTGCATGCTGAGGCTAAGCTGAAACCAATAGTGTGTAGATTGTCATCTGTGGGTAACTTCTTTCGAAAGACTCTCCAGATTAGGATGGACAACTTCTTGGGGATGCAAGTCTGCCAGAAGGCGTCGATGATCGGGGATGGCATCCCACGACCACGGGCCACCTGTCTGGCCGAGCACACTGAGAAGCCGCCCGAGGGATCGACCGACCACCGCAGCTCATCAACTACGTTACCGATCTTCAGACCATGACGACAGATGCAATCTTCAGCCTCAACTTCGGTCCAATCCCGGATCTTTCCCCAATCCCAGTCGTTCTCCGAGGGATCCCACAAGTCTTTGATCTTGTTGTTCCCCTTGGCCGCCGAAAGGCTGGGGAGCAAGGTTTCTCCAGACCAACGTACGAGGAAGGTCGGGGAGTCCCCGTTGCCCAAATAAAGGCGTATCACTGGTTCGGCCATGGTGCGTCCGATGAGTATACGCCGCCACGCCAAGGAAGATCTACTGTTGGAGATAGCCTGTGATGGTGAATGTGCTTGAAGTATCTGGCCTTCATAAATCTAACCGATAAATTGTGACTCGTACGAAGCTTCCACCACAGCTTCATCGAGAAGGCATCAACAATGTAAGAGAGTTTTGAGAATCCTATGCCCCCTTACTCGGTGGGTCTAGCCATGGTGTTCCAACTTGATAAATGATGCTTGACGTGGCCATCGCTGTGCCCCCAAAAGAAGTTGCTTAGAATGCTTTCAATCGTGGAGAGCACCTTCTTGGGAGGGGAGCACGCGGCAGAGTATATATGGGTATGGATGTGAGAACATGTGTGATGAGGATCATCTATCCGCCTGGGGATAAGGTTGTATTGTGCTACCCCTCCAGTTTTCTCCTGATTTTGTTAATAAGCCCATCAAAAATGCCAATGCTAGATTTTGTTAATAAGCCCATCAATAATGATTTTGTTAATAAGCACGTTCGGTTGGTCGAATTCGACGCCAAATTTGGCCGTCCGAATTTTTAATTTCGTACTTGTTAAATTCGATTTTTGAACCCGGGACTCCGGATTCAATTTCTGACACCACCAGTAGACTTGTGGTATCGTTCTGGCATGTTTTTAAATAAAGTTTGCTTGATTTGGAGAACGTGGGCCCTGGCACGCATTTCGGTGCAAAATGGGTCCCACATTCCGAGTCAACGGGTCACTTTGAGATCGGCTCATCGGAATCCAGTTTTGGATATATCATTGAGTTCGTATCATCATTCTGGACTCGTTGACATATAATTTGCTGAGTTATGAAGACATTTGCTCCGACACGCATTTCGGTGCAAATTGGATTCTAAATGTCCGCGTCAGCGTATCATTTTGAGATCGGCTCATCGTAATTCCATTTTGGACATACCGTTGAGTTCGTATCATCATTCTGGTTTCGTGGACATATAATTTGCTAGATTTTGTAGACTTCTATCCCGACACATTTTTCGGTGCAAAGTGTATCCAACGGCGGACATCATTTAGATCCGAAATTACCGTTTTGCCCATGTGTCTAAATTGGACTTATGGGTAGGCTATTCTAGCTAATTTGACCGTTCTGAAAACGTTGGGGATATTTATTTTATCATCCAACAACATCTGTAGATTTTGCTTATGTATCATCCTTAATTTGTAATTAATTATTTTTCCAGAAATTGTTACTTTCTGTTTTTGAATTTTTATATATATTTTAATTGCTATAAAAATCTGGGAAAAATTATATTTAAATACTATGTTAATTTAGTTAATTTAATATAATTTTTCTAGCATTTAATAAGTACTTTTGGTATTTTATAAAAATAGGAAAACAGAACTCATTTTCAGGATACATGTGTTTGCTGATTTTTAATAAATATTTATGGGGGTTTATAAATTCCAGAATAATTAGTATAAATTTCTATAATTAACGAGGATCATTTTGGTACTTTATTTTATATATATTTGAGCTTTTTGTCTATCTCAAAAATTATTGGAATATAGTGTACAGTTTGATTTATTTATTGAATGATTACGACTTTCAATATTTTGTGTTGTATTGAGTTATTGTAGTATTGGACCTCACCCTACACTAGTGTAAAGACCCTAGCAAGTTAGTTTGGGTACTGTGTCACCCCACATTAGACTTTTATGTTAGGTCCCCACTTGGCTAGTATCCAGTTAGGAGTCGTGTCACACCACTAGTGTAAAATCTCGAACATAACTTAGATGCTGAGTTTGTATATCATTATTGACAGGACACCAGACATCTATATCTTCGTACTAATATTCTTGCTTTGCTCGAGGCAAGTACATCTATAAACTCATTTACTGTCTTTTAATGCTAGAACATGTATTAACCCTGTTAAAATACTGATCCTTGAGGTAGCAAGTTAAATCTTTACATGTTGTATTACTTTCAGTACCTGCCATGCTTAGGACAGTTCTTATATCTTCACATGCTTCTTACTGGTTCTCAGTACATGTTTCACTATGCTTTATACTGCTCTGAGTATTCACATGTTTTATACTGCTCTCAGTAACTACCGTGCTTTATACCGATCTCAGTAGCTCTTACATGTTAGAATATGGGTTATAGGAAAACTGATAGTTGAGTACGTGATCATGCCCCCATGCTACGACCTTGAGCCGTGTAAGGCCGACATTGCAGCTCCCCTTCCCAGAATTTTTTAAAAATATTTTTATCATTATTTATTTTAATTAAATGGTGATTTTTAGATTTTATAACTATTATTATTAGTTGGCATTCAATGACATTTTGTATAAAATGGGTTTTGTGCATCTTGGGATTGTTAGGCTGCGCATAATGGTATATATACACCATTATTGTCTTATCAAATTTCGTTACATTTATTATTATTTTATTTGAGATTATTATATATATAATATTATTTTATTATTATTTGTTGTCGAATAAATGTTATATATCTATATATATTCATATTATATAAATAAAGCTCTAGATTGATAATAGATAAATATATATATATATATATATATATATATATATATATATATATATATATATATATATATATATATAGAAATGTATATATGTATCATATATATATATAAATATATAGAATATATATTGAAATATAGAAATAACTGTATATACGAATATAAATGTATATGTGTATATGTGAATATATAGATGTATATAACGTGAGAGTATATACATATATACATATTATATTTATATATAAATACGTGTATGTGTGTATATGTATGTATATATAAATAAATAATATATGCGTGTGTAAGTGATGAATATAAATATAAATATCCATATATATTATATAGGTGTATACGTGTATGTGTGTATATAAATATATGTAGTATATGTATACCTATACGTGTATATATATATATATGAATATATATATACATATATGTATATTAGGCTAATAAAAAGAATAAGAAAAAGGAACCAATTTTAATGTAATTCCCCCAGGCCCACAACAGCCCCGGGCCAATGCTCAGCCCGAAAAACCCCAAGCCCACCAACAGGCCGAGCCCCATGGGAATTCAGCAGTAGACCCGAGCTGTAACAGCCGCACGCATATATACCGGATGTGAGAGAGAGAGAGATCGAAACACATCAAACCCTAACCCGATCCCAGCCTGCCCAACGCCACGACACCACCACGTCTCGACGACCCCCTCCCCACGCGCGCGCGCGTGCGCGCCTCCGAGGGTTGTCGCCTTCCGGCCGGGTTTGTCGCGAACAACGCGCGCAACAGAGCTGAGAAACAGCAGCAGCACCGCTGCGGGGCGGACTTCGTGGCAGGTTCCTCGCCACCCCGCTTCATCGATTCTCGAACCGCTTGCACCGGTACGTAGCTAACCTATACCACTATTTTTTCCTTCGAATAGATCCCATCGTCATGCGCTAGATTCTCCGAAAATTCGATCCAAAGATCGAGAAAAAAAGGGCCAAAACAGAACGCGTATACAGTCCCAAAGACCCAACTTAGTCATGATTTTATGAGCTGTATGTTAGGAGTTTTAGAAAAATAATTAAATGCAGTTGTAGACAACCTATAGGGCTGCCAAACCCTTTTTACGGAATTTGATTTCATCGACCGAGTGCCGAGAAATCCTCTTCCCAATTTTGACGAAAAACTGATTTCAAAATATTATAAATTATAAAAAATCTTCCGATACGTCGTGCATCCTGCCATTTTGGGTGACGTGGTCGTGAACCGTAAGCATCGAAAGGTGCGTAACGGCTTCGTGGTCGTGTGGGCTTTGACGGAATTCAAATTGGTCGCGTGTACACGACGAATTTGATACGTATCCGTCGAAATTTACCGTATCGACCACTTTGCACAAACTCTAATTACTTTGTGCACGCTCGTCAGATCGAGACGAAACTTGTGCCAGCAAGACCGTATCGCTTTTCTGGTCCTGCATGCCAAGTTTGGTCCAGTTCTGAGATAGGCGAATCGGAATGCCGTTATACGGGTCCCACGGTCCGACTCAACGGACGATTTTGTGCACGGCCCGTCGAAATCCAACTTTGGACATACGGTTGGGTTCGTATCGGAAAACTGGACCTGTTGACATATAGTTCAACGACTTTAGAAACCGTTGACTTTGGCACACTTTTCGGTACAAAGCGGGTCCAACGGCGGACATCATTTTTGCCCAAAATTACCGTTTTGCCTCTGTGTCCAAAATTGGACTTAAGGATAGGCAATTCTAGCTAATTTGACTATTCTGAGAACGTTGGTAGTATTTATTTCAGCATCTGGAGACTTCTGTATCTGTTGACCGATTGTGGCTCATTGAGTGGTATAGTATTATTGGTTTCTCCAGCTAAGGACCTCAGGCAAGTGCACTTTCTGATTGCTTTCGATTCGTAGTAGTCTTTTTATTTCATGTCTATAGATATATCTTGCTGCTTGTTGACACGCTCGTCACACAGAGTAGTCGAAAGGGAAAATATCTTAGTAGACATGTGGACTACCCAGAAATATTCCCAAAATGTCTATTCTTGAACGATAGCCGCTGCACACGACACGTGCAGTGTGCCGGATTTACCCCCTAGCCGTTCACATGTCGAAACAAATATTTCACACCACCTAGGTAGATGTCTTTTATTTTTCCTTTTCATCTCCACCGTGCCATGTCATCAGTACTTTCCAGTTTTTATATCTCATATGTTATTTTCATGTCTTGTTAATTCTATTGTGTTTTCGCATTGCCGTCGATTTATGTACTTGTTCCATTCCTGACTGAAAATCAACATTTTTTAGGTTTAGTCGCGATCACTCTTAGCACTGGGAAGACATGGGTATGCTGAGGCCGACCTAGATAGTGGAACTAGTTGTCATTTTCATTAATTATGAGAACTATGTATTTTCCTTTAAATATAAATCTTGTAAATGTTGTAATAAATTTATAAATGTGAATGTACAGCAAATGGTATATTTTGAGCATTTATTTTTTATGGGCTTGACAGCATTCTACCGCCGACTCTGCGGCGTAGGTTGGCTTGGACACGTCTCATATCCGAAAAGCGGGTGCGGGTCGTAACAAGTTTTTGTGGTGACCCATGCAGGTCAGATTTCGCAAAAGATTGCGAACTCGTGATGGTACGTTAGTCGTACTATTGCGAGCCTGCGCCCAGGAAATGCTCATTCACAATTAGGATTAAAATAATTTAGGAGGATAACTAGGATAAGGGTCCCTTATTAATTAGGTAGTTAAGATTGTCTGATAGGCCATACAAGTTGCATACAGAGTTGTTAAATTTAGATTGCTTGCTAGATCTTTATAGATATACTAATACTTTTGATATGACATTATGATCCAATGTGGATCCACTATTCTCTGGTAAGTTAGGCTTATCTATAATTAAGGCTTAGTCTTGATAAACTGTTCAATTTTCTTTTACTCTATTTAGATATAAATCTTATATCATAAGTTAGAACAGTCTATTTAAATTCTCTTTTACTTTAAGGAGTTAGTTTATAATTTCTTATTCTGTTATTCCTGTATGAATTCCGAGTTAGATTTGATTCAAAGTTTTCCCTCAGCCATTTGAAATATATATGAGATAAAGATTATGATGTTTTTACTTTACTTGTCTTCAGGTATTCCCTTCCACCAGTCTTTTGCTTTAAGGATTGATACTTATAGGCAGATGTTACACTTTCTATCATAGCCAATTAGTTTGAACTCTAGCAGCTCCTTGAAGCCCTTAAGAATATAGTCAGAGTAATTAAACAACTGCGATGACTAGACAGCAGCGCACTGTCGCCAATTACCTGAGAGCGGAGAGTGTGGGTTCACTGCAGCCAGCAGCGCACTGGCAAGGCACAACCCCAGAATTGAAATCATTTCAAAGAATTGTAGTTTAGGGAACATTGCTAAAACTATGACCTCGTTGACCTCTTTAAATCTTAGATACCCTTGTGTCAGTATAAGGTAGAGTGCCCGATAGCATATCACCTCTGAATCACGGAACCAAGGGTTTACCACAGCTAGAGTATATGGGCGAGGCATAATTCTCGGTAAAACGATTCCAGACGTGATTACAAGTTTAGGATACTATAAAGGATAGGGACTGCCCTGTATGACCCTAAGATCCAAAACCAATACTAGTGTAAGTTCTGTAAGTGGAGTAGCATGTCTCCCAACCTAGCATTTCGTGGTCCTTCTAATCTAGAGACGAGGTAATTAACTGACACTAATAGGTTTACTTAGAAAAATAGAACTCAGAAGCCCATAACCCATTAGTCGACCAAGGCCTTAGAAAGACTGTATAAGCAAGAACACCAGGTAAGGTTTTGATTCTCTCAAAACTCGAACTACTTATTTCCTCCTTCCAAAAACCTCACATACTTGTATTTTGACTATCTTGACCAACGCTACTATTACAGCCTAGTTTTGCAAGCTTACCCTTCTATCGAGCTTGAATCAAGACATGTGTTTATTGGGGATGCCCGCTAACATATTGTCTAAACAGAATCACTATATTACGGTCTGATCAACCCTGATGCATTTGGTTCGCTTTTCTACTAATTACCCTACGTGGATTGAGATGTAGATGTCTCTAGGATCTCATCCGCGACTGCTTTGACAATTCCTCTTGAATTATACATTCGCCTTTGAATCACGTAATTGTATTCGGTGACATCTCTCTTGAACTCTTCATTGTTTTTGTCTTTCACTGATTGGAAAGACGAAAGCTCATAATTGATAGGTGGATACAGAGTATTCTCCATGGCTATGATAGCTGTATACGCAAGTGTAGCTACCCTCAGCCAGCCTGTGACTGGAACCTTGCCTTGAGTTAATCATCCTCTCTGTGACCCTAAACCTACTATCATGGTCTTCTAGTCATTGAAGTCCAAGAATGATTAGGATCTTTCCCTTGATCAAATGCCAACCTAGGTGACTATCTATTCTCAAGAGACCGATTGTTGTGGGCCTCAAATTATTTGTTTGAAGCTTGCTTTAACCAGAACCCTTGTAACAATAGTCTGATAGATTTGACACCACAGAAATTCACGACCCAGTTGTTAAGAACCTTTTCATATGATGTGCGTTAGAGCTGGTTACCCCGTCGATAACTCCTGTACAATATGGACGGGTAGATCATTCTATTTTATCGACCATGTGTCATTATACATAGTCATTTTCCATTTATTGAGAAACGATCCTTGACTTGACTTATATCTACCGTACCCCGATACGTCGTGCCTTATTCTTTATTAACAAGAGTCGAGGTACAATATTCGGATTTCGAAATTCTTCTAACCTCACCATTCCTAAAATCATATCCTAGATTCTAAGGTGGGTAGACTGTAAGCCTTCTTGGGATATCCGAAGATTACCGATTGATTAGGATAATTTTCCTACTAGAATGATAGTTAGTGCCCCATGGACTCCCACTTTCCATTTAGATCATTTTGTGTCCCCGGCCGTGTCATTAATATTCGGAGCACGAGACCAGCCATTACCTTCCAACAAACTTCATATGTAAGATCTAGACGAGTCTACCTTCATCTAGGTATATCATGTCCCACTCAAACACATTCCTTTGTACTCTATTTTTATGGTACGACTTTCAGGTAAAAAGGACTAGCTATAACCCTTACCACAATACCGGCATACTTTCCGACTCCCACTAGAGCCTCAACCTTGACTCAATTTATTCGACCCAATATATAGTTGTGATCTACTCGAAGCCCACTACGCACGTGCCACTAGTGTACCCCCAATTGAGACCTCATGTGCTACTTAAACACAAAGGTCACGGAAGGCGTATTTCGGGCTTTATGAACCTAGCTAACCAACCCGACGGACAACTAACTCAACCCCTTGGATAGAAACCTATTCTAGAATACCCTAATCCAGTAGGAATAGTTTTATCTTGGGATCTTGTCCAATCCATATAGATTGAAACCCAATGTTCATCCAACCAACGACTGATGTCCAAATAGAGAACTCATTAAGACCCAGTAGAACCCATCCATACATACCACCATATTTGGACTGTAAAACCAAACTGGTTGAAGTAGGTCCCTATACCTATTATGTAGTCTCCGTCTTTTAGAATGCGATGTCATTCGTAACCTTCATTCCATCTACCTGGAAGTCGAGATACGATCTTGTATTGCATTTATATTCCTGCCTCGTGTGTTTAAATAACCACGGAAAAGATCACAATCTTGATTTTTCAAATTCCATTCTATTTTGGAACCTTGTTTAGAATTTCGAGAACAAAATTTCTGTATTGCATGGATTGTAAGCCCCTCTAAGAAACATGTGTTCTCCGATTTAGCAAGTGACTGGACTAAAGTAGCCCAATCTAGCAAATAAGTCAATGGTTCGTAAACTTTCTTCTACCTGCATCATTGGAAACTCTCTACCGCTCTTGAAACCTCATATTTGCTCTCGATTATTCTCCCTTATCTTCATGTCCTTCCTATTCTGGAGCGACAAATGGTCATGCTTATTAGAATTTACCAATATTTCTTAGCTACTTGAGTAAATTTGTTGATTGTTAGATTTTGGGTTCTTTGATAAGATAGGAGAGGATTATAGAGGCCAAAAGTAGTAGATATCTATTTGTAGCAATTTTAACAAGTAGTTAAAAGATTACAAGTTTTAGTGACATAGCTTTGAGGGAGTAGTGTGACCAAAGGTGGATAGAAGTCCTCGATGATTCGTAGTTACGGAATGGCTAGGAGGAGGTATAAATATTCCGGAGAAATTAGATTTGAGGAGATTAAGGTAATAGTGGATTTATTCTTTTACTTTTATTTTTTGAATTTTAGGCATGTTTATGAGTTAGAATTTCGAGGACGAAATTATTTTTAAGGTGGGTAGATTTGTAGCTCCCCTTCCCGAAATTTTTTAAAAATATTTTTATCATTATTTATTTTAATTAAATGGTGATTTTTAGATTTTTATAACTATTATTATTAGTTGGCATTCAATGACATTTTGTATAAAATGGGTTTTGTGCATCTTGGGATTATTAGGCTGCGCATAATGGTATATATACACCATTTTGTGTTATCAAATTTCGTTACATTTATTATTATTTTATTTGAGGTTATTATATATATAATATTATTTTATTATTATTGGTTGTCGAATAAATGTTATATATCTATATATATTCATATTTATATAAATAAAGCTCTAGACTGATAATAGATAAATAAATATATATATATATATATATATATATATATATATATAGAAATGTATATATGTATCATATATATCGATATAAATATATAGAAATATATATTGAAATATAGAAGTAATTGTATATACGAATATAAATGTATATGTGTATATATGAATATATAGATATATATAAGGTGAGAGTATATACATATATACATATTATATTTATATATAAATACGTGTATGTGTGTATATGTATGTATATATAAATAAATAATATATGTGTGTGTAAGTGATGAATATAAATATAAATATACATATATATTATATAGGTGTATACGTGTATGTGTGTATATAAATATATGTAGTATATGTATACCTATACGTGTATATATGTATATGAATATATATACACATATATGTATATTAGGCTAATAAAAAGAATAAGAAAAAGATTAAGAAAAAGGAACCAATATTAATGTAATTCCCCCAGGCCCACAACAGCCCCGGGCCAATGCTCAGCCCGAAAAACCCCAAGCCCACCAACAGGGCGAGCCCCATGGGAATTCAGTAGTAGACCCGGGCTGCAACAGCAGCACGCATATATACCGGATGAGAGAGAGAGAGAGATCGAAACACATCAAACCCTAACCCGATCCCAGCCTGCCCAACGCCGCGCCACCACCATGTCTCGGCAACCCCCTCCCCATGCGCACGGGCGCGCGCCGCCGAGGGTCGCCGCCGGTCGGTCGGGTTTGCCGCGAACAGCGTGCGCAACAGAGCCGAGAAACAGCAGCAGCACCGCTGCGTGGCGGACTTCGTGGCAGGTTCCTCGCCACCCCGCTTCATCGATTCTTGAACCTCTTGCACCGGTATGTAGCTAACCTATACCACTATTTTTCCCTTCAAATAGATCCCATCGTCATGCGCTAGATTCTTCGAAAATTTGATCCAATGATCGAGAAAAAAGGGCCAAAACAGAACGCGTATACAGTCCCAAAGACCCAACTTAGTCATAATTTTATGAGCTGTATGTTAGGAGTTTTAGAAAAATAATTAAAGGCAGTTGTAGACAACCTATAGGGCTGCCAAACCCTTTTTACAGAATTTGATTTCATCGACCGAGTGCCGAGAAATCCTCTTCCCAATTTTGACGAAAAACTGATTTCAAAATATTATAAATTATGAAAAATCTTCCGATACGTCGTGCGTCCCGCCATTCCGGGAGACGTGGTCGCGAACTGTAAGCATCGAAAGGTGCGTAACGGCTTCGTGGTCGTGTGGGCTTTGACGGAATTCAAATTGGTCGCGTGTGCGCGACGAATTTGATGCGTATCCGTCGAAATTCACCATATCGACCACTTTGCACAAACTCTAATTACTTTATGCAAGCTCGTCAGATGGAGACAAAACTTGCGCCAGTAGGACCGTATGGCATTTCTGGTCTTGCATGCCAAGTTTGGTCCAGTTCTGAGACAGGCGAATCAGAACGCCGTTTTGCGGGCCCCACGGTCCGACTCAACGGGCAATTTTGTGTACGGCCCGCCGAAATCCAACTTTGGATATACGGTTGGGTTCGTATCGAAAAACTGGACCTGTTGACATATAGTTCGACGACTTTAGAAATCGTTGACTCTGACACAGTTTTCGGTGCAAAGCGGGTCCAACGGCGGACATCGTTTTTGCCCGAAATTACCGTTTTGCCCATGTGTCCAGAATTGGACTTAAGGATAGGCAATCCTAGCTAATTTGACTATTCTGAGAACGTTGGTACTATTTATTTCAGCATCTGGAGACTTCTGCATGTGTTGACTGATTGTGGCTCATTGAGTGGTATAGTATTATTGGTTTCTCTAGCTAAGGACCTCAGGCAAGTGCACTTTCTGATTGCTTTCGATTCATAGTAGTCTTTTCATTTCATGCCTATACATATATCTTGCTGCTTGTTGACACACTCGTCATACGGAGTAGTCGGGAGGGGAAATATCTTAGTAGACATGTGGACTACCCAGAAATATCCCCAAAATGTCTATTCTTGAACGATAGCCGCTGCACACGACACGTACAGTGTGCCGGATTTATCCTCTAGCTGTTCACATATCGAAACAGATATTTCACACCGACTAGGTAGATGTCTTTTATTTTTTCTTTTCATCTCCACCGTGCCATGTCATCAGTACTTTCCAGTTTTTATATCTCATATAATATTTTCATGTATTGTTAATTCTATTATGTTTTCACATTGCCGTCAGTTTGTGTACTTGTTCCATTCCTGACTGGAAACTAACATTTTTCAGGTTTAGCCGCGATCACTCTTAGCACTGGGAAGACATGGGTATGCTGAGGCCGACCTAGATAGTGGAACTAGTTGTCATTTTCATTAATTGTGAGAACTGTGTATTTTCCTTTAAATATAAATCTTGTAAATGTTGTAATAAATTTAGAAATGTGAATGAGCAGCAAATAGTATATTTGAGCATTTATTTCTTACGGGCTAGACAGCGTTCTATTACCGACTCTGCGGCGTAGGCTGGCTTGGACACGTCTCGTATCCGAAAAGTGGGTGGGGTCGTGACAGACATTATGCATGTAGACCTTGCCATAGGCCAATATCCTGAGGCACTTGTACGTTTGTACATTTAGGCATGTACGGAAGTACATATTGTTCTTACCGGTGCCACAGCACCATCACCTATTGACCGATCACGTACCTGCTCCAGTTTTATACATTAGATATACATGTGTCACCTTGACAAATGTATTTTACCATGATTCCAGTCATACCATGATTCCAGATATGCCATGTTTCCTATGTTACTATGATACTGTGATCCCAGTTGTACCATGAGGCCACGTTTCTAATATTTTCTGTTTTATAGACTTATCACACCATGTTTCTTGTTGTACATCTCTTTCATTATATATTCAGTACTTTAGTTGTAGAGGTTGTACTTGCTCCCGTCCTGACAGGATAACGTTGTAGGTATACTTTTCGAGGAGGAAATGCTATGTGTTACATATTATGGCACTGATTTTGAGGACCTAGCCTTAGCTCCAAAAGAGGCCCCAGCGGGGAACCTTGCTTAGATATTTTCATGTATTTTGAGACTTAGACTTTGTTTTTGAACTTATATTTGGATACTGGACTTTGTCTCCAGTTAGATGCTTGGAAGTGTACTATTAAGTCTGTACTTGTTTACCTTCGCTTATAGATGCTGTGTTGTGATGAACCTTTAAATGTGATTTTAGAACTGTTAGCAGCTTAGTTCCTTTATTGTTTATTCTTAGAACAGCTTACTACGCTTTAATAAGCGTAGGCTGGACATTGCTCGGCCCGGCCCAACAATTTGGGTAACGGGTCGTGACATAGGCCGTAATTACAAATCGCTCAAGCTCTCCCTCTCTCTCGAAACATAAAAGACGTGCCAAGCGGCTTACAACATGGGATGATATATGGCGATGGTCCAATACATTATGTCCTGTATATGGTGCTTTTGCTCTTTTGCGACGTACCAAGGCTTCAGAGTTAGCGCCGCACCTTAGCACACTCGCGGGTTGACTCCGCACTTGACGAGGTTCTCCTGCCCCCTGTAGGCTAGCTCCATAACTCGCTATTATTACCAAACACATTCGATTTAATTTCGTCCACCATCTATCAGTTGTTGTCTTTCTAATCATACCTTAGGATTAGTTTCATGGCATATAATATAAAGCCTATCCCGTATTATCGATATCAAGTGTCGCATGTGAATAGCATTCGCAACTTACCATACTTACCATATGATCTTCCCTGTCCAAGGCAAACCAAGTTAGCCAACATATTATACGTAAAGACTTAACAGATTTGTATAAGCATTCAAGATGTGTCGAGGGCGTGTTCCTGTCTCGGGTGGACGAAATACTCATGTTTTCGATATTTCTTGTACTCACATTTTGTTCGGATGTTCATTCATAAAGTATTCATGTTTGTCAAGTTATGTTATACTCAAATCTTTGTTCAAATATTCATATTCACTTAGTTGTTCAGTTGTCTAGCTTAACTCAAGTTGTCAGGATGTGTTACACTCAAGTGTCGTTCAGAAATGTTTCATTCAGTTACTTATCATATTTAGCTTCCTCGGATTACTTGTTTCAATGCATGGTCTCGCACGTGGATTGCCACCAACGAGCCCACTTAATCTATATACATCAGTCGCAGGCAATACAAGCCATTTGGACTATACTTATGGTATTCATAGACTTATCAAGCATGATGGCTGGTACACCCTGATAGGTTACGTAATGCCCGACCTTATGTCACTTGTGTGGCCGAGACCGTACACAAGCCACCAGTAAGCCAAGATTCCGCCTAGGCCGACACGATATAGTTGATCATTGCCTTGGAATCCTTCATTCCGTCCCTCGTGCATGAGTTGTCCGCGACCATTTCGTATTCTCAGTTTATGTTTTCAACTTATCGGGCTGTCTTAAGCCATTTATCTTATCGGATGTCTTTAGCCATTTATCTTCTCAGGATGACTTGAGCCATTTATCTTATCGGCTATCTTGAGCCATAATGAATTAACTTATCGGACAGTCTTGAGCCATAATATATTATCGACTAGGTTGGCGGTGGCTTCCGTACAGCACGAGTAGCGAGCCCCGTTGCACGTCCCCGTCATACCTGTCGCTAATCATTATTTTCTTTCTTTCATTCATTCCTTTCTTTCTTTCTTTCACTTGTTTATTCATTCATTTGTTCATTTGGTCATTCATTTATTCGTTCATACATTCATTCATTATGTAGCTCCCTGTGCGGGAACTGCCTTGGCGACCCATCGGTCCTGAAGCCTTTTGATGTTTCCTTTACTATGCTCGAAACAACTATTTTGATAGTCTTCCTGCCTCAATTCAATAGACCATTAATTATTTAGTGCTTCAAGTTGTGGTACGATCTAAGTTACAAGCATTTCGTTCATAAGTGAACGCATAGACAATTCTACTCAAAAGTGAGTTATGCCTTGGCATGAGCGTGGAGTGCGGGGCAAGGTTCAAGTAACATTCCAAGTTCCTTTCCATGTTCTACACAAGCATACATGATGGGATTATTCCCTTAGCAAGGTGCATTGAGTCCTTTTATTAACAAGCAGGGGGTTATCGTCTAGCGATTCTAGCAATATTGTCCATATAATTATGTGTCTCGACTAAGCAAAGACAGGTTCATCGGAGCCACCCACCTTAGCGATGATCGCATCGGCCGAGCGAGCGTGTATTTGAACGTCTGTGTTTGGATTCTTCTGAAGGGCTAACGTAACTCTTGTATTGATTCACATCGATACTTTATCGTGTCAGCACAACTCTTTGAGTTAACGATTGAAATGAGTTATTGTAATTGCCGTTTGAATCGGCATTTCGCTAGGGCGGAGCAGGTCGTTACATTATACACCACTCAGAATAAGTCTCGTCCTCAAGACTTCTTGAGTGCACGTCATCCTACTGTTCCTTAACACATGTCGTGTGTGTACGTTAGACACTTCCCATCGAATGACTTTATCCTTCGATGGCATCGAGCTATACTCTATTATTTTTTCTAAGTTCTGTGTCACATGTATTTGGTTAATTTCAGAGAATGACTTTACCACTCATTCGAGAGTTGATGGTACTCACTTAATCATCGTGTTTCTATGACTTGGTCGCTCTTACGCCCTATCACAGGACTATAATGGTTACACGAGGTACTTTACAATTCGTCAAACATGAGGGTCGTAGGCTGAGGCTAACTCACTCATTCGTTCATCCATGCTCATCTCAAAATATCCGCTTGCAACTGCATTCGAGTTCATCATATCCCTGAGTTTGAATCATGCACATATTTAAGGCATCCCCCGAATATATACATTTCAACCAAGCTTAGCGATAGCGAAGTCGAACAAGCTACTTGTGACAGTTTCGAATTGCCGGTCGTTTTACTAACTCGATCAAAACCAAACTCCAGTATGTTTCACTATCGTCTATCTCGATCCTCGAGATGACTCGATTCATTTCTCAAGTGTTCTTGTCTACGAAATCAATATGATTTCTTCTTAGCAGAGTCGACCAAAGTTCAAGTAATTCTCGTCCGATCCAAAACCAAATATTCTACTATCATCAAGTACGACTTCCTATCAAAGATTCGCATTAGTTATCCCAACTTTTCTTGCTCATCACCGATTTCTATCATTTATTTCATTTTGGGGCTGATATCATTGTCGCTAACGCATACTCCTAGTTCCACATCCAAACTCTAAGTCTTGTTGCCCCAGATTTATCGTCCGTTCGAACGATTTTCTAAAGTCGGTCACACAGATTCAATCGCTCGGCATAGGGTTGTTCACCTATCCGCTAGGTTAGCTCACAAGGTCATAGTTACAACTCAAGTTTGCGGTTCATCATGCAACTCGTTACACGATGCTTGCCCCAATCCTATGGTCAAACTATTGTTCGTTCGTAAGGGATACTCTACCCAAGTTTGTTTTACTCAGATTTCTAAACATCGAGTAGTGTTCTTCCTATTCTCCTCAAGACATTCTTCGTACGGGGTCCGAGTCTATTCTGCAAAGTTATTCTATGATAGGTTATGCTCAACCAAATCCTAGCATATCAACATCACATGTCCAACTAGCAATTTGTATAGTCTACCTCTTCAAATATGTTTGATATAATTCACCTATCTATCCTATCCAATTCATGTAGTCGATCACAATGTTGTCTGGCATAGCAATATGTCACACCCCAATCTCAAGCAAGTCTGAATATCCATGGTGGACATAAAATCACCATACGAACGCTCCCACAGGATATTTATCCTCATCGAGACGTAACTCTTGTATTGAGTCCAGACTAAATCATCTCGATACGTAGATTGGAGCTACTCAATCCTCAAGTTTACTTTATCGTCAATCACAAGTCCGAACAATCCTCAAATTCAGCTTCGCTTCAAACCACAAGTCAAAGTAATCCAAATTGCCACGCCCTGATCTTCTGAGTTCGATCATTCCCGCTGGACATGAATCACCATGTCAGCGCTCATACAGAATGATTACCCCAAATCTGACGTGACGCATGTGCAAGGCTGGAGTTACCCTCGTACAAGATAAGATCGTCAACGTTGTGGTTATCAACGAACAATCAAGATATTTTCCTTTCATCCAAACATTCATTTCTATCAAAATTCCAAGCATAGCATCCATCAAAACAATAATATTTTACACGATCATTATTCTTCGAATCAGAGTACCCTCGAGTTATTGTATATCGATCTTTGATACGCCTCATTACCGTCGATGATGTACATAACCTGACGATCTTCCTTTGTAACAAAATCCGAGTCGTGCAACGTAATTCCTCCATTTGCATCGTTCTATTCTAACTTATCGCATCATTCTATGCTAACTCAAGTCATTGAGCAACATCTATTCCATATCCTTAGTCATTCTCGCATCTTCAAACTAACGTTTTCATGCACGTTATCTTCCAATCGTTCTATTTTTGTTCTCATCTCTGAGTATTGCACATCCACTCAAGTTTCAATTAATTCGACTATATCCGAATTTGCACGTACGATCCACCAAGTTTCCTCGACCAAAACATCATTTGTTTTATCGTTCTCGAATCCTTATTCAATACCATATTCTAGTTCGCACTATACATCCATCGAGTATCCGAATGACATCTCGTTCGAGGCCCTCAAAATTATGACCAACTCAGCATTACTCATTCTAAGGCTTTGTACGAGATCACACCGCTTTATGACATACTCTTTGCTACCCTTAAATCCTGAATTTCGTTCAATCAATTTCCAAGATGGTCCATACACCACCCAGGGTTCGAGCCACTCGACTAATCGTTAAAACTCACTCTTATTCCCTTCTGAGGCTATCATATACACCACTCATGGTTCAAGTCATCCAATTCATTCTTCAATCACGTTCACATCATTTGGTTATACATTTCTCCAATTCGTTCCTCAAAATTCTAGCACGTTTCCTTGCGTCATCTTGATAGTCTAAGTCTCATATATCTCTATTCATAGTCCATTATGCAAATTAAATTTTTGATTCATACTCCTCGACAAATTAGCCGTTCGATCTATTCTTCAAAACCCAAACACCATTCTCGGGGTTTGCTTAGTATTGGTCCGATAGCGTCTATATCAATATAGACTCTAAGTCTAACTTATTCTCCTTCGAGCGATATCCAATCTCGCTCGCAAACTTGCTCGCACTAGAAGGTTTAGGTGTGCGATACTTGGCACAACTTAGCCAAAAGGCTGTGTGCATAACCGTCCCGTTTGGACTACACTTTGGTCTCGTACATTCGTTCGCTAGTATTAGCGTAAGGTTATTCAGTCATGCATACCATTTGCTATCTTATAGCATGGGTTTTTCTCAACTCAAGTCGGACATAGTTCGGCACAAAGGCCTTCGTATTTCGATTCCGTTCAACCGAATACTTGTACGAGCTTTTAAAAGTATTAGACTTATTGTATAGAATATCCCAAGGAATAATGAAAGAGAGCATACACTTCTTTTATCCACGATCGAGCTTTCAAAACTGAGATAATCAAAAAAAAGTCCAAGGATGTAAAGCCGTACTTTGATGCTAATCTGTCACGCCCTGGTCCCGGAGGACCGATCGTCCTCGCTAAGGAATGATGCTGCATGAGGCTAGGTTGCGCTCACGCAAGGCCAGGTTCTGAAATGACCGATTGAAGGCTAGGCCACAGAGTCGTACAGAGTGTCCCATTTGCAGCGAAAAGTAAATGAACACAAGTAGAAACAAAATCAAACTCTTTATTGATATTTAAGAAGTATTACAAGCATCTCTAGGCCGAGATTACAAATCGCTGAAGCTCTCTCTCTCTCGAAACATAAAAGGCGTGCCAAGCGGCTTACAACATGGGATGATACATAGCGATGTTCCAACACATTATGTCCTATATATGGCGCTTCTGCTCTTTTGCGACGTTCCAAGGCTTCAAAGTTAGCTCCGCACCTTAGCACGTACGCGGGTAGACTCTGCATCTGACGAGGTTCTCCTGCCCCTTACGGGCAGACTATGTGGTTATCAGTACATTGTTATTCACTGGTGGGGAGGCTAGCTTTCCCAACTCGCTATCATTACTAAACATGTTCGATTTAATTTCATGTACCATCTATCAGTTGTTGTCCTTCTAATCTTGCCTTAGGATAAGTTTCATGGCATATAATATAAAGCTTATCCTGTGTTATCGATATCAAGTGTCGCATGTGAATAGCATTCGTAACTTACCATACTTACCATACGTTCTTTCCTGTCCATTGTAAAACAATTTAGCCAACATATTATACGTAAAGACTTAACGGATTTATATAAGCATTCAAGATGTGTCGAGGGCATGTTCCTGCCTCGGGTGGACAAGATACTCATGTTTTCGATATGTCTTGTACTCACGTTTTGTTCGGACGTTCATTCAAGAAGTATTCATGTTTGTCAAGTTATGTTATACTCAAATCTTTGTTCAGATGTTCATATTCAGTTAGTTGTTCAGTTGTCCAGCTTAACTCAAGTTGTCATGATTTGTTATACTCAAGCGTTGTTCAGAAATGTTTCATTCAGTTACTTAGCATATTTATTTCCTCGGATTACTTGTTTTAATGCAAGGTCTCGCACATGGATTGCCACTAGGGAGCCCACTTAAACTATATACATCGGCCGCTGGCAATACAAGCCATTTGGACTATACTAAGCTATTCGTAGACCTATCAAGCATCATGGCTAGTACACCCTGATAGGCTACGCAATACCTGGCCGTACGTCACTTGTGTGCCCGAGCCCGCACACAAGCCACCCGTAAGCCATGATTTCGCTTAGGCTGGCACGATGTCGTTGATCGTTGCCTTGGAATTAACTTGTCCCTCGTGCACGAGTTATCCGCGACCATTTCGTATTCTTAGTTTATGTTTTCAACTTATCGGGTTGTCTTGAGCCATTTATCTTATCGGCTGTCTTTAGCCATTTATCTTCTCGAGCTGACTTGAGCCATTTATCTTATCGGTTGTCTTGAGCCATAATGAATTAACTTGTCGGGCTATCTTGAGCCATAATGTATTATCGGCTAGGTTGGCGGTGGCTTCCGTGCAACGCAAGTAGCGAGCCCCGTTGCACGTCCTCGTCATACCTGTCGCTAATCATTATTTCATTTCTTTCTTTCATTCATTCCTATCTTTCTTTCTTTCACTTGTTTATTCATTCATTTGTTCATTTGTTCATTCATTCATTCGTTCGTACATTCACTCATTATGCAGCTACCTATGCGGGAACCGCCTTGGTGACCCATCGGTCCCGAAGTCTTTCGATGTTTCCTTTACTCGGCTCGAAATGACTATTTTGATAGTCTTCCTACCTCAATTCAGTAGACCATTAATTATCTAGTGCTTCAAGCTGTGGTACGATCTAAGTTACAAGCATTTCGTTCATAAGTGAAAGCATAGACAATTCTACTAAAAAGTGAGTTGTGCCTTGGCACCAGCGTGGAGTACGGTACGAGGTTCAAGTAACATTCCAAGTTCCTTTCCATGTTCTATACAAGCATACATGATGGAATTATTTCCTTAGCAAGGTGCGTTGACTCATTTTATTAGCATGCAGGGGTTATTGCCTAGCGATTCCAGCAATATTGTCCATATAATTATGTATCCCGACTAAGCAGAGACAGGTTCATTGGAGCCACCCATCTTAGCGATGATCACATCGGCCGAGCGAGACTCCGAGCGTTCCTTTGAACGTCTAAGTCTAGATTCTTCTGAAGGGCCAATGTAACTCTTGTATTGATTCATATCGATACTTCATTGGGTCAACACAACTCTTCGAGTCAATGATTGAAATAAGTCGTTGCACTTGCCATTTGAATTGACGTTCTGCTAGGGCAGAGCGGATCATTACAGAGAAGGCTGCATCCAGTTGGTCTTCAACTCCACTATTCTAGTGGAATTTAGATCCACCTATCGTATATCCTGGTGAAATCATGCTTGAAAAATTACTTCATGACCACACAATTATCTGAAGTCGTCCGTGCATAACCATGCTCCCTCATAAGCGACTCAAACTTCCTGTACCACTGCCTCAGAGTCTATTTCAGACTATACAAGCTCTTCTTCAACCGACAGATTAAGTGTGACTTATCTTTCTCATATAATTTTTCTGGCTACTCCATTTATAACTTCTCCTCTAAATCACCATGAAGGAATATCATCTCCGCGTCCATCTATTCAACATCTAAGTTGAAAATACTTGCTAATGCTAGCATCACCTAGATAGATGACAATTTGACGACCGTAAAATAAACTCATCGAAATCCATACCCTTCCACTAACTGTAGCCCTTAACTACCAGACTTGTTTTGTATCGAGGGCGAGTAGCATCTTTCGTTTGATTCACCGTGAACACCCCTCGATTCTTCTAAGCCTTCTTACCCTTTGGCAACCGCACCAGCTTATAAGTGGAGTTTGCCAGTAAGGAACTCATCTCCTCCTGCGCATCCACTCCTGCTTATATTCATCTTACATTATCTCTATGAAGATTTTGGGCTGTGCATCATTAGTCAGAAATACGTACTCATCTGGTAAGTACCACATGGATGGTCGACGATCTCTCGTGCTCCTCCACAATATAATATTTGATGTTGGTTGTGTATTGACAGCCTCATTCACTTCAGGAACTACCTCATCGACATGCTCATCCTTTTGAGGGCCACCATGACCACCATCAGCAGGCTGATGATCAGGTTTGGAGCATCTCTAAGTACTGGCTCCATTATTACTAGATTCTTCGTAGTATCCTCTAGAAATAGCTCAAAGCGTGATGACTCTAACTCAGACAATTCCTCTACCTTAGAAGGAATTTTGAAATCCTGAGTATTGATCATGGTTTGATCCTTAACGAATACCGCATCCCTGCTTTTACAGAGCTTTCTGTCTATCAGATTGTTGAGTCTGTAACCAAACTATCACAACTTACATCCGCATGATCAGGTACAAGTTGTGATTACGTGCAGCCTACGCTACAGGATCGGAGGTAGTGAGCTGTTCTAAGCCTCAATTGATGCTAAATAATCGTATTAATCAATATTTGATCAATTACAACTACTAATCACATGCCCAATATCAAATTACCACATCAATACTGTAGAAGCATGGAAATTCAGGTGCATCTATAGGCCAGAATCCTATGCGCTCAACCCAACTATGCGACCAACTCCAATGCGCCAGGAAGAACTCAGACAGATACTTGGCACAACAAAGTACAAGTTTAAAGACATTCAAAAGAGGACTTTTATTTCATATGAAAGTTTATTACATGTCTAAAGATAGGCTTTACAAAGGAGAACTTCTACAAAGAAGGAAAATCCTAAAGCTACAGCCAGATGCAGCAAACTGCCATGCACCATCTGCCAGGCACATAATCCGCCAGGCGCATCATCTGTCAGGTGCATCACTCTCATGTCTCGTCCAAGCGCATCATTCCGGTATCTCAACGTATGCGTATCTCCGTGCATGGTCAAAGCGAAGCACTCTCTCTCATCCGCACCAATCAGCCCTTATGTAGCAGGAGGAGAAGCTCTCCTAGCTCGACAAGGATCGCGGCACGACGCCCCGGCCTTTGGAAGCAACATGCACACTCGACAACCTGTGGCTCTGCCAGTATACCGAAAGACGGAGCATAGCTACCCCAATCTTTGGATACAACAGGCACCATCGGCCAGTATCCGGACTCGACGATCCCGATATTTGGATGCAACAGACACTACCACAGAAGCTCGGAGTGATGGAAAGACTTGGACAGCACATCTTCACCCTCGGGAAGAGCTCGAGTTCGAAAGGGCGCCATGGCTGAGCTACGGCGAAGTTCATCTTTTGAAGAATGAAAGTGTCACCCCCATTTCCTGTATTTCGTATTTGTACTCGTAATTTGATTTTGGCACGTATTTTATTTTCTCGACTTACGGATTTTGGTTTCTCGTAAATGGGTTTGGACCATGACTTAGTTTTATTTTGTGGAATTGGGTTGGTTTGATTAGGTTTAGTTTAATATGAATTGGTACACTTTAACCTACACTCTACCCTCAACACAACACACCCACCCTCATTATATCTCCACCAACCTTTCTCTCTCCTCTTTATTCTCCATTAACTTCTCCATCTTCTTCATTCTTCCACACAACTCCCAAACCTATAGGCAAGTGCACCTTGCCATCAAATAAGCACCACTTTTTATTTGTCCATTAACTAGATTAGGCCATGAAGAACAACTTTAGAACTTGACATTTTATGATTTGGAGCTTTCATTCTTCTAGATCTAGGTTTTAACTATTTTCGAAAATCCTTGGTTTTGATCTATTAAACTTCGATTTTTGCATATTTTGATGCTTCCATATGGAAAAGAATTCGATTTTACTCAAGTTAGAACTTTGTAAATCTAGAATTGGTTTTGATTTGACAAAGTTATGAAGAATTGAAGTTCTTGGTGTTCTTGGACCTGCTCTCGGCCAGGAAGAACATCCCTCTGCCTTGCGCTCTTTAGCGCATGGCCGATTGCGCACCCCCGGCCTGTGCTTTTTAGCGCAGGGCCGATTGCGCATGACCTCAGCCAGTGCTTTGCGCTGTGCTGGATTGCGCTGGCGCAAGCCATCCATGCGCAAGCCAGCCATACGCAAAGTAACCCCTGCGCAATCCACCCATGCACAGTTGACTTCTGCGCAGTCTGTTCCTGCGCAATCCACCCATTCGCAGTTCACTTCTGCGCAGTCTGTTCATGCGCAATCTGCCCCTGTGCCCTGTGCCCCTGCGCACTTGGCACCCTGTGCAACTGACACCTGCGCAATCCAATTCCCTGACCCCTTGCGCAATCCATTGGCTTTTGGAGTTTTGGTTATTTCTTTAAGCTTGGCTCTTCTATAGTCCTATATATATTAGTATTTTATTAGATATTTTACGTCCATTTTATATCCTTACGCCTTTTGTCATGAACTTGATTTTACTTAATATGTTTGGAATGACTATTGTACATGGCATGGCATGACAAGGAACTAGCATAACACGACAGTGACCCGTAGTGGTGCACTCCTGACATGACCAATCTGACTTGATAGTGGCCCGTAGTGGCGCACTCCTGACAATACCCTGACATGATTTATCTTGATAACTTGATAGTGGCCCGTGGCGGCGCACTCCTGACTTGACTTGTAACTTGTAACTTGACTCGTATAATCAACTTGACACCGTGGGTGCTCCTGCTTGCTTGCTTGTACAATCCACTTGTCTTGTCTCGCATCATGTCTAGGACGTGACTTCCTGGGTACCACGGCCAGGGACTCGCGCTAAATTGGATTAGGCTAATGATTAGATCAAACTAGAACATGGAGAATTCCCAGTCACAGGCAATCTCGTTATCTGGGTACTTTAATGGACTTGTAGCTTGCCGACGAGTAGAGCACATTTCCAGCACACTGTCATGTGTTGCACCCTCTAAGTCACCTAAGGGTACATTTGTCTCCCGGGTAATGTACCCACCTATAACTCTCAACCCGCGAAAGGATAACTGGATAGTCTGCAGGGCTTGGGACTGGAATTCTCACTTGCATCTTGTTAGTAATTAGGTTTATGATAACCCTAGTTAGTTAAAGTAGTAAGCCGTAGTACTTGCTTGGCCGATTGTGAATGAATGGTGTCCAGCTCTGTCTAAGTCTTGTCTAGCCCCTGTACCTGGAACTCTTGATCATGATTGTTTTACTTATCTCTAACGATAAATGGGTAGAGACAGTGAGCTATTCTGGCGAAGGGGTACAATCCCGGTCCTTGTTTGGTTTAAGGAATGTAACCTGGCTCCCGGAATGGTTCCACGTCCCTAGTCGTTTATCGCCCTGTGTACTTTACTACTTGTACTTCTTTTATTCTTTATGTTCTGATATGCTGGCTTTTGTTCTTATTTGTGGCCTCCTTTGTGGCACTTGCTCTTTCTGGGGTTTGATCCAGCTGGTTTTGTGTGGCCAGATTTCGGAGCAGCTCCCGAGGATCTACCAAGCTTCCAGCCCAATGGTGAACACTAGACGAAACCCGGGCTACGAGTGGGTTTTCCCTTTTTGTTTCACCCACTTTTATGTAAATTTATTCTTTTGAGGCGTTTAGCCGACGAGCACCTGTTAGCTCGATGCACATTTACTTACTGTCTGCCTACGGGCTGTAAACATGATTAACAAATCCTAGGGTTGATCATGTATGACTGAACTCTTGCTAGTCCTATCATTTTGTACGACTAGCTTCATGATCATCCAATATGTAATATTTGGGACACGTTATATATATATATTTGATGCTCTAATATCTTGTAACTCTGTTAATTGCTTGAAATTGAGACAATAGGCTTGACCTTAAGAGACTGCTGGCTTGTAGTAAACCCTCATATCTAGACAGCCGTGACCGTATAGTTGAGATGTATTCTATTTCAATATATGTAGCTGGCTATGTCTGCCCCAGCTCTCCAGTATTCTGGTTCTGGGGCGTGACAGAAAGCAAAGCTTTCCCTCATGCAGCTATTTATAAAGCACGGGCAGCCTACACCCGAGTGCCTAATAGCCAACGTTCCAAATTACATGCAATGAATCTGTATTAATAGCAAATATATCCGTCGTCTCGTATTCGGCTAAGTCAAAGCAGCCATTAATAACTCAAAGAACTCAACAGACATGCCAAAGAGGATGTGACACATTGGCAGATGTGCCGTCGATATCATGCGCTCCGTATGGATGTGCCCAGATTTTCATTAACCAATGCAACCCTCTCCATCTAACATTTAATACTGAATGACAAAGGGCGGCTACACGTCTCCCGATGATGTCCAATCAGCAGCCCTTGTAGAAAATAAAGCGCCGCTGATGACGGCACCATCATTACACCTTGGGTCGGCAACAACTGCCACGTGGCCGATCGATCATTCGTATGCGCCTCGTGGCCATGCGCCCAGAAGACTGTATGCTCCCCAGTGGTCATGCGCCCCTCTGGCTTGCCTATGATCCCAAGTAACAGAAGATAAAGTTGTGCATACGCCTAAAAAGCCATGCGTCTGGACTTGCTCATGGCTCCTATGGATCATGAGACCAAGTCGCCTCCTCTGCGCTCGATCCTAGCCGCACCCTGATATGAAGCTCTATATGTGCCTCAAAAGCCATGCGCCCAGACTAGTCTATGATACCTAAAACTCAAGGACTGAGTTACCTCTATGCGCCCGATCCTAGGCGCACACCGACAGATCACTCTTCTCCAAAACCGAGATCTTTGAGCCACAGGCATATGCCACGCATCCCTTGACTCAGTTCTGTTCAAAGAATGGGTGCTAACCACCCAAGATCTCAGCAATAACCAAATCTCTATGACTGCCACGTGCCAGCTCCATCGCAGCCCAGCGCAGTAGTCCAATAGATTCAGCTTCAATCCAGATCACATCAACCATGCGCCTCCACTAGAATCAGCCATGTGGCATTCCCACGTCCATGCGCATCGGACATATGTACGCGTGAGCAGCCAGCCTGCTATCTATAAATAGAAGGATCATTCCTTCACTCGACACACACACAGACAAGGATATACATACATACTCAGAGAGAAACACCTCCACAGAGGCCAGAAGAGACACTTATCGTCTACTTCTCCTTGCAACGCTCCAGCATCCAGAGTAACCCAGACCTTCAGAGAGTTCAAGATCGTCGTCAGATCGTCAACAGAGTAAACGGATTACCACTCGCTCCACCGACACAGTTCCCAGATAAAAAATAAAAGTGTACTCCTAGGACTACGTCTAAGTCCTATATTGTATACCGTTCTATTTGTAATTGAAATACCAAAGTTTTAGTCAACAAAATCTTGTCACATTTTCTATGGAAAATAAGTTGGCGACTCTGCTGGGGACCTCTTTCTCCTCTAATGAAAAAGTTGGGTCGCAATCTGACGACATCAAACTCGGCTCCTCCCATAAAATACTTATGGTATGCCTCAATCAACAGGCGTATGAGGAGTTAGTCTCTGAAGGCAGCGCGAGTCCTTCGAAGCGGCTACCAAAACCGAAGAAGACTCGCCAAGTCTGGGTGTGCATGGCCGATGTGCCTGGCACTATCATTGAAGGGGATGCGCCACCGCAGCTAGATCTTCCTGCTGACGCTCTCAGCAACCAGAATGCGCCCATTGGTGCTACGCATATGTCTGGAAAGCGATTATCGACTGTATTCCCCAACCGTCTTCTTCACAGCCGAAGAAGATGCGCCAACGGAGCAAAGGTGCAACCAATCTCCAACACATGAGCTCTGGTATGCAGGAGAGAACATCTATCTTCAATATACTCACTCGCTGTCATGGTGAGACACCATTGGATTCTGAGTACTATGCACCTTCGCGGGCTAGTACAAAGAAATCCAAGGCAGTACAGGCCATGCGCCACTAATGTGCTACGCTAACAGCAAACCAGAAGTATGCACTCAAAATTGTGTGTGCTGCTGATGGTAAGCTGTACAGAGTCGACTCGGGCACATCTGTGCCAGAAACGAGTCAACTCTCAAAGTCCTTGTCCCGCTTGGGCGCATCTACTGCGTTTGGAACCAGGTCTGGCTGGGCCACTGCGATGTTGAGTCCATGCGCCCACCTGGGTGACGCGCATGAAGTGGACTCAAGTTGCCATAAATGTTGTTCCTCTACCAATAATCTGGGTGCATCTCATGCGCGTGAACCAGATCAGGGGGTACATCATTCACATGACCACCCCGGTGCTTGGCTTTACAATGCGCCTGATGGGGGTGTTAAAGTAAAACTCTCCCAACATGATTTACGTAATATGATCAGTCACAAACGCGGATCAGGAGAGACGACCAATAAGCACGATGTATCCCTCGTACGGCACACTTGTGCCATGGTCACCATCAATTGTTGTTGTAACTCCACTACAAAGCCAGTCCGTGTTCCAGCGACTACAAACTACGGCACCTATCCGACGTCACCTCGGAAAGAAAGTGCCAATTGAAGACGAAGCGGAGCCAAAGATCGCTTTCTCTCATATTGTCTCCTCATCCGTGAGAAAGACAACCACCAACTCCTCAGCCTCTGCATCCAAGACCCAGCTGAGGAAGAGAAAAACAGTAGTCCCGTCCCTAAGGGTGTATGAACGTACCCGAGCGAGGAGCAAGGCCCCGGTGGAAGCAACAGCCGGGGGTAGTCAAGCCTCTGACATCCCTCCCCTCGAAAACGAAGAAGCGCTTCGATAAATCGACCCCGACGTAGCTGGGGGTAGCCAACATGTGGTCTCAAAAAAAGAAGCCCCTCTACAGTAAAGTGAGGTCGAGAGTGAAGCCTCGACCGATCCATCCACTTCCACCCATGTCATGAGAGCCTACATGGCAGGGTGTGGTGTTGAAGGAGAATCAGACGCTCCAGCGCTGGACATCGTGCAACACATAGACACCCTTGAAGGGAGTCTCAAGATTCTCTCTGCCTCCATGCAGATCCTGACCTAGGCAGTGTTCGACATTCGAACCACTCTGGCAAGGGCACCTGTCTCCACTAGCCCCGATCTAGGGTTCAATGGATATTCAACTATACCCCCTCAACGAGTATCTTCAGCCGCAGAACATCACACTGCACCACGAGCGTCAGCTCCTTCCAATATCCAACTTCAGGCCGTACCGCCTTCACCTGCTCCCAGCTCGACAGAAGACTTTGCTGAGATGATCAGGGACCTATGGGAACGCTTCGAGGCCCGAAACAGACAGAAAGAACGTCAGAAGTTGGGGCTTCCTCAACCCTACCCTCTGGAGTGGAACAAGGTGGTTTATCCTTCCAAGTATAAACCACATACATTGATACCATACGACGGGAAGGACTCTCCTCGTCGGTACTTGACCTACTTTCAGTCTCAGACGGGGCATCTCCCGAAAGAAGACGCCTTGCTCACGAGCCTATTTTTCAAGGCTCTAAAAGGAGTTACCTACGACTAGTACTGCAGTCTACCCGACAACTCCATATCATCATTCGATGACTTGACGTGCCTCTTCCTTGATCGGTTCTACGATGGAGGGAGAGATATGACCATGTTGTCTCTAATAGAAGTGCGGTAGACTGAGAAGGAGACTGTTCGAGAATTTATCGAGCGTTTCTGATAAGCATGCCTAAGGTTGCCTCCAGGCATGCCGAAACATGCACTCATCGACTCCTGCAGCATGAACATGATCCTCGCGATCAAGCTCTGGCTCAACTCCACTCCCCCGCCAGATTGGAGTTCATTAATCATCGAAGCTGAAGCTGCTGAGAAAAAGGTGCGTAACGCTCGCCTTCTGGGGGTTAACTTCTCCACCTTTGACGACAAAAGGAAACGGCCTGTATAACACCCACTTTTCTTAAATAAGGATAATTTTGAACCTTTGTAAAAGTTTATTATTTAATAATAGGATTTATGATTTATGGGAATTTTTAATTAATTTAATACTATTTATAATTGGTAAATTATAATTTTGATGTGTTAGCTAGTGAACCCTGGAACTGTTGAGCCTAGAGACTAACCATGACCATGGGGACCTAACCATGTGATTAGAATGACTAATTACAGCTTTTTAGGCTAAAGGTATTTTGGTCATTTTGTGACTTTTGAATTATTTAGAATTTTGATTAATTGGTGAATTTTAGATTATTTTAATAATATTTAAATTGATGTATTATGATTTGGTCATTTTTTATATTTTAATATTTTGGGGATTTTGATATTTTAATATTGATTTTATGGGATTTGTTTAGTCGGGTTTGAGTTTTGTTTCGTTCCGACTTGTGTTAGTGACCCGGGTAGCTTAGATTGTAAACAGGACCCCAAGATTAATTAGTCAAGGCCCACAAACCCCACTAATTAAGTTAGTGAGTTTAGACTAATCTCACTTGTTATATTGGTTAAGTTAGAGGCTTAAATTTAACCCTTTTGATCCCAAACATGAACCTAACATAAAATTAACTAAAAAGATTATTTGAGGCCTTATTGGGCTTTCCCCCAAGGCCTAAATAGGGTTTAATGGCAGCCACTATAGGTTGGTTAGCCTCCATTCCTTTCATTTCATTCCATCTTGCATCTTTTTCTTCACAAAGTGTTCTTCCCCAAATTGAGAGCTTTTTTCTTTGATTTGATCTCTAAATCCTTACATTCCTCCACCGAAACTTCCATCCAACCGTCTCATACTACCAAGGGAGGGTGCTAGCAAAGATTTGGAGCAAAGTGCAAGGAGGAGTGTCCTTTTTTGAAGATCTTTGTGTCAGAGCCGTGTCCTTGAGAGTATCATTGGAATTCCACTCCCAATAGATAAAACCAACCATCTAAATTGATTTTCTATGCGTATTAGTTAGTTTTGAATCCATAGGATCTATCTCCATGCTTGTACCCCCTTTAGATTCAAGTTTGAGACCATTTGGAGCTCTCTTGAGGATTTTAGATATGTGTTTTGTGTCCTACTTGATAGATCCCAAATTAGGACACCCCATGTGTTTGGTTATTGTCTAATAGGATTAATTGTGTTTCAAATTCAGTTTTAGAATGGTTAGAGAGTGGATTGATCTTAGTTAGGATGGTTAGAATGAGTTTCATTTGGATACCTATGTTGGTATCCAAGTATCTTGGCCTACATGTGTTTCTTTTGTCCAAAACAACTCAAATTCGTCATAATATTCATTCACATTTTTAGTAACCATGGCAACTTAGAAATGCCATAACTTTTAGCTCAGAATTCCGATTAGTCTCCTATTTTTTAAAAGATCCGTATCGAAATTAGCTTTCCAAATATATATTTTAATAAGCCAAAATTGTTCTGGAACTTTCTGTAAAGCTATTTGAGTGTCAGCTGTCCGAAAGACAAACGTGTTTCGGTATTTTCGCAATTTCGAGAGCTTCCGGACACGAAAATATGATCCGTTTAAAGTTTCGGAAGACTAACACGAAGGGCTACGACATACTTTAATCCTAGAATTTAGTGAATGTCCAATTGGTACAGTATTAATTTTAAGTAGAAGAGTAACTATACGATATAGGCATTTTGTGTAACTTATGAGCCTATGTAGTATGGATATTAAATGAATGTAGGTAACATAGGTTGTCGAATATATATATATATATATATATATATATATATATATATATATATATTTAATATATATATATATATATATATATATATATATATATTTAAAAATATATATATATATATATATATAAAAAAAAAAAAATATATATATATATATATATATATATATATATATATATATATATATATATATATATATATATATATTATTGTTAGGTAATATATGTTAGTATGTTTGTTAGATGTTGGTTAGTAGAGGGTTAGATATGTTAGAGTTGTTATAAATTAGTGTAAGAAATATATGTTAGTATGTTTGTTAGATGTTGATTAGTAGAGGGTTAGATATATTAGAGTTTGTTATATGTTAGTGTAAGTTACATTTGTTAGTATGAATGTTAGTTAGATAGTAGAGGTTAGTATTTTGTTAGATATTTGTTATGTTGTTAGATAGTTTGATGTTAGATATCTAGTATATTAGATATTGATATGTTAGTAGGTTATGTTAGTTCTAGATATTGGTATATTAGCAAGTTAGTCTCTATAGGTCATATGTTAGATATTAGTTAAGATGTTATGTTAGTACATTAGATAGTTAGTTATTTAGATATTTGAGGGATATCTTGGCATCTCATGATACCAAGTAGTATCTTAAGGTAAATATGAATTACCTTTACCTTCAAGGTAAATGATTAGTTTACCTTATGACCAAGGTATTGGTTTTGGGATGCCAATATGACCAAGGTTGATATGGTATCCTAGTGTTAGTGGATTAGTGTCTAAGTGTTTTGAGTTTGAGTATGTGAAGTTAGATTGTGGAAGGGTTATATAGATAGGTATATATATTTTTGGGTTATATAGTATCTATATATATTATGAGAGTGTATAGATATAGGTTATGGTTCATAGTGAGGATATGTATATACATGATATATGATATCTATATATATGTGTTAGGGTGGAACTATATGGGTAAGGATATATGTGATATATATGTAATGCATATTATATAACTAAGTTTGTGTGCCTTGTTAGCTGTGTGGTTTAGCTACGTGCCTTGATTTAGGCTATGTGTTAGATAGCATTGGTACTAGTATACTTGATTGTTTAGGCCGTAGACTTGTTTAGACCTAGAATTGACTAACCTAGACTAGTTTGGCCATTGTTGACCAAACATTAGCTAGTTTGACCACATTAGACTACTTGTCCTAGTTTGACTAGACTAGTTGACCAGAGTTTACCAGGAGTTGACTTTGACCTAGATTGACTTAGACTCATGTAGATTGTATTATAATTTCAATTACCATATAAATTGAACTCTTTATAACCTGTGTTGCTCTAACTAGGACTCTGTGACTCCAGTTGGCCATCTTTTTATATCAGTTGTTCAGGGTATCAGGCGGGTACATTCTCTGATCATTTCATACTTGTTAGGATTTATATTCTTGCTCTAGATTACTTTACTTGATGTTGTCACGTTGTTAACACGGATTGGTACTATATGGATCTTTACATTGAGATGTTATCCCCCTCGGGAGCATCGGGTACATCATGTCATGTGCGTTTCACTTTCATCATGTACTCCTGTGCTTTCACTATTCACGTATACTTTTGTGATTTATATACTCTCATATTTACAGAACCCTCATTTATAACTTCATGTGCACCCATTTATGGGTCCTCATGTGAAATATTGTATAATAATATAACTTGTCTGGATCCTTGTGTATTGATTGGGGTACGGAGGAGTATAAATGGTCATGTGAACAATTCCAAAGTAGTGTAATCATATGCAAACTCTTAGTGTAATCATATGCAAATTCAAGCCATTCACATGCCTATCTTGTACTCTACATCACTAGTCACTGATAGTTCTCTACTTATAGTAGCTATTTACATTACAGTTCTCTCTATTTTACTACATGTACTTTCTTTCAGTGTTTCATGTATTTTACTCTATTGCATGCTTTATATTCCTGTCTTGATATGAACTGTTGAGATTTTGTGCTCGTTCCTGTCCTGACTGACCTATTGAAAATATTACAGGTAAACTGGAGATTCACAACTAGCCTAGAGGACCAGTAGAGCTGGGAGTAGATTACTAGTTTATGGTTTAGTTTCTCTTTTAGAACTTGTTTTGTAATAAGTGGTGTTTTAAGATTGTTGAGATTTTGGGAGTTTATTTAAGTTGTTGTTGTTGTTTTGAGTTTTATATTTAGTTGTTAGACTCCTGTGTTATCTTATCGTGCTTAGATTGTGATTGAGTATTATCGTATCTTATACCTGTCCTCCATTTGGAGTTGAGATTATGATAGGTACATTATATATTTGTATGAGTTGTTGATTAGATAGTGACCTAGAACAGCGTTCTACCACCGACACTGCTGCGTAGGCTAGACGTACCCACTTCTCGTGCCCCTACACTGGGTGTGGGTCGTGACAGCCTGCGACCAGCAGTAGCAGCCGTGAAGCAAAAGGGAAGCCGCAAGACTACTATCATCGTACCCGACGGGGGGGTAGGCTACGTCACGCCTCCAACAACTCCAGAAGTATCAGAAGCAGAGGATGTCATACATTCTTACTCATCTGAAACTTCAACTTGGGACTCCGACACCAGCATCAATTTTGTCTGCAAGAAAGTGTTGTGAGCCAACTTAACAACTGCACTTCCCATCGACGGCAAATCCTCAGGGAAGTACCATTCTTAACCTCCGTCGAGAATGCACTGCCTCTCCCAGAGAGAGGACTGGTGAACTTGACCAAACCAAGTCCACACCCCACCTCTTGACAAATCATATGCTTATGAAACCCAGCTGTTTCCTTGCATTCTATCCCCAGTAGAAGAACAATCACGTCCATATTACCTCTGAGTTGCTTCTCTACACCTTATCAAGCATGATCCTGCACCGTGCTAGATCATGCTTAAAAGACAATGTTTCCCACGTCCACATTACCTCTGAGTAAATATTCTGCACAACCATCCGTGTTGTTGCACTATAGAACATCCACGTCCATATTATCTCTGAGTTGTTCTATAAACCACCACAAGAGTTCACTCCTACCATGTCCACATTACCTCTGAGTTGGAAAGCTCCACTATTATTTTAGCCCATATTTACTATGTCCATCTTACCTCTGAGTAAATATGTCGATCCTCTCTCTCTCAACTTTTCAATTCGTACCTAAAACCAAGGTACGCCAAGGATGATAAGTACACATAAAACCTCCAGTGGAAGTACCCCATATTTACCACGTCCATATTACCGTTGAGTAAATATGCGGGTTCCATCAAACAACTTATTATATGCACCCAAACCAAAGTGCGCAACAGATAATAAGTCCACAAAAATCACAAAATAAATTAAACAAAGCAAAAGGTTCTTTATTTTTTCAGCAAAAGAAATAACAGAGCTACATTGTTCAAAACCTACATCCAAAGAGAGACATAAATGTCTCCAAAATAAAAAGAAATAAAGCAAGAGAACTAGAGAGCGACAATCAGTTCGTCAACCCGGCGCTACAAGTCTTGAGCTTTAGTCTCCACAGTCGCCAGAACGTGACGCTCAGCTTCCTGCCGTATTGCGTGCCTGGCCTGTCACCCTCATTTCCCGTATTTCGTATTTTGCCCGTATTATGATTTTGCGTATATTTTAAATCTTGCCTAACTGCGGTATTTCGATATTTCTCGTATTTTTCTTATTCGGAATTTCAGTTTGGTTTAATATGACTTGGTTTGGTTTGTAGGAATGAGAACACCTTTAGCTATCTTGCACCCTCAAGAACACCACAACAACCCCCATTAAAATCCCACCAACTTTTTCTCTCTCCCCATAACTTCCATTTATTTCTTCTTCTTCCTCCTACCACCACCAACATCCCCACCATAGGCAAGTTGCACCTTGCCATTTAATGAGGACCCATTTTTATTTGATATTTAGTTAGACTAGAGCTCTAGGACCAATGTTAGAGCTTGGCATTTTGGGTTTTGAAGCTTGGATTTCCCTAGATCTAGACTTTGTTCATTTTCGGATTTCTTTAGATTTGATCTATTAAACTTGAATTTTGGTTGGTTTTATTGTTCCCATGTGGTAGAGGGTGGAATTTTACCCAAGTTAGAGCCTTGGAAGTCCGGATTTGGAGCTTGGATGGCCGACTTATGGTGTTCCAAAGTTTTGGAACCCATGGGTTCTCTCCTCGGCTTGAGGAGGAAGACGACCCCCAGGCGCGCCTACTTTCTGGCCTCCTTGCCCGATTGCGCTTCCTTTTTGGCCAGGCGCTCTTTAGCGCACTGCGCCTCCTTCCTGGCCGGGCGCTCTTTAGCGCTGCGCGCCTCTTTTGGCCGCGCGCTGTTTAGCGCTGCGCGCCTCCTTGCGGGCCACGCTGTTTAGCGCCTGGTCCGATTGTGCCTGCTCCCCTGACTAGGCGCACTTTAGCGCGTAGTTACCTAGGCGCACTTTGACCCGTGGATCCTAGGCGCGCCTTGCTGGCTCGACCCAGGCGCACTCTAGTGCATCCTGACTAGGCGCGTTTCACTGGTCAGCGGCCAGGCGCACCTTGTTGGTTTCGACTTAGGCGCACTCCAGTGCACCTCATCCTAGGCGCACTCTGGTGTGCTGCCTCACCCTAGGCGCACTCTGGTGTGCTGCCTCAACCAGGCGCACTCTAATGTGCTTGTTTCCTGGCACACCCTAGTTCACCTACACCCTAGTGCCTTAGTGCCTGCTTTATAACTTGGTTTTTTCTTGATATGATTGGAGCTTTTGAGATTTTGATTGCTCACATTGCACAACTTGGCTTGGTCTGACACGTCTTGACACTATTTTCTATGATTTGGCATGGTTTGGCCTGCAGCTAGTTTTCTCCTATCTGTTGAATATCTTGTTAACAACGGGGACCGGTAACTTGATAACTCGGCTTGACTTGATAGTGGCCCGTGGTGGCGCACTCCCGACTTGGCATGACTTGATAACTCAACTTGACTTGACTTGGTATGACTTGGCTTCACTTGATAGTGGCCCATGGCGGCGCACTCTTGACTTGACTTGTCTTGACACCGTGGGTGTACTACCTGTTGCTCTGTGCAAATCACTTGTCTTGTCTTGCATCATGTCTAAGGGGTGACTCCCTGGGTACCACGGCCAGGGACTCACACTAAAATTGGACTAGGTAATGAGTAAACCCAATTAGAACATGGAGAATTCCCGGTCACAGGCAGTCTCGTTATCTGGAGGCATTAATGGACTTGTAGCTTGCCGACGAGTAGAGCACATTTCCAGCACACTGTCATGTGTTGCACCCTCTAAGTCACCTAAGGGTACATTTGTCTCCCGGGCAATGTACCCACCTACAACTCTCAACCCGCGGAAGGATAACTGGATGGTCTGCAGGGCTTGGGACTGGGAGTTTCTCACCTGCATCTTGTTAGTAATTAGGCTTGTGATAACCCTAGTTAGTTAAAGTAGTAAGCCGTAGTACTTGCTTGGCCGTTGTGAAATGGATGTTGTCCAGCCTTGTCTAAGTCTTGTCTAGCCCCTGTACCTGGAACTCTTGGTCATGAATGTTTTACTTATCTCTAACGATAAATGGGTAGAGACAGTGAGCTATTCATGCGAAGGGGTACAATCCCGGTCCTTGTTTGGTTAAGGATTGTAACCTGGCTCCCGGAATGGTTCCACGTCCCTAGTCATTTATCGCTCTGTGTACTTTTACTACTTGTACTTTCTTTTATTCTTTATGTTCTGATATGCTGGCTTTTGTTCTTATTTGTGGCCTCCTTTGTGGCACTTGCTCTTTCTGGGGTTTGACCCAGCTGGTTTTGTGTGGCCAGATTTCGGAGCAGCTCCCGAGGATCTACCAAGCTTCCAGCCCAATGGTGAACACTAGACGGAACCCGGGCTACGAGTGGGTCTTCCCTTTTTGTTTCACCCACTCATATGTAAATTTATTCTTTTGAGGGGTTTGCCGACGAGCACCTGTTAGCTCGATGCACATTTACTTACTGTCTGCCTACGGGCTGTAACATGATTAACAAATCCTAGGGTTGATCATGTATAACTGAACTCTTGCTAGTCCTATCATTTTGTACGACTAGCTTCATGATCATCCAATATGTAATATTTGGGACGCCTTATATATATATATTTGATGCTCTAACATCTTGTAACTCTGTTAATTGCTTGAGATTGAGACAATAGGCTTGACCTTATGAGACTGCTGGCTTGTAGTAAACCCTCATATCTAGACAGCCGTGACCGTATAGTTGAGATGTATTCTATTTCAATATACGTAGCTGGCTGTGTCTGCCCCCGCTCTCCAGTATTCTGGTTCTGGGGCGTGACACGGTTTAAGTGGTGGCCCATGCAGGTCTTGGCATTCAAGAAATGTGAGGGTTTACCAAATAGATGTCTCAATCAATATTCGCCCTTGATCTCTGCTCGTATCTTCAAATCCCTGAGATTCTTGACCTGATCATATTGCTTGTATAATTGATCTGTCCTAGTTCTTTCCTTATTGTTCCCTATGTCATCTTCTTCAGCGGCATTACTCCCGGACCTGCCAACCAGCCAGAGGAAGCTCGACAAGCACTCCAGCGCCAGGAAGATCAAGCTCAGCACTCTGGAGTAGCCTCTCGAGTTATGCCTTCCGGAGGCCCGGAACCTCCAGTTCAGGCAGCTCTGCCCGTTCAACCAGCTAGACAGGATGAGGGGCCTTTGGTAGGGCTTATCAGAGAACTGCTTGCATCCCAAGATCGTCGAGGTGACGCCTTGCACCAGGAGGTTCATGATGCACTAAACCGAGGAGGTCCCCAAGGGAATCAGGCGGCCAACAGTTTCAAGCGCTTGAACCCTCCCTTCTTTGACGGCAGTGAAGATGCGATTGCCGCGGATGCTTGGCTTCAGGATACCGAGGTGGTCCTGGAAGCAGCTAGGACACCTGAAAATGAGAAGGTGGCGGTGGTACGCCTACAGTTGTTAGACTTGGCTCACGATTGGTGGACAGCTCAGGCCATGGGATTAGCAATGCCAGTCACTTGGGCGACGTTCAGAGAGAGGTTCCAGACAAAGTACTTCGATGCGGTGGCACGGTACGACCTGCAGACCAGATTCACCAACTTGAAGCAAGGAGGCATGAGTATACCTCCCGGAGAATTGTGGACAGGACCGGAGGCAGGAAGCGGTCCCACAACCAGATGTACCAATCTTCAGCTCCAGCCCCGGCAGCTAGGGATATAACCATTGGAACTCCGAGGCGGGCGGCCTCAGTGACGTCGGTTCAACATTCGACCCCGACGTACCCGCAGCAGCAGAAGCAGAAGCAGTCTTCCGCGGTGGGATGTTCTCATTACGGGAAGCCGGGCCATGTAGTGGCAGAGTGTCGTAGGGCACGAGGATTGTGCCTAGCTTGTGGAGGAGCAGACCACCAGATAGGGACCTGCCCGAATAGGGGAGGTCCATCATCATCCAACCTTTCTAGTTCTTCGGTGAGGGGACCAGCCCCAGTTCCAGTCCAGCAGCAGCAGCAACAGCAGTACCCGAGGCCATTGGCGCCCCAGGCCCAGGCCTTTCAGCAGCAGAACCAGCAGCAGTTCACCCAGGCTCCGGCACAGAACCGACAGAGGGGTTTCCAGCAGAGGGGACCCGCAGCTAGAGGTCAGGCTATGATGATGACCATGGAAGAAGAAGTTGCACCAGGTGAGGTAGTGGCAGGTACTATTCTCGTCAACACTTTTCCAGCATCTGTATTATTTGATTCTGGTGCATCGTATTCATTCATGTCTGCACGATTCGCGACACGGATAGGGTTGGAGCCCGAGTCATTATCAGTGAGGCTCAATACACTTACTGGTAATGGTCTTGTGGGAGTAGATCGATTGTTCTCCTCGTGTCGGATCGTAGTTAGCGGTAGAGAGTTCCCCGCTACATTCATAGAATTCCCTATGGCAGACTATGATGTAGTCCTAGGCATGGATTGGTTGAGGAACCATTATGCTAGGATAGACTGCCATGTTGGCAGAGTTGTCTTTAGTATTCCCGGAGAGCCAGAGTTTTTATTTTCCAGAGGCACAGTAGAGCCATCTCCTCCAGTATTGCGGATGGCAGTAGCAGCAGTGCAGTTGCCCCGGATAGTTGAAGAGTTTCCAGAAGTCTTCCCAGAGGAACTTCCAGGGATGCCACCAGAGCGGGAGATCGAGTTCACCATTGACTTGATTCCCGGGACAGCACCAGTATCAGAGCGAGTCTACAGAATGGCGCCTTCAGAGTTGGAGATTTTGTACAAGATGATTGAAGAACTCAGGACCAAGGGATTCATTCGTGCAAGTGGATCGCCTTGGGGAGCCCCGATGCTTCTTGTGAAAAAGAAGGATGGTACGTCCAGGCTATGTGTTAATTATCGTACCTTGAACTCAGTGACAATCAAGAACAGATACCCTCTTCCAAGGATAGATGACTTATTTGATCAACTCAAAGGGGCTTCAGTTTTCTCGAAGATAGACTTGCGGTCAGGATACCACCAGATCAGAGTTAGAGAGCAGGACATCCCGAAGACGGCGTTCAGATCTAGGTACGGGCATTGGGAGTTTCTAGTTTTGCCCTTTGGAGCGACCAATGCGCCGGCAGTGTTCATGGATCTCATGAACCGTATTTTCATGCCTTACTTGGATCAGTTTGTGATAGTATTCCTTGACGACATCCTGGTCTACAGCAAGAGTGAGGCGGAGCATGAACAGCATCTCCGTGTGGTTCTTCAGATTCTCAGAGAGCACCAGTTGTACGCCAAGTTCAGTAAATGCGAGTTCTGGCTCGATCGCATTTCATACTTGGGTCACATCATTACCCGAGGAGGAGTGGAAGTGGATCCCCAGAAGATTATGGCCATCGAGGCATGGCCAGTACCCAGTTCAGTGGCAGAAGTTCGCAGCTTTCTTGGATTGGCCGACTACTACCGGCGGTTTGTCTCTGATTTTGCAAGGATTTCAGCGCCGATGACCCAGTTGACCCGCAAGGATGTGCCGTTCGTTTGGACAGCAGAATGTCAGGAATCATTTGAGAAATTGAAGCGAGGTTTGATAACGGCTCCCATTCTCACCCTTCCAGATGGGACCGGAGGATTCACAGTTTATTGCGACGCTTCAGGCAGAGGATTGGGATGTGTTTTGATGCAGCATGGGAAGGTAATTGCTTATGCGTCACGTCAACTCCGTGATCATGAGAAGAATTACCCGACCCACGACTTGGAGCTAGCAGCAGTAGTGTTTGCACTTAAGTTGTGGAGGCACTACTTGTACGGAGACAGAGTGGAGATATTTACTGATCACAAGAGCCTGAAGTATGTTTTCACCCAGAAGGATCTTAATATGCGGCAGAGAAGATGGCTCGAGCTACTTGTGGACTATGATGTGGACTTGCAGTATCACCCAGGGAAGGCCAACGTGGTAGCAGATGCATTGAGCCGGAGAGCCGGAGTCTACCTTCTAACAGCGCAACCAGAGCTATTGGCAGATCTTCAGAAGAGGGGAATTAAAGTGATTCTCCCTTCCAATGTGGTCTTGATGGCCAGCCTACAGATACAGTCCACCATAGTTGAGAGGATCCGGACAGCACAATTAACAGATTCCAAGATTCAGCGGCTCAGAGCAGAGTGCGAGGCAGGGAGAAGGCCAGATTTATGTATTCATGAGGATGGTACACTTCGACACGGCACGCGTCTTTGTGTACCCAGTGGAGATATCAGACAGGAAGTCATGGCAGAGGCTCACAGTTCGCAGTATTCCATTCACCCAGGCGGCACGAAGATGTACAGAGATATTCGTCAGCACTTTTGGTGGAATGGTATGAAGAGGGAGATAGCCCGGTATGTCTCTCGATGTTTGGTTTGCCAACAAGTCAAGGCTGAACATCAGAGGCCGGCTGGACTTCTTCAACCTTTACCGATCCCAGAATGGAAATGGGAGCACATAACCATGGATTTCGTGACTGGGTTACCCAGATCTCCGGCAGGCAGAGATGCTATTTGGGTCATTGTAGACAGGCTTACCAAGGTGGTACACTTTCTTCCCTTTAGAGTTGGACAGTCGACGGCGCAGCTAGCAGAGATGTATCTCAGGCAGATCGTCCGACTTCATGGAGTGCCAGTCAGCATAGTATCAGACAGGGATACGAGATTCACATCACACTTCTGGCGCAGTCTTCATCAAAGTTTGGGGACTCGTCTTAAGTTCAGCTCAGCGTATCATCCGCAGACAGATGGGCAGTCAGAGCGTACTATACAAACTCTCGAAGACATGTTGAGATCGTGTACCCTCGATTTTGGTGGTTCGTGGGAGGATCACCTGCACCTGGTGGAATTCTCGTACAACAATAGTTTCCAGGCCAGTATCCAGATGGCACCCTTCGAGGCTCTGTATGGCAGGAAATGCAGATCTCCGTTAGCATGGGACGATATCGGAGAGAGGCAGATGCTCGGTCCAGAACTGATTTCTCAGACGGTTGAAGTGGTCAGAAGAATCAGAGATCACCTCCAAGTTGCTCAGGATCGCCAGCGCCATTGGGCCGATGCTCATCGGCGTCCCTTAGAATTTGCTGTCGGCGACCATGTATTCCTTAGGATCTCGCCTACCCGCGGCGTCATTCGTTTTGGCGTACGGGGAAAGCTTAGTCCTAGGTATATAGGGCCGTTCGATATTCTGGAGCGAGTAGGCGATGTGTCCTATCGTCTCGCTCTTCCGCCGTCGTTAAGTGAGGTACATGATGTATTCCATGTATCCCAGTTACGACGGTATATTCCGGACCCGAGCCATATCCTAGATCATTCGGAATTGGTTGTTGGTACCAACCTTTCGTATGAGGAGAGGCCCGTGTCTATTTTGGACCGGAGGGAAAAGATACTCAAGAACAAGACTATTAAATTGGTCCGTGTTGCTTGGGGTCATCACTCTCTAGGTGAGTCAACGTGGGAGCGTGAGGACGACATCCGATCGCGATATCCCTATCTGTTTGACTCGTGAGGTATAATGTCTTTCTTATGCCTTACGCCTTCCCTTCCTTGCTTGCATTGCATGATTGTATGATTGAACTGCTTAGTGTAGCTTGCCTGTGATTAGTGTAGCTTATCGTGGCAATCTCTAGCTCCTTGATTAAATTCCGAGGACGGAATTCTTTTAAGGTGGATAGAGTTGTCACCCTCATTTCCCGTATTTCGTATTTTGCCCGTATTATGATTTTGCGTATATTTTAAATCTTGCCTAACTGCGGTATTTCGATATTTCTCGTATTTTTCTTATTCGGATTTTCGGTTTGGTTTAATATGACTTGGTTTGGTTTGTAGGAATGAGAACACCTTTAGCTATCTTGCACCCTCAAGAACACCACAACAACCCCCATTAAAATCCCACCAACTTTTTCTCTCTCCCCATAACTTCCATTTATTTCTTCTTCTTCCTCCTACCACCACCAACATCCCCACCATAGGCAAGTTGCACCTTGCCATTTAATGAGGACCCATTTTTATTTGATATTTAGTTAGACTAGAGCTCTAGGACCAATGTTAGAGCTTGGCATTTTGGGTTTTGAAGCTTGGATTTCCCTAGATCTAGACTTTGTTCATTTTCGGATTTCTTTAGATTTGATCTATTAAACTTGAATTTTGGTTGGTTTTATTGTTCCCATGTGGTAGAGGGTGGAATTTTACCCAAGTTAGAGCCTTAGAAGTCCGGATTTGGAGCTTGGATGGCCGACTTATGGTGTTCCAAAGTTTTGGAACCCATGGGTTCTCTCCTCGGCTTGAGGAGGAAGACGACCCCCAGGCGTGCCTACTTTCTGGCCTCCTTGCCCGATTGCGCTTCCTTTTTGGCCAGGCGCTCTTTAGCGCACTGCGCCTCCTTCCTGGCCGGGCGCTCTTTAGCGCTGCGCGCCTCTTTTGGCCGCGCGCTGTTTAGCGCTGCGCGCCTCCTTGCGGGCCACGCTGTTTAGCGCCTGGTCCGATTGCGCCTGCTTCCCTGACTAGGCGCACTTTAGCGCGTAGTTACCTAGGCGCACTTTGACCCGTGGATCCTAGGCGCGCCTTGCTGGCTCGACCCAGGCGCACTCTAGTGCATCCTGACTAGGCGCGTTTCACTGGTCAGCGGCCAGGCGCACCTTGTTGGTTTCGACTTAGGCGCACTCCAGTGTACCTCATCCTAGGCGCACTCTGGTGTGCTGCCTCACCCTAGGCGCACTCTGGTGTGCTGCCTCAACCAGGCGCACTCTAATGTGCTTGTTCCCTGGCACACCCTAGTTCACCTACACCCTAGGGCCTTAGTGCCTGCTTTATAACTTGGTTTTTCCTTGATATGATTGGAGCTTTTGAGATTTTGATTGCTCACATTGCACAACTTGGCTTGGTCTGACACGTCTTGACACTATTTTCTATGATTTGGCATGGTTTGGCCTGCAGCTAGTTTTCTCCTATCTGTTGAATATCTTGTTAACAACGGGGACCGGTAACTTGATAACTCGGCTTGACTTGATAGTGGCCCGTGGTGGCGCACTCCCGACTTGGCATGACTTGATAACTCAACTTGACTTGACTTGGTATGACTTGGCTTCACTTGATAGTGGCCCGTGGCGGCGCACTCTTGACTTGACTTGTCTTGACACCGTGGGTGTACTACCTGTTGCTCTGTGCAAATCACTTGTCTTGTCTTGCATCATGTCTAAGGGGTGACTCCCTGGGTACCACGGCCAGGGACTCATACTAAAATTGGACTAGGTAATGAGTAAACCCAATTAGAACATGGAGAATTCCCGGTCACAGGCAGTCTCGTTATCTGGAGGCATTAATGGACTTGTAGCTTGCCGACGAGTAGAGCACATTTCTAGCACACTGTCATGTGTTGCACCCTCTAAGTCACCTAAGGGTACATTTGTCTCCCGGGCAATGTACCCACCTACAACTCTCAACCCGCGGAAGGATAACTGGATGGTCTGCAGGGCTTGGGACTGGGAGTTTCTCACCTGCATCTTGTTAGTAATTAGGCTTGTGATAACCCTAGTTAGTTAAAGTAGTAAGCCGTAGTACTTGCTTGGCCGTTGTGAAATGGATGTTGTCCAGCCTTGTCTAAGTCTTGTCTAGCCCCTGTACCTGGAACTCTTGGTCATGAATGTTTTACTTATCTCTAACGATAAATGGGTAGAGACAGTGAGCTATTCTGGCGAAGGGGTACAATCCCGGTCCTTGTTTGGTTAAGGATTGTAACCTGGCTCCCGGAATGGTTCCACGTCCCTAGTCATTTATCGCTCTGTGTACTTTTACTACTTGTACTTTCTTTTATTCTTTATGTTCTGATATGCTGGCTTTTGTTCTTATTTGTGGCCTCCTTTGTGGCACTTGCTCTTTCTGGGGTTTGACCCAGCTGGTTTTATGTGGCCAGATTTCGGAGCAGCTCCCGAGGATCTACCAAGCTTCCAGCCCAATGGTGAACACTAGACGGAACCCGGGCTACGAGTGGGTCTTCCTTTTTTGTTTCACCCACTCATATGTAAATTTATTCTTTTGAGGCGTTTGCCGACGAGCACCTGTTAGCTCGATGCACATTTACTTACTGTCTGCCTACGGGCTGTAACATGATTAACAAATCCTAGGGTTGATCATGTATGACTGAACTCTTGCTAGTCCTATCATTTTGTACGACTAGCTTCATGATCATCCAATATGTAATATTTGGGACGCCTTATATATATATATTTGATGCTCTAACATCTTGTAACTCTGTTAATTGCTTGAGATTGAGACAATAGGCTTGACCTTAAGAGACTGCTGGCTTGTAGTAAACCCTCATATCTAGACAGTCGTGACCGTATAGTTGAGATGTATTCTATTTCAATATACGTAGCTGGCTGTGTCTGCCCCCGCTCTCCAGTATTCTGGTTCTGGGGCGTGACATGGCCTAAGGGGTAAGGTCGGCAGCGAACTTGTCGTCCAACTCCTTCTTTCGATGAAGAAAGAAGGCTGCGTGGCGAGTGCACCTCGCAGTCTCCCCCATCAGCTGGATATGTTCAGCCTGCGTCTGTTCGAAATCAGCCAGAAGCTGGGCTCGCTGCTCTTGCAGATGACGAATCTGCGCATCAACTGTCGCGAGATTGACCTTCAGAGACTCTCGCAGTTTGGCCTTCTCCTCCATCGACGAGGATAAATTCTTCTCTTCGTCTATCTCTTGCGCCTAGATAGCCATTTTGTCAGAGTGAGCGACTTAACGGCAGCCTCTAGCTTACTTTGCTTTCTTCGATCAAGGCAGAAAAATCGTTCTGCCGGATGTTCTGGAGTTCTGTCAGGCGAAGATCGAGCTCAGTCATAGAAGCTTCCAAAATCTCGGCCATATGATCATGGCCTTGATAACTGCGGATCTGCTGGATAAAGGGGAGCACCATGCGCCTCGCGGTCACGAAGCTTCCGCCTTCGTCTAACACAACCGACACCCACCGTCACAACATCTTGTAGACAGCCACAACTATGAATCTTATGTATTCATCTGCATCATCCAACACTTCAGGCATCATTGCAGGAGTTGCCGAAGCCGTTACGGGAGCCAAAGAAGCAACTCCTGCAGAAGTTCCCACACCTGAGGCTAAGGGTGCAGTCGTTGTTTGGCTCACAGGAGCCTCAGGTCTTATATCTTCAGGAGAGGAAACCCGAGTCTCGGTAATCACGACCCCTGAACTTCCCTGAGCACCTGATATTTTCCCCCAGATAGGAGGGAGAAAGGGTGCATCTTCCACCATAGGACTCTTGCCCTTATTTAAATGGGCATCAAGCAGCCCCACAACAGCCGGATCTGCCACAACAATCCTGGCAGCAACATCGGCGGCAGATACGGATCCTCCTACCGTCGACGGAAGGTTTTTAATATCAGGGAAGAGAGAAGATCCTCCCGCCTCTTCCTCACTCAAGTCTGGAGTAGGACTCGGTAGTCGAGCCACTCCTCCCTCATCATTATCAACTCTCGGGACAGGGTCGGACTTGGCAGGCGAGTCATGTCACCTACCGGGGCAAGAACAGAGCTAGACAATGGAGTAGCCTTTGAAATTGAGCTCTCCAAAGCCTCCCTAAAAGAGAGTTCAACGATCGACTTCTCGACGCATTCCTCTCTGCTTATTGTGGGAACGTCTCCAGCAACATCTTCTTCAGGTGCTTCATCAGGGGACGACGAGTCCCATTCTTCCTCCTCTTCAGGAGGGGCTTGTTTGACAATTTTTTTTGAGCCCTCCACGCCAGTTTTGGAGGACCCCACAGTAGATTGCTTCACTTCCCATGAAGACTCTGCTCCACCTCTCCGAGAAGAGGGGTCAACATCCTCAAGTGTCTCTCCACCTGCAGTATCGTCTCTACAATAGCCCAAAGTACTGGGAACTTCCACGGAGATAACATCATCCAAAGTCTCCTCCACAGGAGACGGCACAATCGGAGGGACAAGCTCATCAGGCGAGCTTGCCGCCTCCTTCGGTTGACTCGGGCCCGGTTTCGATGACCGGGGTTTCTTCTTCTCCTACAAAAGAAGAGACATGTAAGTGAAAGAGGAAAGATCCGAACCAGAGCGATAACAAATGCACATACCGCAGCGGGAGCTGGTTCTGCCAGAGCTACTGAAGACAATACCAGCGTAGCCAATGCCTTCTTGGCCCTCTTCAGGTCAGACAAATTTGCCTCCGTCGGGGCACGTCTCTTCGATGGTATGGCCGAGGGGTCCTCCTGGGAGCTTCCTGCCGGTACTACGGGGGCAGTTCTATATGATGTCACTTCAGGAGGATGGTAAGCTCGGTCTGTTGACAGCATACCTTCCGAAGCTACGAGTTGCGTGCCGACAATGAAACTAGTCTCCCGGTCAAATCCAACGGGAACGGTATTCATTGCGCAGTAAAACTTTGCGGCAGAATACAATATATGTAGCTTGGGGTTGCGGACCGACAGCGTAAATCGTACCCTAGTGCACCCGGCATTGTAATACTGCCACTCTCGGGCACCATCTAGTAAACTCCCAACGAATCCCAGAGAGCTACTAGGGTTTTTTAACATTAGTTGGGTATAGCCGAACTGGCGTGCAAAGCGACTGGGCAAATATGGCTCCAACAAGCAGCAGTTCCGATTCCGATACACAAGATGTGAAGGCCGGATGCTCTGCAACCAGTGGAATCCCCATGGCGCCAAAGAAATTGTATCTTTATCGGCATCTTCCAGCTCCTTGTCCACCTCACAACCATCAAAGGTTGGAGCAACCTTGGTAATCTCCCATCCCTGGAGATAAGATAGAACCTTCCTGCAGACGGGTACCCCTGTATGCAACAACTTTTGCCTGTAGAAGTGACGGATAAAAGTGTCGCCTTCCTCGTGCTCCTCGACCAACCCAGGAGTCATTATGTTTGGGTGATTCAGAATCAGCCATCCCATCAGGTAATGGAAGGGCAGCTCTGCACGAGGAAAATTGCCCCATTTGCCCCTCTCACCTATCACATCATCGGTAAATTCTTTCAAACCCTGCTTCAGGTTGCACACCAAAGCGGGAAGCAGAGCCAGAGGATAACCAAAGACCAGCTTCACAGCCGGCAAAATAAGATTCCTGCATATCCCCTCCAAGGAACCGGACCCACCGGCGAATACATGATCACGGATAGCATCAGAAAGGACACCAACACGGCCTTTGGAGACATCTTGTGAGCACAGTGCCAAAAGCAGCTTTATATGTGCTCGGATAGCTCTCGGTCCACGTTTTCATAAGGGTTCTTCTTATTGAGCCTAGATATTTCTGCAAGTACCTCAACATGGGAGAGCCCCTGAGGAGTTGTAAAACGGATCTTCGAACTATCTGCCAAGTCTTGCTTGAAGACATACTCCCTCTAGGCTTCACATGGGGCTACGACCCGCCTTTCTTCCTACGCTGAAGCAGGTAATGATGGCTCCCGATCTCCTTGAAGACTGCCATCATCTCAGAGTTCTTCTCCTCCAAAGCCAATAACTCCTCGTTCGAGGGAAAATACTCCTCATAGGGTTCAGACCCCCAAGGAAGCTTCGAGACCTCGTACATCTCGTGCAGCGTCAGTCCTAACTCCCCTATGGGAGTGAAAAAAGTGCCCGTGTGGGTATTGTACATGTCCAGAAGAGCGAGAAACATGTGCCTATTCAGGTCTATGCCCGCTTGAGTAGCGTGAACAGTAGAGGTAAGACCAATCTTCCTGAGATCGGCCCTAAACTTCGTCAGAACCTAAAGGGTCAACTCGTCCCACTTCTGTACATAGTGGCACCAACCCTCGATCCGAAACTCTTCCTTCGGGTACGATAGCTTGGCCGACGCCAGACGATTGACGAAGGTTGAAGCATTGAACGCAAAAGTGTCGATGGAAACATCACTATAGATACCCTCGGGACGCAAAGTTCGCCATTGATAAGAGGTTTCGGCTCGCGTAGCCGTCAAGGTATCCCTCGGGTTCGACGAGGCGTCGAGCCGAATGGTACCATGGCTTCTCCTTGAGATGGAGTGAGTTCCCACTCTATCCTTCTCTTCGAAGCAAGACCATGAAAGGTTGTCAAAGGAAATTGGCGCTCCGCTTGCTTGATATACATGGTTACGCCTCTGGCTTTGAAGAACTAATCTTCCTTTACCTTCAGCACCTTCGCTTCGATAGAAGTCATGCGGTCTCCAAATAGGAATTCAGGCTCAGCAGATTTGAGTCTCCCTCACTCTATCATGTCTTGGAAGAAAGTGTGGTGCTGCTCACGAATATGAGCCATCCTCTCCGGAGACTGATCCAACATAATAGTAGCCCTAGCCTGGTTCACAACCTCTTCATCAAAGTCTATGCCAAGTTGACCGAGCGTATGGTCCAAAAGGACTTCGTTCAGCAGGGGGATAGTCATCGACACTGTCACACAAAATAAAGCGAAGCCATCAGGCACTCTGGCGCATCAACTGGGCCAAAATCCATGCGCATAGAGGGAATCCCAACAAAGACACACCGAATCAAAAGACTGAGTGCAATCGAAGGAAAGCTTCGGCGCATCATCAGGACCTAAGTCCATGCGCGTCAGCAAGTGAAGCTTCGGCGCATCATCCGGACCTAAGTCCATGCGCATCAGCAAGTGAAGCTTCCGTGCATCATCAGGACCTAAGTCCATGCGCGTCAGCAAGTGAAGCTTCAGCGCATCATCAGGACCTAAGTCCGTGTGTATTAGCAAGTGAAGCTTCGGTGCATCATCAGGACAAAAGTCCATGCGCATCAGCCTAAGCACATCAACATGAGGCAACTCATCTGTAGTCGAGTCACCCCAATATCACTACAACAAAGACCAAGGCAAGAAGAATACCCTCCGAGCACTTCCGGGCGAACGTCGGCGTGGGTCGTCCTGACGATGGGGACCTCCTTCGTGTCGACCTCCAAGGGTTCTTTGCCTCGGCCCCTTCCTCTGCTAGCAGCATCGCCTCGGGGAGTCTTGGGAGCCATCTCTTTGACAAAAGAAAGTAGAAAGAAAAGAGTTCTGAAGAAGAAATTTTTTTTACAGAAAAGTAGAAGACTCTCTTTCCTCACAAGCAGCCTATTTATATGCTTGGCCTCGCGCGTAAACCGTTGAGGCGTGACATCAGCAATCAGTCGCTTCGTATCTCGAGAAATTGACGACTGCTTATCTTCAAAACATCATCATTAATCTTTTATAAGATCGAGGCATTATCTCTTCAGAAGAAGTATGCGCCCCAACAATATGCCCCTTAGCAGCAAGCATTCCCTACAGCAACGCGCAGAACGACTATACGTCAAAAAGAGCCATACGCCTGGACGAGGGGCATGCGCCCAGAGTCATTAATCCCCATGCTTCTTATTCAAAGTATTCCAAAATTTGCACAGAAAGTTTTTAAAACTTTGAAGGGGGTCTTATAGAAACATAGAAATTCAGGCGCATCTATAGGCCAGAATTCTATGTGCTCAACCCAACCATGCGACCAACTCCAATATGCCAGGAAGAACTCAGACAGATACTTGGCACAGCAAAGTACAGGTTTAAATACATTCAGAAGGGGACTTTTATTTCATATGAAAGTTTATTACATGTCTAAAGATAGGCTTTACAAAGGAGATCTTCTACAAAGAAGGAAAATCCTAAAGCTACAGCCAGATGCAGCAAACTGCCATGCATCATCTGCCAAGCGTATAATCTGCCAGGCACATAATCTACCAGACACATTATATGTCAGGCACATCACTCTGATGTCTCTTCAAGGTACATCATTCCAGTATCTCAACGTATGCATATCTCCATGCATGGTCAGAGCGAAGCACTCTCTTTCATCAGCACCAATCAGCCCTTGTGTAGCAGGAGGAGGAGCTCTCCTAGCTCGACAAGGATCGCAGTACGACGCCCCGACCTTTGGAAGCAACAGGCACACTCGGCAACCTGTGGCTCTGCCAGCATAACGAAAGATGGAGCACGACCGCTCCGATCTTTAAATACAACAGGCTCCATCGGCCTGTATCGGGACTCGACTATCCCGATATTTGGATGCAACAGACACTATCACAGAAGCTCGGAGCAACAGGAAGACTGGGACAGTGCATCTTCACCCTCGAGAAGAGCTCGAGTTCGGAAGTTTGCCAAGGCAGAGCTCCGGCCAAGTTCATCTTTTGAAGAATGAAAGAAAAGCTTTCCCTTATGCGGCTATTTATAAAGCACGGGTAGCCTACATCCGAGTGCCAAATGGCCAACGTTCTAAATTCCATGCAACAAATCTGCACTAATAACAAATACATCCGTCGTCTCATATTCGGCTAAGTCAAAGCAGCCATTAACGCTTCGGAGAACTCAACAGACGAGCTAAAGAGGATACGACAAATTGTCAGATGCGTCGTCGATATCATGCGCTCCCTATGGATGCGCCCAGCGGGCCATAGCCATGCACCTAGATTGGCATTAACCAATGCAACCCTCTCCATCAAATATTTAATGCTGAATGACAAAGGGCGGCTACACGTCTCCCGAAGATATCCAATCAGTAGCTCTTACAGAAAACGAAGCACCGTTAATGACAGCACCATCATTATACCTTGGGTCGGCAACAACTGCCACGTGGCCGATCGATCATTCGTATGCGCCTAGTGGCCATGCGCCCAGAAGACTGCGTGCGCCCCAGTGGTTATGTGACCCCCGGATTGATTCTGATACCAAGCAACAGAAGTCAAAGCTTTGCATGCACCTCAAAAGCCATGCTCCTCGACTTGCTTATGGCTCCTAAAGAGCACGAGACCAAGTCGCCTCCTCTACGCCTGATCCTAGGCGCACGCTGATGTGAAGCTCTGCATACGTCTCAAAAGCCATGCGCCCAAACTTGTCTATGATGCCTAAAACTCATGGACTAAGTTACCTCCATGCGCTCGATCCTAGGCACACTCCGACAGATCACTCTCCTCCAAAACCGAGATCTTTGAGCCACAGGCATACGCCATGCGTCCCTTGACTCAGTTCTGTTCAAAGAATGGGTGCTAACCACCCAAGATCTCAGCAACAACCAAATCTTCGCGACTGCCACGTGCCAGCTTCATCGTATCCTAGCGCAGCAGTCCAGCAGATTCAGCTTCAATCTAGGACGCATTAACCATGCGCCCCTACCAGCATCAGCCACGTGGCGTTCCCACGTCCAGGTGCATCTGACATATGTGCGCATGAGCAGCCAGCCTGCTATCTATAAATAGAAGGATCATTCCATCACTCGATACACACACAGACAAGGACAGACATACATACTTAGAGAGAAGCACCTCCACAGAGGCCAGAAGAGACAATTAGCGTTCGCTTCTCCTCGCAATGCTCCGGCATCTAGAGCAACCCAAACCTTCAGAGAGTTCAAGATCGTCGTCAGATCGTCAACGGAGTGAACGTATTACCACTCGCTCCACCGACACAGTTCCCAGATAAAAAACAAAAGTGTACTCCTAGGACTACGTCTAAGTCTACATTGTTTATTATTCTGTTTATAATTGAAATACCAAAGTTTTAGTCAACAAAACCTTGTCGCATTTTCGATGGCAAACAAATACATTTAACTATTTCTTTAGTACATATTTTACAAAAATATTTGAAGACAAATCCGGTGAATATAGATGCAACATCAACAACTACTATATATATACAGTTACTCGAATCTCAAAGTACAACATATAAGGCTGAAATAGAATCTATGTAATAGATTCCTGTATCCATGTCTAAATCTCTACTTATAGATAGCATCCACTCTAGCATCGGCTACCATCATATACTAGGGACCATAATAGCTGGGGTATAACACATCATCACCTTCAACGTGTCCCGTCAGGAAATAAACAAAGTACAACTTCGACAAGAAACACTATACAAAGTAAATCTGAAATGCAACAAGTAATGATATGGACTAAACTACAATATTGAACAATATTACAACAACTGAAATAATGAACAATTAATCAATACAAGTACATTTGAAATACTATTTAGCATATGACCGGCTGGAAATCACAATAGTACAATAAGATGCGGCTTAATCATACGTGATATGTACAATAATATGAGGGGTGTGGTCACATACTAGATAATATTTATCTGTCCCCGCAATGTAATCATTGAGACACAATACAATCGATAAGACACAATACAATCATGTCAATCTCGTATCCAATATGAGATTAAGAGTAAAACAAAAATATAAAGTAAATAGTTTAAGTCAATGTACTTGCCTGGATTGTTGGGGGTGATCAAGTCCGAATTCCTAAAAGCCTATGTCAAAAGACACAAATATCCTCGTTGAAATATTTCCAAAAATCTATTCATTACTAAAACTCTTTTTATGAATACTTCCTAATTTAACCTAATCCCTTCACTTACTATGTAACAAATCTATTTATTTTTAAGTTCATTCCTAAAGTCCTATTAAATAATTACTATATTTCTAATTATTACTTAATCTTAATAACAAATATTAAAACCTATTTATTACTAAATATATTTCTAATTAACAATTAATCTAAACTTAACTCCATTTGGTTCCATTTGCTCAGCCTAGAACCAGGCCCACAGTCATGGTCCAGTACTATTACAGCCCAATAATAAGGACTCTGTCCAAAAACCCATCCCATCCAGTCCAACGGTTCTGTGCACTCAAATAAAAACACCGCTGCCTGAACCTAAGCCCAAGTCCTATTATAGTTCAATCCAATCCATGTCTAGCTGGACCGGCTCCCAACAGTTGAGCCCAAGCCTACTAAAATTTAATAAAGGCCCAAAGCCTATGAATAACCCATACTTCTCAATTCTCTAGTCTACACATAGAAAGAAGAGAAATTCAAGTGAGGAAAGAGAAAGAAATATAGAGAAAAGAGAGCAGGAAAAGATCGAGAGAGAGTGGAGAAGAAGAGAGACCGAGGGTGACCGAAAGAGGGACAAAAGTGATATGGACAGAGGAAGGAAGAGCGGTGGCTCACCAGGAGGATCTGGGTACGAGGAGGTTAGCGGTGGAGCACTTGACGCTGGAGGAGCGATTCTCGCGGTCGGATGTTTTTCGAAGCGGTGGTCTGGAGCAGTGCGGTCAAGGGCGTTGGCGCACATGATCATTCGAAGTTGTCGAAGACGACGCTCGAATCGAGGATGTCTGGAGGCATAGAAGGTGATGCCGAAGATCGAGTACAGGTGGTCGTGGTTGACTCCAGCGGTGGAGATCGACCGATGGAGGCGGCAGATCCGACCGGTTCGGTCGGGATCGGGGCTCGATGCTAGCCGGCGCTCTTGAGAGACCTGCGCGGTGTTAATGGAAGGTCTCCGACAGCTATCTATTGGAAGAGGAGAGAAGAGGTGGTGTCAGCGGTGGCTCTGCGTGGAGGCAACTACAGATACACGACGAGGAGGTGGTTGAGGTCGGAACGACGAGCAGGAAAGTGTTCACAAGAATGAGCTTAGATTTTAGGGTTTGGGCTTGGATCTAGATTTGGGAACGAACAACAACAGAATTCTATGGCTATTTATAGGTTATGGAAGAATAATCTAGGAACTAATTTAGCACGTGGATTAGGAGGAATATTTTAGGAATATTCTTCGAAATATTTAGGAAGAAGTTAGATTCCAAAGAATATTCCCTTGGCTTTACTTAATCACATGATTAAGCTAAGCATACTTAATTAAGTAATTCTAGAAGGTTCCCACCTTAACCAAGGCTAATTATTTACTAAATTTACCACTCCCTCTTCGTAAATTACGAGAACATCACTTTTCACAAATTACATAATTGACATTACAACCAATAAAATAATACTTTTTCAAAAAATAATAATAAGAAAATTAGAAATTTAGGGAATAATAATAATAATAATAATAGAAAATTTGAAACCGGAGGGTTACATATCTACCTACCTTAGAAAAAATATGTCCTTAAAATTTCAAATAATGCGACTAGGTACGATCAAGACTATAATAAAAATCTGAGCATGATAGAACGTTTTCCAGGAAGGAGCAAAAATATAATCAAAATTACCTAGGTACGATCAGAATACAGAAAATTAAAAATTGTGAAATTTGGCACGATCATGAATCAGATCAAAATATAGGCATGGTTAAAAATCTCAAATCATCTAGTCACGATAAAAAATTTATGCATGCTAAAATATGAAATGAACGTCATCTGATACGATTGAAAATCACACTATCAAAATATAGGTAAGATCAAAATCTAGAGAAGATCTAGATATGATCAAAATCTAGGCACGATCAAAATTATTTCATGATGAAAGTAGAATCGGAATCTAGTAATAGGTTTCAATCGAATGATGTATATAGGGAATTAAATGATGATTCGAGAATAGAAAATACAAGAAAGAAAGATACTACAAGGGTTCTTTTTGAGAAGATGTGTAATAAAAGAAGCTGATAGAAAATAACACATTAGTATAAAAGGTTCCAAATCAAATTGAAGTTGGAGTGCAAGGGTTTTTGCTTCATGGAAAATCAATAATCATATGATAATAAGATATAGTCTCTATAGTACCCAAAAATTGTATATATATATATATATATATATATATATATATATAAATATATATATATATATATATATATATAAATATATATATATATATATATATATATGAAATCACATTACCTAGAATCCATGCCCCGCTAGTGTATATTTGACTGCATGAACTCTTGGATTCGTGACTCAAATAATGATAGGTTACCCAATATTCTATCAAATTTATCTATTATCAAACAACATTGATATAACAACTCAAAGATCAAAACATGATGCATTTAGGACATAGTCTCAATAATATCCGAAAACCTATGCATATCTCAAATCACTTCAACTTAAAGCCCATGTCTTGATAGTAACTGTTGAGAATCCGCAGTCTCTATAATTCAGATAAATGGCTGCAGTGCGCATCTGCCACGCCGTAGTAGTTTGTCGAATATTCTCTCAACTTTATGCATAGGAATTTCAAAGGAGCTTCTGAAAATTCAAACGTGTTCTAAAGTTCTAATCATATAGGAAGTGATGTAGGTATCTATTATTCAAGTGTAAGAATCAGTTCTTGAGAACCAAATTAACTATTGATTACTGGTAGGATGAAAATGACTTAAGCCAGGAGGAGTACAAGTATCAATTCTATTATTCAAGTGTAAGTTTATGTTCCCTGACCTTTCCCTAGTTCAGCAATAGTCAAGGATTGAGGACATGTACATACACTTATAGTCCTTAAATTGATCAAACAAACTCGAAAATGATATATTAAAAATTAAGTTGGGCTTAATATGGAAGGGATGGTAAGGGTTTAGGTTGGACTGAATACTCAACAAATAAAAACAATTATTGGCTCTGGGAAGTAACTTAGGAAAAATATGCATATATCGACCTATAGTGGAATTATTTTGGAAAATAATTCTAATGGAAAATAAGTAAATATTAACTATTCTACGGGTTTTATGATTCTAAATAAAGTACTAACATTGGTCTAAGGAAAGCCAAATTGGAATTAGGTTTTGAGAAAACCAAAAAAATTTCTTAAAATGGTATATACAATGAGTCAAAACTTTAAAATAGTAATTGGGCTAGTCCTTAAAGGATTTAGAAGATAATGGAGAAAGGGTATAAGATAATCCTTCGAAACTTATGGAATTAATTGTGATCGTGGCTTATGAATTTTAAGAGATGATAAAGATAGAAAAAAACCTATATAATCGACCTATGTTGTGATTGAGCATTCATGTCTTGCAGGCTCACAGTAGTACAACTATGTCTAGGTGCTGCCGCAATATCGCACTAATTGCGAAGACGAGGACCTCCACGGGCCACCACTAAAAAGTGTTATGACCCGCACCCGCATGATCGGGTAGGAGTTGTGATTGCGCCCAGCCTACGCCACAGAATCGGCATTAATGAGCTATTCTATACCTCAATAGTTGCCAAATGATCACAATAATCAATCTTTGCTCAATCACAGCTGCTAATTATGTGCCCAATATCAAATCGCCACATCTTCACATATTTTACTATTTTTTAGTATTTTTAGAAAATATTCTGAGACAAATGCGGTCAATATAGATGCAACATCGTCAACTATAATATATGTACAGTCATCTAAATCTCAAAGTACAACATTTAAGGCTTAAATGGAATCTATGCAATAGATTTCTCTATCTATGTCCAAATTTCTACTCCTAGCTAGCATCCACTCCGGCATGTGTTACCATCCCATAAAAAGGACCATAATGGCTAGGGTATAACTCATCACCACCTGCAACCTTCTACTAGTTCATTTTCAAAAAGATGATGTCAAAAGTAAAAAAAAAGAACAAGAGACTGTCAAATATTTGGTTCAGTTCGATTCAGGTGCCTGCTCGGCCCTTCCGTAAAGTCGAGCTTCTTTAGGTTTAGGACGCTTTCCCAACATCTTCTTAGAAGGAGGAAAAAAAGTATCCAGTCAGAAAAGGAGAAAAGTACAACCCGGACAAGAAATACTATACAAAGTAAATATGAAATGCAATAAGTAAAGATTGGACTAACCTGCAATACTGAACAATAGTACAATAACTGAAGCAATGAACAATCAATCAATGCAAGTGTGTTTGAAATACTATTTAGCATGTGACCGGCTAGAAATCACAATAGCACAATAAGATATGACTTAATCGTACGTGAGGTATATGATTAGGATATTCACAATAATCTAGCTAAAGGACTATGGTCACATACTATATAATATTTCCCCGTACCCGTACTACAATGAATGGGACACAATACAATCAATGAGACAAAATACAATCGTGTCAATCTTGTATCCAATATGAGATCAAGAGCAAAACATAAATAAAAAGTAAAGATTTCAAGTTGGTGTACTTGCCTGGATTGTTGTGGGTGATTAAGTCCAAAAGTCCTAAAAATCTATGACAAAAGACACAAATATCCTCTGAGAAATATTTCTAAAAATCTATTCATTGCTGAAACTCTATTTATTAACACTTCCTAATTTAAATTAATCCCTTCATTTATTACTGACAAATTTATTTCTAAAATCTTATTAACCTATTACTATATTTCTAATTATTACTTAATAACAAATATTAAAACCTATTTATTACTAGATCTATTTATAATTAATAATTACTATAAAATTAACTCTGTTTGGTTCTACTGGCTCAGCCCAAAACCAGGCCTACAGTCTTGGTCAGTACTATCACAACCCACTTATGATGGACTCGGTCCAAAAGCCCAGCCCATGCAGTCTAATAATTTTGTGCACTCAAATAAATACACAACTGGCTGAACCTAAGCCCAAGGCATAGTCTGTCATGCCCCGATTCCGTATAATCGATAGTCGTCTCCCGAACATGATGCCGTACTAGCCTAGGTTGTGCTCGCACAAGGCACATCCAGAAGGTTATCTAAAACAAAATAGCAAAGAGAGTACGTATTAATTCAATAACACGTTTGCAACCGAAGAAAACTTGCCTTTCATTGAAAAAAAACTTGTTTACAAGACTCGATTATAAAAAAATGCCGTACGAGCTTAAAAACTGACTCAGATGAGATAGTCATTCCATACATTTACATCCCTTTATACATAAGCAACAAAACACTCTCTTGGAACTGGAATCAGAGAGAGTTGATGACACGGGTCTTGATCAAAGTCTTCAAAATATGGTACTCCCTGGCAAAGTATAGCTTGGTCAAGACGATTACCCTTTCAACGCGGGCAGCTAGCCCTGCTGAAAGTTTTGAATGACCCGTGCTAGTATCCAGCACACCTATCTTGCATTTCTCCTAGTTCGAATTGGTCCCAAAGCCCCAAATTGTCGTTCGAGGAAGCGAAACCTCGTGTACAAGTTGTCCATGATTGCTAGACTAAAACTAATTACTCAAGCACAGTCTACGAAATCATTAAGAGTTAGCTAGTTCAATGTGTTCTACCTTATTGTTGCAACATTCATTTATAACATCAATATTTACAGTTCTATGGCATATATGTAAGGCAAAACATACAATAGTTCTACAGAAGGAGTACATAAGTAAAGTATACATAGTTATATAGAAATAAACAGTTGTGTCCGTGCATTTAAGTCTAGCATTCCATTCGCAAAGATGTTATCGATTGATTTTAAAATAGGAGGGCCAAGGGGGAGAAGGGTCAGCCACTCACCTAGATTTACTTGAGGCTAGAGAAAAGAAGACGGTTGTGCTAGACTGTGCCTATGTGATCATCTGAAATCGCATAAGCAACGAGTTAGTACTCTACCCTTCTATTCCGAGTTCGATATCAATACGAAGTTTAAATAATACAAGCAATAAAATCTATTAAAAATATTCAAGAAAATGCATTCATAAAACCAACATCAAAAAATCAAGTATGACATAAAAATTAAAGCAACGAGAGGTCTCTCCAACTCAGCCGCAGAGTCCATCCTTGAAGTGCAACTCGCTGAATATGTGACTTGATTCCGAAGAAGCCATTCCATAACAAGGAAAGGATCTTGATTCAACCGATCTTGTCCAATCGTTAGCGACAATGTTTCTTAACTACGCTCCCTGTATCGCAACGAGGAAAGAACATGATATTGGGATAGGGTACTACATTATAACCAACTAAGAAAAATTTTTGTCTATGAAACATAATAATAAAACCTACCACTAAGAAAACAATAAAGAAAAATTTTCTTCATCTCTGACTCGAGTTCCCAGGTCGACTCCTCGATCGAATGGTTCCTCTGGAGTACGCGGACGAGAGGGATCTCACAATTTTGAAGCAATTTGTCCTTACGCTCCAATATCTATACAAGCTCTTCTACGTATGACAAGTCTGCCTTAAGATCCAGCTGACCCAAATCTACTACGTGGCTCAAATTGTGCATATATTTTTGTGGTTGTGAGATATGGAAGACATTGTGCACATCTGACAGTGCTGACGGCATTGCAATCTAGTATGCAGCTGGGGCAACTCGCTTTAGTATTTTAAAAGGACCCATAAATCTCGGATTCAGCTTTCCCTTTGCTTCGAACCTGGTGACTCCTCGCATGGGCGTTACATTCAAAAACACGTGATCGCCATCCAAGAAGTAGAGGGGTCGTCGATGGATGTTGGCATAGCTCTTTTGCTGAATCTGTGCTACCTTTAGTCTTTCCCGAATAAGCCTGACCTTCTCCACGGTTTGTTCTACCAACTTCTGGCTAAGAATCTGTCGCTCTCAGACTTCATCCCAGTAAATAGAGGATCTACACTTACACCCATACAAAGCTTCGTACGGCACCATCTAGATGCTGGATTGATAGTTGTTATTGTATGCAAATTCGGCCAAAGGCAGATGGACATCCGAACTCGACTTCAAGTCAATTGTACAGAGCCGTAACATGTCTTCGAGAATTTGATTCATGTGCTCTGTTTGGCCATCGGTCTGAGGATGGTAAGTCATACTAAACTTAAACTTAGTACCCAAAGTCGATTGAAGGCTGCTCCAAAAGTACGACAAAAATTGCCCATCCCTTTCTGAGATGATGGATACTGGAACTCCATACAACCACACTATTTTGTCAAGGAATATCTGAGCCAGGAGATCGACACACCAGGTTAGTCAAAAGATGATGACCCAGAAGACGTCATTCCCTATGGCGTCTTCGACAAGCTAACAATAAAAATCCATGCTTACGTGTTTCTACTTTCATTCTGGAATCTCCAGGTTCTACATTTCCCCGTACGGCATCTGATGCTCAGCTTTCTCCCGATGACAGGCCATGCATTGTGACACGAAAAGTGGTGCATTTTTCTTCGTTTTGTGCCACCAGAAGGTCGTACGGAGGTCCTTATACATCTTTGTGCTGCCATGAGGCAAGGAATAATTTACGTAAAGCACCTCCGACATTATTTCCTTTTTGAGTTCTGAGTCTTCTGAAACACATTGTCGACCCTACACTCGCAGCACGTTGGTCTCATCTTCTGCAAAGTCAGCTTTCCTAACCATTGAAATCAGATCATGTATCTTCTTCAGGTACAGATCGTCCTTCTAAGTGATCTTAATCTTTTCCTGCAAGCTCGGCACAAGCTGTAGTTGTACGAACTATATTCTCCTAAATTGAACCTAGAGGATGATGCTCATCTCTTCTAGGTCACATATTAGCTTGCTATTGATGGATAGCAAGGCAATGTATTTTTGACTCAGAGCATCTGCCATAATATTTTCCTTATCCGACGTATACTCGATCATTAACTCATAGTCTTGGATTAGTTCTAGCCAATGCCTTTGCTGTAAGTTCAGTTCCTTCTGGGTGAAGAGATACTTGAGGCTTTTGTGATCATGTAGATACTATATACTATGTCATAAAGGTAGTGTCGCCACAATTTTAATGCGAACACAATTGCCGCAAACTCCAAGTCATGCGTGGAATAATTTTTTTCGTACGTCTTCAATTATCTTATGGCGAACGATATCACCTTGTTTTGCTGCATGGGCATACATTCCAAGCCCTGGCCTGAAGCGTCACTGAGTATTTAAAATCCTTTAGACCCGTCTGGAAAAGCGTGTATAGAGGCCAAAATGAGCGGTTGCTTTAGTTCCTAAAAGAAAGCTTCACAGTCATCTAACCACTCATACGCGACTCCTATTTGAATGAGACGAGTCAAGGGTGATATGATCCTTGAAATATCTTTCATGAATCGTCTGCAGTATTCTGACAAGCCAAGAAAGATTTGAATCTCACTAGCTGATGCAGTCCACTTCCAATCAACTATGAAATCAACTTTCTTTGGATCGACTGCAGTGCCATCTGCGAAAATGACGTACCCAAGAAATGACACACATTTTAGCCAAAATTAATATTTTCTTAACTTTGTATACAATTGGTGGTCTCGAAGAGTCTGGATTAAGATTCGTAGGTATTTCGCATATTGTGCCCTATCCTTCGAGTAGACGAGAATGTCGTTGATGAAGACTATAATGAAATTGTCGAGAAAGGGTCAAAACACCGAAATTATTAGATCCATGAAGGCATCTGGGGTATTTTTTAGGCCGAACGACGTTGCCAAAAACTTATAATAGTCGTATCGAGTACGCAAGGCTGACTTCGACACGTCGTTTGCTTTATTTTGAGTTGATGTTAACCCGAGCGAAGATCAATCTTCGAAAACACGGAGGCACCTTGTAGCTGATTGAATAAGTCGTATATGCGGGGAAGTGAATATTTGTTCTGGATGGTGGCTTGTTCAACTCTCGGTAGTTAATGCACTGATGCATCGACCCATTTTTCTTCTTTATGAACAATACAGGCACTCACCATGACAAAACACTAGGCTGAATAAATCCTTTGTTGAGCAGTTTTTGCAACTGGACCTTAAGTTCCTTTAGTCCTGCAAGGGCCATTCTATACAGAGCCTTAAAAATCGATCGGATATCGAGAAATGGGTCAATGCTAATCTCGATTTTTGGGTCGTGTGTCATTTTGGATAGCTCATCGGGGAACACGTTGCGGAATTCTGCCACAATGTCGATTTGACTCATGTTTACACTATCATGCCTTGTGTCACGAACGGATGCCGATTATCGTTCGCAACCAAAATGTAGCATCCTTCGAGCCAAAATTATCGAGATCACCATGCACGACGTCGACACTTCACCATACGAGTAGCAGAACTCGGTCTCTCCAAGTAGACAGAAGATGACCTTTTCTATGCAATCAATGGTAGAATTGCAAGCGTCAAGCCAATCCATTCTCAGAATGATGTCGTAGTCCTTAATATCTAGAACTATCGCATCAAGTTACACCTTTTTACCTCTAATACAAATAATTTTATATTTATAGCAAACATTTGCAGGTAGTTGTGAGCCCGATGGTATGCTAACACTAAGGTTAAGGCCTAGTGGTGTCATAGGAAATTTATGTTCTTCGACGAAGTCCGTCGAGATGAAACTATATGTGGCACAGAATTAAAAATTATACGAGTAGGTTTATTATTAAAAGTAATATACATGTCGGGACTATATCTAAGGCAAGCACCTCGTCTCGAGTCATGGATTAGATGTGTTCCTGAACATTAAGATGACGATCTTGGCCATTTTGTTGTACGGGTTGAGGAGCTCGGTGTGCTGGACCATGGTTCCCTGGATGATGTTGCTGCTGTTGATGCGCCATTGGGTTCGGCCTTCTAGTCGGGTAGTTCGCACACAGATGACCCATCTTACTGTAGTACCAGCATCTGCCTTCAAATACTTGGAAGTTGGTTGCTTGGTGCCCGAACTTATTGCATTTGGTACAACGAGTTCCTAGGTTCCGCCATTGGTATCCGCCCTGGTTGCCATTGTTTGAACGCTTTTTCTCCTTGTTATCTCCTGTATTGATTGTGCATTTATGATTATTGGTATACACAGTACCGGCATCGACTGGAGGGTATTGATGCTCAAGGCGGAGAGCATGATTTAGGGACTCACATCATTTTATACTCCGGAACCGACACGTGGGCAGAGATAGAGGGCTATAGACCCACTTTGAATTGTCGAGCATGACTCTCTGTGGTAGGCATGAATGCCCTAACAAATTTGGATAACTTGTTAAATTATGTAGTATATTATCGTACTGTCATGTTCCTTTGCCTCAACTGCATAAGTTTATTTTTTCTTTCTTGTCGAACAGCTGCAGGAAGGTACTCGACTTCGAATGCCTTTCTGAATATAGCTCAAGTGATCGTCGCTGTCTTATTATCGCATCAAATTTCTCGCTTGTGCACGTCCCACCAGTCGTACGCATTCAATCGGAGTTAAAGTTGAGCACCTGCAACTTTCTTGGACTCTTCGATACGTAGAAGTTCGAAATGGTCTTCCAAATCCTCCAACCAGTCAATCACAAGAGAAGGATCTTCGGTACTATTGAAGGAAGTGTAACATTTTTTTTGAATTTTGACACCTCAAAGTTGTAACTTATTGGTGCTACATGTTGACGCTTAGGCTCCTCCAGTTCGACTTCAATCGGTCGGGTCGTAGGCTCGGTTACGACATGTGTCATTCTAGAGTTATTGTTGGCCACAACTGGCTGGACAATCTGCTGAAGTGTATCAAGCTGCTTCTGCTGCAACTAATCGTGCCTCGAATCGGGTCTCGAACTAAGTCTTCCGTGCCTCAACTTGTCTTTTCTTATTTTTGACTTGCCGTTGGTGATGCTAGTTCTGACGTTGGCTTGCCTCGGCTTGATGTTGTTACGCCTCCAACATGGGCAACATCCGTTCCATGGGAGCATTTGAGGGTTCAGCCCTTGAGCTACTGGAGTCGCTCGAAGCACTCTCTTCATACACATCCGCAGCTTCTCTGACTTCTGGAATTAGAAGGCAATTCACATTCGTCTCAGAAAATATTATGGACTCATTGTAAGGAATAACTCATCTCATCAATACGAGGTCAAAGGTTTGAGACTCAAAATGAAAGGCTAAAGAACGTAAAGCTGTGCTCTTGTACCATTATTTTATGTCCCAATTTTATATAATAGATAGTTATTCCCCGGACGTGATGCCGTATGAGCCTAGGTTGCGCTCGCACAAGGCACATCCATAATGTTATCAGAAACACAACAACAAAGAGAGTATACAGAAATTGAACAACATGTTTGCAACAGAAGAAAACTTTCTATAATAAACTTATTTACAAGACTCGAAAAATTAAAGGTGTCGCATGGGCTTACAAACTAACTCAGATGAGATAGTCGTTCCATACATTTACATCCCTTTATACATAAGCAACAAAACACTCTCTTGGACCTGGAATCGGAGAGAGTTGATGTGACATGGGTCTTGATCAAAGTCTTTAAAATGTGGGAGTCCCTTACAAAGTATAGCTTGGTCGAGACGACGACCTTTTCAGCACGGATAGCTAGCCTTACTGAAAGTTTCGACTGACCCGTGCTAGCATCCAACACCACTATCTTGTATTCCTCCTAGGCCGAATCGTTCTCGTAGCCCCGGGTTGTCGTTCGAGGAAGCAAAACCTTGTGCACAAGTTGTCAATGATCGTGCTAAACTAAAACTAATTACTCAAGCATGGTCTACAAAATTTTTAAGAGTTAGCCAGTTTTAATATGTTCTGCCTTATCGTTGTGACATTCATTCATAGCATCAATCTTTGTAGTTCTATGGCATATATTTAAGATAAAACATGTAACAATTCTATAGTAGAAGTGCTTAAATAAAGCTTGCACAGTTCTATAGAGTTAAGCAGTTGTGTCCATGCATTTACATCTAACCTTCCATTGGCAACGATGTTATCGATTGATTTGAAAACAAGAGGGTCAAAGGGGAGAAGGATCAGCCACTCACCTAGGTTTACTTGATGTGAGGGTAAAGAAGACAGTTGTGCTAAACGATGTCTATGAGATTACCTTAAATCGCATAAGCAACAAGTTAGCACTCTAGCCTTCTATTCCAAGTTCGATATAAAATGTGAAGTTTGAAGAATGCAAGCAATAAAATCCATCAAAAATATTCACGAGGCGCAATCCACTTAATATGGGACTTGATTCTGAAGAAGTTATTCCATAACGAGGAAAGTATTTTAATTCATTCATTCTCATTCAATCGATAACAATAGTATTTCTTAACCATGCTCCACGTATCGCAATGAAGAACAGACACCATGTTGGGATGGGCACTACATAGTCCACTTCAATCTAATCTATGTCTCCCTGGATCAGCTCCCAATAGTTGAGCCTAAGCCTACTAAAATTTAATAAAGGCCCAAAGCCTATGAATAACCTATAATTCTAAATTCCTTATTCTATTATAGAGAAAGAAAAAAATCAAGTGAGAAAAGAGAAAGAAACAGAAAGAAAAAAGAGCAGGAGAGATCGAGAGAAAGAGAAAGAGAGAGAGAGAGAAAGAGAGAGAGAGAGTGGAGAGGGAGAGAGATCGAAAGTGATCAAGAAAAGGAAAAAGAGTGATCAGAGAGAGGAAAGAAGGGCTGTGGCTCACCGGAAGGCTATGGGTACGGGGAGATGCGCGGCGGAGCACTCGACATTGGAGGAGCAGTTGTTACCATGGAAAGTTTCTCGAAGCGATCGTTTGGAGCGGCGCGGTCAAGGGCGATGCGCTCAGATCGGAAAGGTCTGCAGGCACGAAAGGTCGAGGACCAGTGGTCGTGGTTGACTCCAGTAGTAGAGATTGACCGGCTGAGATGGAAGATCCGATTAGTTCGATCGGGATCGGGGCTCGAGGCTCACTGACGTTCTTGAGAGACTAGTACGGTGTTAGAGGAAGGTCGACTGACGGGTACGGGGCTGGTAGAGGAGGAGAAGATGTGGTGGTAGTGGTGGCTCTGCGTAGAAGCAGTTGTAGATCTACGATGAGGAGGTGGTTGAGGTCGGAGTGGCGAGCAGAGAAGATCGAAGTCGTGCACTCGATTTGAGGAGGAGAAGGCTACTCGCGATGGTTCGCGGAGAGGCGCTCCGGCAAGATCTAGAGACTTTAAGAGGCTTAACTGGCGTCGGATCGTCCGGGCAACTCACCGCTCAGGGATGCTGGCCACTGGAGCGACGATGCTCGACGAGAAAGTCAGTGATGGCGGCGATGGTGCTTACTGTAAGGAGCTCGGTCAGTCAAGGGTTTTCGAGTCTGTGTTGGACACTATGTCTAAGAAATTTAGGGTTTTCTTGTTTGGGTTTAAGGGATTAAGAATGTGTCGTATCGAATAGAGAAATTGGGTTTAAAAATTTTAATAGAGAATAGTGAATGAAATACGGACACCTAGGGTCGAACCTAAGGCCGACACCTTTGACACGAGGTTTCTTGGAAGTGGTCATGATAGGATGACACAAGAATAGTGTGGTTGGACACATTTTAAAATTTTGACACAAGCTTATGGGTTTTGGGTTTAGCAAGAATGGGCTTAGATTTTAGGGTTGGGCATTGGTTTAGATTTAGGAATGATCAACAATGGAATTTTAGGACTATTTATAGGTTGGGAAGAATAATCTAGAAACTAATTAAGTAATATTTAGGAATGATTATCAATGGAATTTCATGGAAGATGCTAGATTCCAAGGAAAATTTCCTAGGCTTTACTTAAGCACATGATTAAGCAAAGCATACTTAATTAAGTAATTCTAGAAGGTTCCCACCTTAACCAAGGTTAATTATTTACTAAATTTGCCACTCCATCTTCGCAAATTAAAAAATTGACATTCCTAAAATAGAATAATACTTTTTTAGAAAAAATAATCATTAAAATTAGGAATTTTGAAAAAATAATAATAATAGAAATTTGAAAACCAGGGGGTTACAAAAACTCATCCTGACCATGGCCGACAAAGATGCGCTGCCTTGTCTTTTGCTCAAGTTTGGATCTATCGTCCTTCCGTACATGTAGGAATGCCTTACAACCAAACACTCGAAGGTGATCGTGTGACGGTTCATTATCATACCATACTCTATCAGGAACATCATGCTGCAAATGTCCTAAAATTTTACTATAGTTTTTTTTTCTATTTTTATTTTATGATGGTTTTTATACGTCGAGTACGAATACATATGTAAAAAGTATTTGTTTATTGGTACACAAAAGTTTTATTATAGATTTTTAATAAATATAGAAAATAAATATTTTGTTTCCATATATATTTGGTAAAAATACTTTTTTATTTTCGTCTGAGTATAAACTGTGATATATAATAGAAAATAAGGGATGCATGCAATAGGGTACCTAACTGTACTATAGTGAATATGCAATAAAGAACAATCCTTCACATATGGACACTCGGACGGTATAGCAGTGGCATCGTCCCTTCCTTTGGGAACCATCATCTCCGTCCATAACGTTTGGCGAACGTCAGAGGGAATCAGTAAGAAACTGTCCATAACGCTCCAGGAATGTCAGAGGAAATCAGTAATAGTAAGGTGAACCTGCATCTCCAACGGAGCTTCAGGTACAATAGCAATTAATATGTGGCCCATACATCAAGGAACTGTTCTTACCACCCTATGCCTAGTGGAGTCACATCCATGACTCATATAACCCTCGAGTAACTGCCAAGTCCACTAGCATGCAATTCTATTGGCAGTTACTCCTAACCGTCGCACGCCTCATACGTATCGGTGGCTGGCCGACTACACGAGTTCGTATCCAATATGTGACTCACAATACGTGGTAAAGTAAGTGTCAAGGCTGTATGAGATATACCAATACCTCATCAACAATGGGTGGTCACTAGGCTAAGTCGATGCAAGAGAGATAAATAAAAGCAAGAAAACGACCGATAGAGTCGCTTGCACCCAAGTGTGACTTGGACGCATAATTTTATAATAACAAATAAGAAATGCTGAAAATAACAACTAAAAATAAAAATATATAAATCACAGAGTAAGGTGGCAAGGTATCTTGCCTGGTAGTGACGCTTGGTGTACTGCAATGATCAATGTGGCACGAACTGTGACTTCGGGCAACAACTACACAAGGTGACCTCTGATGGTGGCACAGACAGTTCCATCGGGTCCAGAACGGTCAGACTAGTTAGGGTCGATAGGATGAGGTATAGAATTGGCGAGGGAATAGGATAAATGGAACAAGTCATGGACGGAAGGATAGTCGAAGGAAATAATATATGTACAAATTTAGAAAAACTATTTATAATATTCGAAAACTAGTTTGAGTCTAAATAATTATTGAAAAATACTTAAAGTCAAGAAAAATTATTTTTGGCTAAAAACTCTAAGTTTGTCAAAATACAATTTTAGGTAGGAATCAATATTTTTATGGGTCAAATATTTCTAGATAAATATCAATAATCTAAAAAAATGTTTATGGTTTAAAAACCATGTTTTGAAATATAGACCAAGCCAAATAAAATATTTATATAAACTATGTATATATATTTATTTTTTAAGATAAATTTGTAAAGATTATTATATGTAATGGTAACTCTGATAAAATACCAAAAAAACTATTAATAATATGAACTAATACCGATCATAATAATTTTAAATAAAACTAATGCTAATAGTATAAAAATATAAGAAAAATTTGCATATATTTATAGTTCTGGTTGAAATACTATGATATGATATCAATTTAATCATCTAGTACAATAATACAACGCAAAACAACTAAAACAGCAAAATAATAATAATAATAATAATAATAATAATAATAATAATAATAATAATAATAATACAGAAACTCTAATATTATAATTTTTCTTTTTGTAAAATACCACATACCTTTTATAATAGTAAAATATTTAAGTAACAAAATATATTATTACTATTAATATACATTGATATTTACTATTATTCATATGTACATACATACATGTATACATTACTGTATAGTGTATGCCAACTAAAATATAATAAATCAATTGGGTTCCTTCCATTCCCTTTTAGCAAAAGGGGAGCTAAAGTACAACAGTACTTGTTATTTCGAATGGGGAGAGAGAGAAGATGAAATTTAGGGATTAGAGAGGGAGAGAAACTGAAGAGAGAGGGAGAGGATGAGCGGAGGAAACAGGGGCGTATGTCTCCCGGCGGCGGAGGGTACGGATCTAGTGGCAGAGGCAGCACGCGAGGGAAAATCTGGCGAACCTTCGACGGAACCGGCAACGACTGATGCGAGAGAAGTGAGCGACTACGGAGGCGCAGTGTGGGTGCCGAAACTCGACATCGTCGGGTTCGTCGATCTATGCGTCTGCTCGACCAGAAGTCCCTAGCAAGGTTTAGGGCGGCACGAAAACTCGACCGATCTGATTGTGGCGGCCAGATCGGTGCGCGGCTGAATGCGACGGCCGGTAGAGGTGAGTAGGTGGCGGTGATGGTTGTGTTTCTTGGTTGCTGGTGGAGGAGGGGTGGCCGGAGATCCACGGGTGTGGTGGTGAGCGGTGTTTGTTGCCTTAGCCCTATGGGGGCAATGGAGTGTATGGCGTGGGCTGGTTGGGAGAAGCGAGGCGGTGGCCGCGGTACTGTCCTATATCGACCAACGGTTCGACAAAGATCGGGTGCGTCGGGGCTCGAACAGTGGAGGAGAAGGAGTAGTGGATGCGGGCACCGGCTGTTGCTCCGACGGTGGCAGAGGGAGGCGGTGTCAAGTGGCACTACTAAAATCTGCTTAATTGGCGACGTAAATTTAGCGACGTTCACATAACATTGCTAAATTGCTGACATTAGCGATATGTAACTGAAACATCGTTAACCGTTGCTACTAGCGACGCAAATAGCGACGTGACAACGACATATATTAGTTATATGAGCTAGCCATCGCGAAACGTCGCTATGACGTCGCTAATAGCGACTAATTTAGCGACGTTCGTAAGAACGCCGCTAAATTCTAATTAAATTAAATTTCCTCCCCCTCCCGATTCATTTCCTCCCATCCATTTTACTATCTCACTCTCTCCATCCGGCGCTCTCACTCTCACTCTCTCCGGCGCTCTCACTCTCTCCGGCGATTGTCACTCTCTCCGACGACTCTCCTCCGGTACGTGACTCTTTCTCTCTCTCTATTTTTGGTGTTGGTGGTTGGGGGGTGCTGGTGGCTCAGGGGGAGGGACAGGGGGTGCGGGTGGTTGGGGGTGAGGAATGGTTGGGGTGGCTGGAGGGGTGGGGCAGGGGGGCGAGGAGGAGGGCTGGCGGGAAGGGAGGGTTAGGGTTCGAGTTAGGGGTGTGTGTGTGGGTGGGAGGGGCGGGGGGGGTGAGGGCTGATGGGGGGTGAGGGCGGAGGGGGTTGGGGGGAGGGGAGGGGAGGGTTATGGTAAGGGTTAGGGTTAGGGTTAAGGGTGGTTGGTGGGGGAGGGAAGCAGGAGGGGTGAGGGGGGCTGGGGAGGGGAGGGGGGCTGGTGGGGGAGGAGTTAGGGATAGGGTTCGGGTTAGGGTTAGGGGTGGTATAGGGGGGAGGGGTGCTGGGGGCCTGGGTCAGGGGCACCGATAGTACCGAAAAATCTAATAATTTAGTAATAATTATTTGTTTTCCGACACCGAAAAATATGATACTCTGATTCGAAACCACGTACCGATAGTGCCGATATTTGTAACACGTAGTTTTGTTGGTTGGTTAATGCCGTCGTCTATTTTCCTTGATCCCGATACTCATAGAAATGGTCCCGAGTCACGGCCGTAGTATGTAGTATATTCATTTTAGTTTGTAGTATATTCGTTTTATTTTGAAGTTTATTCGTTTTAGTATGTAGTATGTAGTAGGAATGGTCCCGACTCATAGGAATGGTTCCGAGTCACGGCCGTAGTATGTAGTATGTAGTATATTCGTTTTAGTTTTAAAGTTTATTCATATTTGTATATATCTAGAAATGGCTATATCCATGTATCTGCTAGATCGTTCGTAGATATACAACCGCATTCGAGATGATAGGTGCGCTGTGCGAGATGAAAACATCGCCGGAGTAGAATAATTCCTCCAATTCGCGAAGGCGTTTCCTCAATCCATTGACGGCATGGACATTAAGTGCCCATGTGCAAAATGTCGGAATGTGATGTTTCAACCAGAATTGGATGTGACGTATCACTTATACACAAAGGGTTTCCTTCCGAATTACTATCAATGGATCGCACACGGAGAGCTTGTACCTTTAGCATTCCAAGCGTAGCCTTATGTGGAGCATTATGTGGAGCCTTATATGAATGTCCACAACCGAACTGGTATCGACAACGAGTACGTGAACATGGTCTTCGATGCTGCGGGGCCTAGTTTTGATCCATATAATCGTGACGCAGCTGAGGAGGCACCGAATGCCGATACCGCAAAGTTCATGGAGTTGCTGGAGAATGCAAGGACTCCTTTGTACCCTGGCTGTGAGGACCATTCACCGTTAGAGGTGATCACTCGGGTCTTGAGCATAAAGTCTGACTTTAACATGTCGCAAGAATGCTACAATAGAGTGCTCGAGTTGATTACTGATATCTTGCCGGAGGGTGCCAAGTTACCGAAAGACTTCTACCGCTCTAAAAGGATGGTGAGATCCCTCTGGATGGGATACGACAAGATCGATTGCTGTCAGAACGGATGTATGCTTTACTACAAAGATCACAAGGATGCAGAAGTATGCGGATTCTGTGGTGCTGATCGCTACAAGCCAACTACTGCAGACAAGTCTAGAAGACCGACTGCTTCAATGCACTACTTGCCATTGACGCCGCGGTTGCAGAGGTTCTTCATGGTGAAAGAGACTGCCGAAAATATGAGTTGGCACAAGCAACAACAGACCTAAGGAGTGTTGGATCACCCATCTGATGGAGAAGCGTGGAAGCACTTCGATCGAGCATATCCTAATTTTGCTTCTGATGCGCATTGTAGGTCCTAAAAATCAAGTTGCACCCATCAAAAAAGCAAAGAAAATCAACTTGTGCACCCTTCAAATGAATTGCGCAGGAGACAGATTGTGCAACAGATCAATTGTGCAGACTGAACTGCGCACTCACCCAAGTGCGCAAGCTGACGTGGCCTCGTCATCATTATCTGACAGAAAATCTGATCTTCTGACAGCTGACAGCCCGAAGAACGAGGAAACTGTTCGTTTCTCGTGCAGCACAGCGCTCGAGGACAGCTGTACATACAGCGCAAGCTACCAGCTTAATCGAAGTGCAATCTGCCAGACTCTCTACAACGCACTTCAATCTAGCACAATCTGAAGCCAGTGCAGTTCGTATGGCGCACTCCATCAAGACAACTGACAATGTACGTGGCATACATACCATCAATTGCTCACCACGTGGCAACCGTCTAAAAACGTGTTACGACCCGCACCCACCGGAAGGGTACGAGTACGTAACAGCGCCCAGCCTACGCCGCAGTGTCGGCAGTAGAACGCTGTTCTAGGTCATGAACTATAACTACATAACATGAATGTTCTCTCCGAAAGGAGGCCAACACAGAGGTACAACTCAATCACAATCTAAGGCAGAATATAGCACGATGGAAATAGATAAGAAATCCTCAACTAAGGTACAGCAGAAATAAATAACAAGTCTCAACATCTATAAAATATACAACTCTAAAAATAAAGACAACAGTTTAAACATGGAAAGAGAGGACAGTCTAAGCTATCTACACTATACAAGGTATCTTCCTGAGCAGCTGCCTGAACCTCCCCAGGGGTCCAGGTCGCGAGTGTCAACTAGGCAAACTCCAAGTAAGGGTGCAGGGTTCCTCATCATCCTCTGTAAAAATTTTAACAGGTCCAGTCAGGATGAGAACGAGTATAATTCATCAAGAAATCCCAAGTAAATGACAGAGAACTATAAAACAGTTATAGACAGTTGTATTGATGAATATGGCAGTTTGTATGAGTAATGATGTAGAGAGCAGTTAAGGTACAAAAAAAGTAAGGTAACTAAACAAGAAGAGAAATATAGCAAAGAAGACTGTAAAATAACATCTAGCTGAACTAGAGTAACATAATGAGTTCAGATGGTACAATATAAGTCGAGTGTAATCCCAATGTGAGTCTAATATAAGATGAGTCGAATGTAATTCTAATCATTATTCTAATAAGGTAAATCGAATAAGGTGATACGAATAGTGATTCACATGATGTTCTAATAATGATTCAAATAAATTCTCCAAGTGTGTTTTAAAATACTTAGTTAGACATGTAAACGGCTAAGGGTAAATCCGGTACATCACACACCTGGCCGGGTGTGGAATGGCTATCGTTCGAATATATTCACAGGGGGTGGTTCGAATAGTGGGAATGTTCATATGTCTAATCAAGTATTTCCCCGCCCATCTAATACAAATGAATCCAAAATCCGACACATCAATCGAATAAAAGTCCAACCAACATATGAAGATACGAATAGGGTGATTCGAATAGTGATTCGTATGGTGATTCGAATAATAGAGGTAAGACAAGTAAGTATGTGTGTCGCATACATGGATTCAGAAATAAAAATACGTGTTTGTAACAGAGAATCACATAAAGCTGACTAGAACTGAAGTACAGTAATTGACAAATAAATGAGAGAACTATCAGAGAATGTACTCGCCTCGTATCTGAATGTCTGAAGTAAATGTACTGTCCGAGATGAGATACCTGACTCCTAGTTAGAGCAACACAAGTCAAGATGTATACAGAGGGTGATAAATGTAATCTATAATGCATCTGCATGCTGTCTAGGTCAAACTAGACTAAAGTCAACTCTCGGTCAACTCTAGTCAACTAGACTAGTCAACTAGGTCAACTAGGTCAAGACTGACCCAAACAAGTCTAGTAAGTCTCACTAGGCCTAACCAAGCCTAGTCTAGCAATCTCACACCAATCACAAGGCTATACAAGCCAACACAAGCACACATCAAGGCACATCATATTCATGCATATCCAACATTATATACATATAAAAAGAGAAAGGAACTAACATGTAAGCTATGTGTGTGTGTGAACATGGATGTGTACATGAAAAGAGAATTCAACACTAGGCCCTATATCTTTGTACCCACATATATACATATCAATATACACATATATGTGTATAACTATAGGAAATCTCTATTTATCGTATTAACACATTTAGCCACATATATATATAGAGAGAGAGATAGAGGAGAGCATGTAAATGTGTGAGTGTGTAGCTAGGATACATATGACAGGGTCTCACCCATGTGTGTGTTCATGTGAGCATGTAATGTGTTCAGTGTCAAGCTAGAGTGTGACATGGTGTCATATATGTACATGGTGTATAGGTGAATTAGAGTGTCAATAGGGTGTCTCAGTTTCAGGTTTACATGTGTAGGTGTGTGTGTGTGGTCATGAGAGCATGTGTGCCAAAGTATCAAGTGACTTGGTGTGTGTTAGCAAGAGTACATGGGAGTTTGTGTGGATAGGGGGCTGTCCTATAGGCTAATATGGGCCTGAACATGGACTGATTTTAGTGGCTACATGGCTGTGCATTGGACTGGTTTTAGGACAGCCAACAGGCTTGCTAATGGACAGGTTTAGGGATTGGTTTGGTGTGGTTTATAGGGGCGGTAAAACAGTGAGGAAAAGTGTGTGTGAGAAAATACAAAAGGCATGTGTATGTGTTGTGAAAACATGTGTATTAGAAGTGTCACAGAAATCCTAAGATAGGAAATATGGTGTCCAGTTATCATTCATGTGGGGGCTGCAGGAATCAAATGGTGTTAGAGTTGAATTTCCAGGATCTTGTTAACAGTATAGCAAGTGTCTAAGAAATCAGTGAACTACTATAGGAATCTAATCTAACATGTAAAATAAACATGGAGAAGAATTTACAAAAATCAGCATAAAACTGGGATGAAAACCAGTGAACCATAGGTAATCCTGTGTACAGAAGATTAGTGAAGGATAATGGTCCATGAATCACCTAATCCTATTCTCAGGTTTTGTAGAGAGTGTTCTTAGAAAACTCAGTTTAAACATAAACTTGGTCTTCCATGTTCCAATTCAGGAATTCAATACCAAAAATCAAATTGTGATATACAACCCTATAATCAAATCTCATTTCAGTTTTGTGCATATAGAGGGGTGAGTGTGAGGGTGGCCTGAACTCAGTTCACAGTTTTGTTCCTGTGTGTGTATACATGTGAACATGTAAGAGACACTCGTGTGTGTGATATGGTACGTGTGTGTAGAGAGTTCTCATGTGGGTGTACAATGTGTCATAGGAAATAGCAGCTAACAAGGTGTGAACCTGGTAAAACAGGGAAATGACAATAACATGTGTGTAGTGTCAAGAAACAGGGAAATATTAAGGGAACAGTGGATAAACATGGTTCACAGGACAATTTTAATAGGAGTTAAACTCAGTTTAAGCTTAGGGAAGACTGGAAAAAATGTATTGACAGTTAACAAGAATAGTTAGCTAATTACCAAATCTCTGTGACAGGAAACATAATGTTTTAATGTGCTCAGGTGTGTGTTATCAGAATAGTGTGTAATCCTGAAGACAGGGAGTGATATAACATGAGATTTTAAGAATCAAAATCAGTTGGAAACAGTGATTAAATTCAGGATGAATTCCTGAAACATGCATTCACTTAAAACATTCAGTCTAGCCCATTTAACAGCTATAACAGTTACTCGAATCCAGTATTTGAAAACCAAACCAAAATATGAACCTAATCCTAATGAATCCCCAGACATATATACATGTTATTTTATCACAAACTTCATTTGTTAATAATTTAAAATATATTTTAGGCTTAATTGCTACTTGATACCCTCAACTATTACCGTTTTTCAACTTTGTACCCTAAACTTTTTTTCGTAACAACTTGATACCTCAACTATTTTTTTTTCAACTTAGTACCTAACATTTTAAAAAACCCCAAAATGCCCTTATCCCTTCCCTCCCTCCACCCCCTCCTCCACTCCAGCCACCCCCCTGCTAGCTCCGGCCGAACCTCCCCCCCCTCTCCTCGCTTTCGGCCAACCTCCCCCCCTCCTCGCTTCCGGCCAACCTCCCCCCCCCCTCTTCGCTTCCGGGCCACCCCCTGCCCCGCCTCCCGCCCCGCACCCCCTTCACAGCCCCCCTCCTCCCGCTGCCGAGCCCTAGGGGAGAGGCGGGAGCGGGCGGACGGCCGGAGCGAGAGGGGGGGGATGGCCTGAAGCGAGCAGGGGGGGAGCTGCGGCCGGAGCTAGCAGGGGGGAGGGGGGTTAGGGGTAGGGGCATTTTTGTCCAAAACAATATCCGGGTATCAAGTTGTTACAAAAAAAAGTTTAGGGTACAAAGTTGAAAAATGGTAATAGTTGAGGGTATCAAGTAGCAATTAAGCCTACATTTTAAACTAAAAGAAAACTGAACAGGAATAGGTATCAGTAAATATAGGGTTCGAGCCTAAATTATCATGTAAAACAAATCTAACAGGAACTATTTCACATGCAGGATCAATCAAGGCACTTAAAACATCAATAAAAATAAGATTAAGAGTTAAGGAAAAACTTGAAATCCCAAGTATCAGTTAACGGGCCATAGTCGAATCTGAAATTGTCCCAATTCAAATCAAATCCCAATCAAAACCTAAACTAACATGTGAATCTAATATAGCATATATCATACATCAAATTTAGGATTAAATTAACAATTAAAATCACTATTTAAATCATTTAAAACTGATAATCAAAACAAGGAAACAAAACAGTGCAAAACTGGACAGAATTCATCACGCACGTGTTCACTGTGTTCGTGGACACGACACGACACGAATTAGGACACGTGCTCGTGCACACGTGTACGCCTAGGGTATAGGTACGTGTCCACGTGCCTGAAACGTGTCCATGTGGTGTCGTATCATAGTTTGGAGGCCGTATCAGTGCGGATTTTCTGTGCGTGTGCGACAGTGAGGAATCGGTGCGGGCTCGATTGCTCCCAAACTATTCCACGAGGTCCTACGAAACTTTGTAGGCCTTGTGTCAGTCATGTAGGGAGTCCCCATGTAAAATTTCGTGGCATGAAGTGTCGTATCCAGAGCAAACCAGTACACGGGCAGCAGGGCACTGTGCGTGTCCAATCCCGACACGAAAAAGACACGAAAGTAATCTCAGTCTTCACAAACATTGCTACACATACCTATACACACATCATGACATGTGTCCGATACGGACACCAAACGGACACGAAATGACACAAATCCAATACCTACTGCTAGGGGACACCTAGGGCTTCCTATCCATGCAAAGAAAACTAAATTTGGTAGAGGGAATAGAGATTTACCTATATGTTGAAATTCCAATGAAAAGCTTCATAAAAGGGGGGTTTCTCCTTGTTAGCCAAACTCTCCAAATTTCCCCAAGGCTGGGATTATCCTCCATGAACAGCAAGAGGGAGACAATTAGAATCTAATGCAAGTGGTTTGAGCCAAAAAGGAGTTAAAATGGGAAAGTTATGGATTGGGGAAGATGGCTATACCTCTTTCTTCAAAGCTTGAGAGAAAAAATAATAAAAGAGGCAAGAACAAATGGAAGAGGCATTAAATAGGGTGGGAAACCCTAGGTTGGCTGCCATGGGCTGATTAGGGTGAGGTTTGGGTACATGGTGTGGGCCTAAGGGCCTGAAGGCTAGTTATTGATTTAAGGTTTAGTCACAAGTCATGGCTTATGACTTAAATCTAACTTAAGTCAAATAACCATACCATGGGTCAACTCTAGTCTAACTAGGGTTACATGACCTAACCAAGTCCAAACACAACTAGGGTTAGCTTCTAGGTTAGCCTACCAAGGTCATTGCTAGTCAAAGTCAACCTAGTCAACCCTCAATCAAACAATTCCAAAATAATTTCTAAAAATTCCCATAAATTCAAATAAATTATAATAAATCCAAATAACCCTAAAATGTCAAAAAAATACCCTAATCACATGGCTAGGCTCTAGGGTAGGCAGTCTCTACTGTTTCACTAGCTGCACACCAAAATCACAAGTCATGATTTTAAATAGTTTTAAAAATAATTAAAAATCACTAAAAATCATAATATGAAATAAATTTCAATAAATAATAATTATAATTACAAAATTTCAAAATTATCCTCATCTGGAAAACTGGGTGTTACAATCCTACCCACCTTATGAAAATTTCGTCCTCGAAATTAAGATGGTAGTAGTCCTTCTAGGTCAAACACCCACAATCAAAGTCTCAAACATACCGTCAGATAATCATATGCGTCCGTCCAAAATTATGATACTCAGAATCTTCGTCATGCTAGTGAGCATGGCTACGATAATCACAGAGTCCTTGACTAAGGTACGTACCTCTAGGTTCATGGTATTTAAGATTTTCGTATTGCCGCATGCGACGGCGAAAACCTTAAATTCTCATACCCGAGAAATACATCCAAAGTCTGACTACGTGTCCTCACTATGCCAACTATCACAATTATCGAAGATTCTAGACCCCATGATTCAGGTGACCTAGCCCATATGATTTTCTCAGAAGAAAAACAAACATAATAAAAGAACAACATGGCAAAATTAATCAATCAGCAAGGAACAGATGGAATCGGATTTCAAGGGAGTTGTAAAAAGACAATATCCGGAATGAAGTTGAGAAGAACGAAACTTGCAGCAAGATCTCCAATGGTCTGTGTATCCTCGACTGTCCTGAGGATAGCTCACCCTGCTAGTTTCCCCTGGTCTGCTGCTGACGCTGCATAAATCACCGCTGCTGAGAGAAATCAGAAATGACGGGAGAAAATCTTTGTACAGATAGAGGTGCACCTCCAATATAGCAGAAACGCCAACCTGAGTCGGCACAACAGGAGCTGCGGTCTCGAGGCCCTGATGAACAGGACGAGAGGTGGCCAGCCTCTCGATAGTATCCCCCGAACCATAACGATGAGATCGTGTCTTCGTAACCATCATGGAGACAGATCAAAACAAGAAGCAATTTCTGAGAATGAAGCGAAAATCAAATGAGGACAGTTTATATTCGAGGGAAGTCAATAAGCAGCAAATTTAGATAAAAGGAATCTGATTAAGAGTTTTTTCTAATGTGATAGAGTACCTCTAAAATAATACTAATCCTGCTGCAGGCTGTAGTGGTACTCTAGTTCGAATACCACTACACAAACTCGACCTGCATGGGCCACCACTAAAAACGTGTCACGACCCGTACCCACCGGGAGGGTACTAGTACGTAACAGCACCCAGCCTACGCCGCAGTATCGGCGGTAGAACGTTGTTCTAGGTTATGAACTATAACTACATAACATGAATGTTCTCTCCGAAAGGAGGCCAATACAGAGGTACAACTCAATCACAATCTAAGGCAGAATATAGCACGATGGAAATAGATAAGAAATCCTCAACTGAGGTACAGCAGAAATAAATAACAAGTCTCAACATCTATAAAATATACAACTCTGAAAATAAAGACAACAGTTTAAACATGGAAAGAGAGGACAGTCTAAGCTATCTACACTATACAAGGTATCTTTCTGAGCAGCTGCCTGAACCTCCCTAGGGGTCCAGGTCGCGAGTGTCAACTAGGCAAACTCCAAGTAAGGGTGCAGGGTTCCTCATCATCCTCTGTAAAAATTTTAATAGGTCCAGTCAGGACGGGAACGAGTACAATTCATCAAGAAATCCCAAGTAAATGACAGAGAACTATAAAACAGTTATAGACAGTTGTATTGATGAATATGACAGTTTATATGAGTAATGATGTAGAGAGCAGTTAAGGTACAAAAAAGTAAGGTAACTAAACAAGAAGAGAAACATAGCAAAGAAGACTGTAAAATAAGATCAAGCTGAACTAGAGTAACATAATGAGTTCAGATGGTACAATATAAGTCGAGTGTAATCCCAATGTGAGTCTAATATAAGATGAGTCGAATGTAATTCTAATCCTTATTCAAATAAGGTGAATCGAATAAGGTGATACGAATAGGGTGATACGAATAGTGATTCACATGATGTTCTAATAATGATTCGAATAAATTCTCCAAGTGTGTTTTAAAATACTTAGTTAGACATGTAAACGGCTAAGGGTAAATCCGGCACATCACACACCTGGCCGGGTGTGGAATGGCTATCGTTCGAATATATTCACAGGGGGTGGTTCGAATAGTGGAAATGTTCACATGTCTAATCAAGTATTTCCCCACCCATCTAATACAAATGAATCCAAAATCCGACACATCAATCGAATAAAAGTCCAACCAACATATGAAGATACGAATAGGGTGATTCGAATAGTGATTCGTATGGTGATTCGAATAATAGAGGTAAGACAAGTAAGTATGTGTGTTGCATACATGGATTCAGAAATAAAAATACGTGTTTGTAACAGAGAATCACATACAGCTGACTAGAACTGAAGTACAGTAATTGACAAATAAATGAGAGAACTATCAGAGAATTTACTCGCCTCGTATCTGAATGTCTGAAGTAAATGTACTGTCCGAGATGAGATACCTGACTCCTAGTTAGAGCAACACAAGTTAAGATGTATACAGAGGGTGATAAATGTAATCTACAATGCATCTGCATGCTGTCTAGGTCAAACTAGACTAAAGTCAACTCTCGGTCAACTCTAGTCAACTAGACTAGTCAACTAGGTCAACTAGGTCAAGACTGACCCAAACAAGTCTAGTAAGTCTCACTAGGCCTAACCAAGCCTAGTCTAGCAATCTCACACCAATCACAAGGCTATACAAGCCAACACAAGCACACATCAAGGCACATCATATTCATGCATATCCAACATTATATACATTTAAAAAGAGGAAGGAACTAACATGTAAGCTATGTGTGTGTGTGAACATGAAAGTGTACATGAAAAGAGAGTTCAACACTAGGCCCTATATCTTTGTACCCACATATATACATATCTATATACACATATATGTGTATAACTATAGGAAATCTCTATTTATCGTATTAACATATTTAGCCACATATATAGAGAGAGAGAGATAGAGGAGAGCATGTAAATGTGTGAGTGTGTAGCTAGGATACATGTGACAGGGTCTCACCCATGTATGTGTTCATGTGAGCATGTAATTTGTTCAGTGTCAAGCTAGAGTGTGACATGGTGTCATATATGTACATGGTGTATAGGTGAATTAGAGTGTAAATAGGGTGTCTCAGTTTCAGGTTTACATGTGTAGGTGTGTGTGTGTGGTCATGAGAGTATGTGTGCCAAAGTATCAAGTAACTTGGTGTGTGTTAGCATGAGTATATGGGAGTTTGTGTGGATAGGGGGCTGTCCTATAGGCTAATATGGCTTGCTAATGGACAGGTTTAGGGATTGGTTTGGTGTGGTTTATAGGGGCTGTGAAACAGTGAGAAAAAGTGTGTGTGAGAAAATACAAAAGGCATGTGTATATGTTGTGAAAACATGTGTGTTAGAAGTGTCACAGAAATCCTAAGACAGGAAACATGGTGTCCAGTTATCATTCATGTGGGGGCTGCAGGAATCAAATGGTGTTAGAGTTGAAGTCCCAGGATCTTGTTAACAGTGTAGCAAGTGTCTAGGAAATCAGTGAACTACTATAGGAATCTAATCTAACATGTAAAATAAACATGGAGAAGAATTTACAAAAATCAGCATAAAACTGGGATGAAAACCAGTGAACCATAGGTAATCCTGTGTACAGAAGATTAGTGAAGGATAATGGTCCATGAATCACCTAATCCTATTCAGGTTTTGTAGAGAGTGTTCTCAGGAAACTCAGTTTAAACATAAACTTGGTCTTCCATGTTCCAATTCAGGAATTCAATACCAAAAATCAAATTGTGATATACAACCCTATAATCAAATCTCATTTCAGTTTTGTGCATATAGAGGGGTGAGTGTGAGGGTGGCCTGAACTTAGTTCACTGTTTTGTTCCTGTGTGTGTATACATGTGAACATGTGAGAGACACTCGTGTGTGTGATATGGTACGTGTGTGTAGAGAGTTCTCATGTGGGTGTGCAATGTGTCATAGAAAATAGCAGCTAACAAGGAGTGAACCTGGTAAAACAGGAAAATGATAATAACATGTGTGCAGTATCAAGAAACAGGGAAATATTAAGGGAACAGTGGCTAAACATGGTTCACAGGACAGTTTTAATAGGAGCTAAACTCAGTTGAAGCTTAGGAAAGACTGGAAATAATGTATTGACAGTTAACAAGAATAGTTAGCTAATTACCAAATCTCTGTGACAGAAAACATAATGTTTTAATGTGCTCAGGTGTGTGTTATCAGAATAGTGTGTAATCCTGAAGACAGGGAGTGATATAACATGAGATTTTAAGAATCAAAATCAGTTGGAAACAGTGATTAAATTCAGGATGAATTCCTGAAACATGCATTCACTTAAAACATTCAGTCTAGCCCATTTAACAGCTATAACGGTTACTCGAATCCAGTATTTGAAAACCAAACCAAAACATGAACCTAATCCTAATGAATCCCTAGACATGTATACATGTTATTTTATCACAAACTTCATTTGTTAATAATTTAAAATACATTTTAAACTAAAAGAAAACTGAACAGGAATAGGTATCAGTAAATATAAGGTTCGAGCATAAATTATCATGTAAAACAAATCTAACAGGAACTATTTCACATGCAGGATCAATCAAGGCACTTAAAACATCAATAAAAATAGGATTAAGAGTTAAGAAAAAACTTGAAATCCCAAGTATCAGTTAACAGGCCATAGTCGAATCTGAAATTGACCCAATTCAAGTCAAATCCCAATCAAAACCTAAACTAACATGTGAATCTAATCTAGCATATATCATACATCAAATTTAGGATTAAATTAACAATTAAAATCACTATTTAAATCATTTAAAACTGATAATCAAAACTAGGAAACAAAACTGTACAAAACTGGACAGAATTTATCGTGCACGTGTTCACTGTGTTCGTGGACACGACACGACACGAATTAGGACACGTGCTCGTGCACACGTGTACGCCTAAGGTATAGGTACGTATCCACGTGCCTGAAACGTGTCCACGTGGTGTCGTGTCATAGTTTGGAGGCCGTATCAGTGCGGATTTTCTGTGCGTGTGCGACAGTAAAGAATCGGTGCGGGCTCCATTGCTCCCAAACCATTCACGAGGTCCAACAAAACTTTGTAGGCCTTGTGTCAGTCATGTAGGGAGTCCCCATGTAAAATTTCGTGGCATGAAGTGTCGTGTCCAGAGCAAACCAGGACACGGGCAGCAGGACACTGTGCGCAGCCTGCTGCGCGCATGTGCGTGTCCAATCCCGACACAAAAAAGACACGAAAGTAATCTCAGCCTTCACAAACATTGCTACACATACCTAGATCTAGAGATTCATGAAATTAGAATTCAAAAATACGAAAATAAAATCCTTTGTGACATTTAATCAAACACCTATACACACATCATGACACGTGTCCGATACGGACACCAAACGGACACGAAATGACACAAATCCAATACCTACTGCTAGGGGACACCTAGGGCTTCCTATCCATGCAAAGAAAACTAAATTTGGTAGAGGGAATAGAGATTTACCTATATGTTGAAATTCCAATGAAAAGCTTCATAAAAGGGGGGTTTCTCCTTGTTCGCCAAACTCTCCAAATTGCCCCAAGGCTGGGATTATCCTCCATGAACAGCAAGAGGGAGACAATTAGAATCTAATGCAAGTGGTTTGAGCCAAAAAGGAGTTAAAATGGGAAAGTTATGGATTGGGGAAGATGGCTATACCTCTTTCTTCAAAGCTTGAGAGAAAAAATAATAAAAGAGGCAAGAACAAATGGAAGAGGCATTAAATCGGGTGGAAAACCCTAGGTTGGCTGCCATGGGCTGATTAGGGTGAGGTTTGGGTACATGGTGTGGGCCTATGGGCCTTAAGGCTAGTTATTGATTTAAGGTTTAGTCACAAGTCATGGCTTATGACTTAAATCTAACTTAAGTCAAATAACCATACCATGGATCAACTCTAGTCTAACTAGGGTTCCATGACCTAACCAAGTCCAAACACAACTAGGGTTAGCTTCTAGGTTAGCCTACCAAGGTCATTGCTAGTCAAAGTCAACCTAGTCAACCCTCAATCAAACAATTCCAAAATAATTTCTAAAAATTCCCATAAATTTAAATAAATTATAATAAATCCAAATAACCCTAAAATGTCAAAAAAATACCCTAATCACATGGCTAGGCTCTAGGGTAGGCAGTCTCTACTGTTTTACTAGCTGCACACCAAAATCACAAGTCATGATTTTAAATAGTTTTAAAAATAATTAAAAATCACTAAAAATCATAATATGAAATAAATTTCAATAAATAATAATTATAATTACAAAATTTCAAAATTACCCTCATCTGGAAAACTGGGTGTTATAACACGATCATGCGCATTTCAATCAAATGATGCCATGTGTCCAATACAGTTGGCCCACGATCAAATAACTGCCAGCGCAGTCTGATGTCTGTGCAATCCAATGCATGCGCAATCCATCCTGCGCAATCTAGAATAACTAAAAATTAGTTATTTCTAGAACTCTATAAATAGAGTTTCAAGTCCTTCCTAAGGGGGATCACATAGAGATCAGAAAAATCAGAATCAAAAGTAGAGAGTTCAGGAGTTCTTGCCCAATTGCTGCTGCATTCTTCAGAGGCTACCGCCTTCAACTTCAGAGGCTATCGTCTTCAAAGTTCATATCGTCCAATGGATAAAGCGATCGTCATTTAGATCGGATTCCTATAGTTCTACTTTCCCAGAATTCTTGTAATCTTATTACAAAGATTGTGAAATAAAGATCAACTTTTGCTTTTGCAAACAAAATGGCGACTCTGCTGGGGACGACTTTCTCCTCCGACGAGGAAGTGACAACTCATTGTGACATTGCGTCTATCGAAAAGACGCAGAAGTCGCTGGTTGTGAAGGTCAACCAGACGGCCTACGAAGCCATGATCAACTCCGGGACCACCCCTCGCACTGCAACAACTTTTGCCACGAGCAAAATGCGCCCAGTGTGGGTCCCCAAGACTGCTGCACAGTCTGCTCCCTCTTCTACCAAGACTACTGTACAGTATGTTGCACAGTCTGCCGCACAGTCTACTGTCTCTGCTGCTAAGATTGTTGCGCAGTCTACTGTCTCTGTTGACAAGACTGATGCACAGTCGGTTCCTCTTGCCAGTATACAAACCACTTTCTATGTCGCTCTGTCAAAGTGCAAGACTCCTCTTCCCCTGGCACAGTTGGCTGCAACTCTTCCTACGCAGTCCACCACTCCAGCAACCAGGGTACAACTCAAACACTCTGTGGCCAGAACTTCTGCTGCGCAAACTACAATATCTGTGGCCAAAAGGCCATCTGCTAAAACTCCTAATGCACAATCAGCCAGTGCGCCTACTGTCAAAGCTCCCCTAGCGCAAGCCGTGCCAGCGCAGTCTAAGAGGGACAGCCCTTTGGCTAATCTCTCTTCCTCTCATAGCAAGGAGAAAGGCTCAGCTTCTCTTCCCAAGCACCCTGTTGCTCCAGTACAATCCACTGGGGGTAGTCTGTTGACTATTCCTCCCCCTCATCAGAGCAAAGGAAAAGGCCCGTTGGTCTTTTCTAAAACTTCCTCGTCCCACGACTTGGAAGACAACAGAGGAAAATGCTCTTTAGCTAACCCTTCTTTACAAAACAAAGAAAAAGGCCCTTTGGTCTTTTCTCAGTCTTCCTCGGTTTTTACCGTAGAAGATCAATCTGAACGTGCCTCGGCACCAGTCAGTACAAGAACTCTTTCAAACAAGGGTTCTTCTTCTCTCCTAGTCAAAGGGAAGTGCACTGATCAAAGAGGTATTCTGCCTACTCCGGTAGCAGAATTCCAAGATCTCCCAACTCTCAGGATATCCCGCTCAAAACAGGGAAAATTGTTGGTGTCTCAGACAGAAACCCCTGTGGTGAGTTTGCTGATTTAAGAACCTATCTCAATAGACCAACTTCGACGAAACGCAAACAGCCAATGCCGAAGGCCAACCAGCATCAAAAACAAACTTCCAGGGTCAAAAATCCTGACACTTATGCTAATAAAGTGAGTATTTTCCTGTACACTCAAGGGACAAAACATTTAAAGAACAGGAACCATGTTCCGAATGTTATTAAAGAACACATCCCTCAAACTTTTTGTCGTCCCGTCGTTGTTCCTGACCTCCGAGAGCATCTCAGACAAAAGCGGGACAACATCTCAACACCTCCAGTTCAACCAATTGATCACCACCATTGCAATCACAAGGTTATCATCCAGTGTTGTTGTCAGACAACAAAATAATCTGTCTTCGATCGTTTGAATTTTGCAGCATCCGAACCTATGTCGGAAGATGAAGAAGAAGTGTTGTACGCTTCCGTCAACATGACTTCTCGAGACAATGGGGGTAGGAAGTGCTCCAAGCACGGCAAGCCTCGCAAGTCCAGCCAACGGTATTTAGATCTACTCCAAGAATCTTCTGAAGGAGTATTTTGACATACCAGATCCCGAAGCCGAGATACAATCGGTCAAAGGAATCTTCAAGATCCTTCCGATCATCTCCCTCTTTCTCACTCAGGAGATGATTCTTTCTCTGACTATGATGCATACAGTGAAAGTTCTGAACAGACAGTGTCCTCCACTGTACCTAGAGAAGTGACAGCTTATATTGTCACTGAAGATCCGGATGCTTCTAGTTCGGCAAATCAAGAACAGCGAATAGCTGCACTAGAGGACAAGCTGAAGACCATGGCTGAAATGGTCGCCAGTATGCATTCTATCATTGTGGCCCAACATACAGTACCACCGACTGTACCTGCTACAAATCTTGAGATCATAGCATCGTCGGTGCCTATCAATGCATGGCTGGGGGTAGCATCTCCTCAAGTACCTCCTGTGCAAGTTCAACCTACATCCAGTCAGTCAGGTGCTGGGGGTAGTGCTTACCACGCTGTTCCTCCTCCTAACACTCTGATTCAGCCTGCTCCTTCGTCATCATTGGAAGATGCCAATGAAGCTATCAAACTCCTGCGAATTCAATTCGAGGCCTTCAAAGAGAAAGACAACTTGCAGAGGTTGGGGATCAAACAACTCTACCTAGTTGAATAGAAGGAAGTCCCATTTCCTCCAAAATACAAAATCCTAACAATCTTGCTGTTTGATGGCAGCACTTCTCCCAGTCAGTTCATTAACCACTTTAAGGTAATGACTGTCCAACTTCAGCCAAATGACGCTCTTCTTACCAGAGTATTCGTCGGCTATTTAGCCGGTGTTGCATACGATTGGTACAGAAGCTTGCCCGATGGCTGTATCACCTCTTTTTCGGGTCTTAAACAAATCTTCCTGGAATAATTTTATGAGGGGATCAATGATATGACTATGTCGGCCCTTAATAAAATCAAACAAAGGCATAATAAAACCGCTGAGAGTTTTATTGAAAGGTTCCGCCGAGAAGCTCTAAAGATGCCTCCAGAGACTCCGGTCGCTGTCACCATAGACACCTGTAAGGCAAATCTTTTGCCTATCATCAGCATGTGGATGGGGTCAACTCAGTTCCAAGACTGGCCATCCTTCATTGTCAACGCTAAAGCAGCTGAAGTTAGTGCTGACAAGTTTAAGCAGCTAGGGGTACACATGTCTAACCCCGACCGGGACAAACACCAGACATCGAGTAGCGGTAATCGCCAGAATAACCGCAAGGGAAAAGAGACTCTAAACATCAACTTGAAGAATAAAGAATCTCTGGCGGTCAATGTAGCTCCACCTACATCTACTTCTACTCCTTCTGCACCTCCACCAAGGGAACCTCGTCCGAAAGTAGAGTACTCCTTTGATGAGAATGACACTGCAAGCATCTTTGATTGCTTGATCAAAAGTAATAAGCTCCAGCTCCCAGACTCGAAGAAACTTGATGAATTCAGTAAGATCGATCATCCCAAAAATTATGTCTATCACAGGTTCATTGGACATCCCAGTCGAGCATGTTATGTGCTCAAAGGCAAAATTCAGGAGCTGGTCAACGCTGGTGTTGTTACTCTGCAGCAAGATGAGAAGACGGTTACCACAAACATGGTCTCAGTTCAGTTCGGTGACTTCCCTCCGTAGATGGTGCAGCATGGTGTCATCCCTATCCCCAAAGCTACTCTTGAGATCGAGAATCTCCCTCCTCCAAGAAGTGAAGGTCTCATCCCTTTGTCTCTTGACAATGGTGAGATTATGTGGATTCATCCTGATCTTGCTTCGGAGTTCAAAGTTTCCTCTTCCTCCAAGAAGAAAGACCGCTCCAAGGGCAAAACAAAGATCTGCAATATGGTGTCTTTTGACCCCATAGTTGAAGAAGAGATCTTACTGGGCACCAGGTCAGGGAAAGCTTACTTACGAGAAGTTCCTGAGACTCAAGAAAATCCTGCTTCCTCTTCTGAGTCTGCTCCAGTATAACCTGTTTCCACTGAAGACATCCCTTCTGTATCTTTACCGGTTGTAGTACCCATTCCCCCCAAATCGGCGGTAGCTGACAAAGGCAAACAACAAGTCCATTTCGACAAGCCTTTGAAGAAGTCATCTCCTTCTGGACTTGAAAAGTCTTACAACTTTGATATCTTGGCTCAACTAGCCAATACACCAGCAAGGTTGTCAATTTTTGAGTTATTGTGCCTCTCCAAAGAGACTCGAGAAACTCTAAACGAAGCTCTAATGCAAGCAGAAACTTGTCTAGCCCTTCTGAAGAAGCCGAAGGCAAAGCCTGTCTCTTGCCTCCATTGTCATAGTGTGTTGGAATTAATTCCAAACATTACCTTCACACAGGATGACATGCTGATGGAAGACAATAGGCATGACCGTCCTCTATACTATATAGGATATGTCGATTCGATGAAAGTCGATCGTATTCTGATAGATCCAGGGTTTGCTCTCAGCATTATGCCAAAGACAATGTTAGATGCACTGAAGATCCCGGTGCATAGTCTTTCCAGTACAATCACCACCATCCTTGGGTTCAATCAAGGAAGAAGTGAACCTCTGGGCAAGATTCGCCTAAAACTCCAAATAGGCAATATCCGCACAAAGGTGACCTTCTACATCATTGACAACAATGGTTGTTCTTACAATGCTCTGTTGGGAAGACCATTCCTGCATGAACATAACATTGTTCCTTCGACTCTCCATCAATGCTTCAAATATGTCAATGACAATGGAGAGGTTCAAAAGGAGGTTACTGATCTCTATCCTTTCAAAGGTGTCGAAGCATATTGCAACGATGCTCGTATGTACAAGGATGAGTTCATAAAAATAGTATTGTCTCTGGACACTGAGGAAGAACAAGAAGCAGTGCCCAATGATACCCTCATCATACCTGTCAAAGGGCGTGTTTCTTGTCCTCAATTCTCCAAACCACTGGCTATTCACTTGCCAGTCTAGAAGCAACCAACTGATAGAAGTCAAGATCAAAGGGAGCTCACCTCTTCTGAGCCACTTGTTATCGACTTACGTCGTAACAAGGAAAAAAGGCAGCTCACCTCTTCTGAGCCACATGTTATTGATTTATCTCATAACAACGACAAAAGGGAGCTCACCTCCTCTGAGCCGCTTGTTATCGACCTCCGTCGTAACAAGTCCAATCCTCCTCCACGTTCTTCTTCTTCCCCTCTTGTAATCAATTTGACCAAGCCTGCTAAGGCTAAAGGTCCTGTTGTAAATACAGATGTACAAATCAATGAAAAAGCATCTACTTTCCAGTATACTGATGTCATTTATCATGCTAAATGCTATTTGGATATGTTAGATAGCTTTCAGTCATTTACAATAGAAGTTGTACAGTCTCTTCAAACAGAAGTCTCACTTGAAAATCCAAATGACTCATATCGTTTTGTTCCTGCTCGAAAGAAGGGCAAAAGTCCAATACTTTTTAGTAAAAGACCAGAACAAGAGTTCAGTTGTATGGATGATAGCAAAAGTAACGACACGGGGCATATCCAACTTTGTCGTTACAGTCAACAATCAAAAGACATCATCCGAAAGATGGGTTATGACTTCAAGGATGGCATTAACTACGGTAAGGGTAGAAGAACTCCTATCCGTACAACTGTTCCGAAAGGAAAGTCAGAGATGTATCACAGCAGGACCAAAAGAGGTCTCGGATATGCTTCTCCTCCGGTGTTATCTCCAGCAGTCTCCGAATCTGATAGTGAGGAGCGCTCTAACTCTTCTGATTCCAGATCATGGGATTCTGATACCAGCATTGGTCAAGTTCATCGGCTGATCGTATCTTCCAACATGGTCTCTGCTGAACTTCCAGAAGGCTATAACGAAGACATCGAAGAAAATTCTGAAACAGATCCTTGGGCTCAACGAATGGATACCCAATGGGAACTTCGATTCGAACAAAGGAAACCTCCTACCGAAGATCAATTAATTCAAATTGATGTAGGAGAGAGCGGGTCACCTTGTCCAATATTCATCAGCAAAAACCTTCCAGAGGCAGATAAGCAAGAATTAATTTTTCTTATCCAAGAATATATTGATGTCTTTGCCTGGAGCTATGAAGACATGCCATGTCTAGATCCTAAAGTGGCTACTCATAAATTGAATATCTTGCCTAATGCAAAACTAGTCAAACAGCAACAACGACGTTTCAAGCCAGAAATGGTGGATGCAATCGACGATGAAGTCAAGAAGCTCATCGCTTGTGGCTTTATCAGAGAAGAACAACATCCTGATTGGGCAGCCAATGTCGTTCCAGTTCTGAAGAAAACCGGCAAAATTCGAGTCTGCATCGACTTTCGGGATCTTAATGAAGCCTGCCCAAAGGATGAATTTCCTCTCCCTATCACGGACGTCATGATTGACAACACATGTGGGTTTGGGCAGATATCTTTCATGGATGGATTCTCCGGATACAATCAGATTCGGATGAATCCTGAAGATGAAAAATATACTTCTTTTCGCACTCCTCGTAGAGTCTATTGCTATACTGTAATGCCATTTGGTCTCAAGAACGCGGGTGCAACTTACCAATGAGCTATGAGTACCATCTTTCGAGATCATCTGCACAAGACTGTCGAATGCTATGTCGACGATATTGCTGTCAAAAGTCGTCTGAAGGAAGATCACATCCAAGACTTAAGAACAATCTTCAATCTGATGTGCCAACATCAACTCAAAATGAATCCCACCAAGTCATTCTTGGGTGTCTCTAGTGGCAAATTTCTCGGCTTCGTTATTACCTCTAAAGGTATACACGTGGATCCTGAGAAGATCAAAGCCATTCAAGAGATGCGTCCTCCATGCAACATAAAAGAGCTACGAGAATTCCAGGGTCGACTTGCTTACATCAGGAGGTTCTTTTCGAATCTGTCTGGACGCTGCAGACCATTTACTCAGCTAGTGAAGAAGGGTGTATCTTTCATTTGGACCGAAGAATGTCAGCGAGTATTTGATGACATAAAACGATATCTCATGAACCCACCAGTCTTGGTGCCACCAATCTCCGGCATACCGTTCTTAATGTATGTCCATGCTATGGATCATTCATTGGGTGCTTTACTTGTCCAGAAGAACAAAGAAGGCCATGAACAGGCCATCTACTATCTCAGTCGTACTATGATTGGTGCCTAACACCGTTATAGTCCGGTTGAAAAAGAATGCCTAGCTCTTATGTTTGCTGTCCAAAAGACTCGGCATTATATCATTGGCCAAACTATTCATGTCATATCCCGAGTTAATCCTCTTCGGGTAGTGATGAAAAAGCCTAGCACACTCAACTCTCGGCTGGCTACATGGGCCATTCTGCTAGCTCAATATGACATGGTATATGTTCCACAAAAGTCTGTCAAAGGTCAAGCGCTGGCGGATTTCTTAGCAGCTCATCCTGTACCAGAGACATCCAAACTTTATGATGAAATTCCAGACGAGACATTGGAATCTAATACAATCTCCGAAGAATTTCCTACTTGGCGTCTGTTCTTTGACGGTGCATCCTGTATTGGACCCAATGGTGCCATTGTCGCAGGAGTTGGAGTTGTTCTCGTTTCTCCAGACGGGTCAACTATTTAAAGAGCCTACTCTTTAGATGAACCTTGTTCCAATAACGTGGCAGAATACAATGCTCTACTTATTGGTCTTCAGTTAGCTAAACAATTGGACATCGAATATCTTGAAGTCTATGGTGACTCTAAGCTGGTCAATAACCAGGTTAGAGGAACCTATGAAGTTCGCCATCAAGATTTAGTGCCTTACTATGAAGTGGTAATCAACATGGCTACATCATTCAAAGCCTTCTTCATCGAATATGTTCGACGAGCTTGCAATGCTGAAGCAGATGCCTTGGCTAATCTTGCAGAAGTCTTAGCCATCCCTATCAAAAGACAGCAGGTGGTGGTTATCTCTAATCGGAAATTGTTCTGCATCGAAAACAATCGTAATATTGAGTTCAGTAATCTTACTGAAGCCAATGTTATTGATGAAGATTGGAGAGCTCCTTTTATCGACTTTGTAGTTCATGACATACTCCCCGAAGATCCCAAGGAGGCCACGAGTATTCGTCAACGGTCTCTGCGATTCTACTACAATCAAACCACCAAGACTCTCTATCGGCGAACTTACGACGGTCTTCTTCTGCGCTGTCTCGCCGGTGATGAAGCAAAGCAAGTATTGTACGAAGCTCACGACGGCGTCTGCTGAGCACATCAACCCGGTCCTAAGCTACAGGATCGTATCCGACGTATGGGTTACTACTGGCCCTCTATGGTATCAGATGCCATCGAATATGCAAGAAAATGTCGAGCTTGTCAAATCCATGCAGATTTCATACATCAACCGTCAGAATTCCTTCATCCAACTGCTGCTTCCTGGCCTTTCGAAGCTTGGGGCATGGACATTATAGGTCCCACCAATCCTTCTTCTTCTAGAGGACATCGGTTCATACTAGCAATAACCGACTACTTCTCCAAATGGGTTGAAGCTATCCCTCTGGCTGAGGTCAAAACCAGCAGCGTTATCAACTTCGTCAAACATCACATCATCTATAGATTCGGTGTACCTCGAAGGATCATTCATAATAATGGACCTCAGTTCATCAGCCAAAAATTCACAAGGTTCTGCGATGATCACCGGATTGATAATATCGTTTCGACAGCCTACAATCCTGTTGCTAATGGCTTAGCTGAAGCTTTCAATAAGACTATCATCAAACTCCTCAAGAAGTTTGTATCTACTAACAAACGGAACTGGAGTAAAAAGCTTGGCGAATATCTTTGGGCCTACCGTACTACAGTTCGCAACCCCACAGGCTCTACACCCTTCTCTTTGGTGTACGGCTGTGAAGCAGTTCTACCCCTGGAACTTCAAATCCCGTCCTTAAGGATTGCCATCGCCAATGAGCTCACTACAGAGAACAACGATCTTCTTCGACTTTAAGACTTAGAAGCGCTCGATGAGAAAAGGTTAATGGCTCAACAGCATATTGAGTTATACCAAGCCTGCATTTCGAAGGCTTTCAACAGCAAATTTAAAGTCAGAGCCTTTCAGAAAGGAGAGCTCGTTCTAACAGTTAGACGTCCCATGACTATGAATCACTCGAGCAAAGGCAAATTTGATGCAAAGTGGGAAGGTCCATATATCGTGAGCAAAGTCTTCTCAAATGGAGCCTATCAACTCACAGAATTGGATGGTCGAGTTGCGATGATGCCCATCAACGGCAAGTTCCTCAAAAAGTATTATGTATAAATGTAAAAGAGAGTGCTTGTAATCATCAGACAAGTTCATAAATAAAATTTAATTTTATTTCGTCATGAATGATAGTACATGATATCAAGGAAGGTCACTATCATCCCTCTCAAAATTGGGACGAGGGCTACTGCCGTCCTTATCAAAGACATGGTCGGCAAAAGAATTGAGAACATCCTTGCTCGAACCTACCAGGAACTTACAAGCAGCCATCCTCATGGCCTCTGCTTCTTCTGTCGTCCCTGGTTCAAGGAGGAAGTCCAAGATGTCCCATGGCGGCTTTGGTGCAGACGAACCTTCATCCGCCTCTGTCTATTTCGATTGAGCCAGTTCGGCAGGACGTTCCTCCGAGCGTTCAACCTTCGGGGCGATCTCAGCCTTCTTGGATGCATCTCCAGACGATATTTTTGTGTTGAAAAGTGAAAGTGATCATTCCATCTAGATTTCTGTTCTATTTATAGACAGAGATTCTTGAAAACAACGAGGCGATACATCCATTCGACGGTTCACCCGTTCATTACATTAATCTGACGGTTCACCCGTTCATTCAATCCATTTGACGGTTCGCCCGTTCATTACATCAATCTGACGGTTCACCCGTTCATTCAATTCATTCGATGGTTCACCCATTCATTCAATTCATTCGATGGTTTATTCGTTCATTACATTCATCTGACGGTTCACACATTCATTCATCTGACGGTTCACCCGTTCATTCAATTCATCCGATGGTTCACCCGTTCATTCAATCCATTCGACGGTTCACCCGTTCATTACATCAATCTGACGGTTCACCCGTTCATTCAATCCATTCGACGGTTCACCCGTTCATCACATTCATTTGACGGTTCACCCGTTCATTACATCAATCTGACGGTTCACCCGTTCATTCAATCCATTCAACGGTTCGCCCGTTCATTCCATTCATCCGACGGTTCACCCGTTCATTCAATTCATTTGACGGTTCATCCGTTCATCTTGACGATTTATTTCGTTCACACATTTTGACGATTCATTTTTGTTCATTCACCCATCCATTCCATACTAGCAATTTGTCATCTTCGATTAAGTTGTCCACTGAAATAATGATATTCAATAAATTATATTCTGCCATGTCCACATTACCTCTGAGCAGATATAATAAATATAATTATTTTCTAAAAATCAAGAAATATATCATGTCCTGCACCTCTGAATATATTTTCTATCTCTATTATTTATATCTGAATAAGATATGCAATAAATAATAGATCCACAAAGAAAACGTCTTTTTATTGATCAAAATTGGAAGACATTACAAAAATACATGCCACAAAACAAGAAAATACAAAGAGTCTTTTTATTCGGCCGGCGGGGTCATCAAGTTGGTCATCTGCTGCTTTAAAAGTTGCAGTCGCTCCTCACGAGAGTCCATCACTCGCCTTCTAGCTTCCTCCATCCCAGACTGATCATCAAAAGATGGCATGGTTACTAGTTTGCTAGAGATTTTCGCTTGATGAGTTGCGACATACTCATCTCTTTCCTGAGTCAGAATACCCAGTTGTTGAACTGCAGCCTGATGTTGGGTGGCCTCATACTCCAGAGTAAGTTGAACAAGTCTCAACTCTTCCTGAAGATGGGCAGATTCCGCTTGCAGCTCAGCAACTTTCCTTTCCTTCTCTTCAGCAACAGATGCCACTGTTTCCACTTGGGCATTATACTCAGCAGACTTGGTAGTGAAAGTATCCAAGAAAACTTAGAAATTGACTTTCTCAACAGCAGCCTCTTGAGACATCTTTTCAAATTCAGCCTGCACCAAGGGTTTCACCTCTCCCCTATTAAGCTCTTTGTAGGTCCTGACTGATGCTTCCAGCTCATCTAGTATATGATCAAGAAAAACAGCCTGAGCTTCGTCGCCTTGATTGCGAATGGCATTGACCAGATAAGAGGTTGGACCTCTAACTGTAGAAAAACTAGCCTCTTCTTTTTCTATCACCCTATCTATTAAGGGTCCCAACGAATTAAAGAAGAGTTTGGTGAAGGAGTTTATGATAAATTGATTAGTAGCTAGGGCACGCGTTAGAAAAAAAAGATTAGTAGCTAGGGCACTAGGTGTCGCGGCTACTCCCATTGACGATGAAGCAGCAGGTGCCGGAGATAGATGTGCAGCTTTTTGCATATGAATGGAGGGCTCTTTAGATAAGGGAGCCATGGTTGAGCTGGCTGCTCCTCCCAGATGTTCTTCTACAAAATCAAATGAACATTATCATTTTGTTGTCATTAACAATTAATCGAAGAGGATCAAAAGTGAAAGCAATCTTACCATGGCTTGGTCCAGTAACATGTCTGTCATCTGTTGGCACAGGTTCCAACCTAGCAGAAGTAGCCTCAGACATCACTGCCTGGCTACTGCCTGCCTCGGAGCCACCCGAAAAAGGTCGGCTACTACTAGCTATTGCCGCTATTGGTACTATATCTGTGCACGGAGGAGAAATTGGAGATGACTCGATTTTTGCATGGATTAAAAATAGAGATGTTAGCCATTTAATCTATGAAAAGAAGATTGATAATTTCATTCAATACCTTTGGGATCAGCGGTAGTAGTTTCCGCCGGTGCTACTTCCTCACCCACATTCTTTTCCGGGGACACATGCACCTCAACATCCTTTTCAGGATCCAGTGTGTCATCAACGGGTTCGGGAGATATATGGACATCAACGTCCTCTTCTGGATTTAAAGTGTCATCAACAGCTTCTGTTATTGTATCTTCATTGCTTATACTATCTTCTGGTGCTTCCGCGCTGGTAGTTCCGGCGGCGGCTTGATCGACATCGTCTTGCAGACCGAAGTCACAATCGTTTAGAGCATCAATCATTAAACGATCTTCTTCTTCACGGAGTGTTCCTGGTGTAGCAGGAAGCTGAGTGGTTTCTACCGCAAGAGAAAGAGATCGCAAAACTTCATCATCCCTCTGCTCAGCCTCATCCCTCTGCTCAGCTTCAGCCTCATCCCTCTGCTCAGCTTCAGCCTCATCCCTTTGCTCAACCTCGTCCCTCTGCTCTGGACTAGGAGTTTCCTGCCTAGGCTCGGGGGCAGGTGTAGGGGATGACATGGTGATTCCAGCAATAGCACTAGCCACCAACGAGGACAAGATTTGTCTCGGAGGAGTGACCATCCTCTTTCTTTTTCTGAGGCCAGTTTCTTTCTATGGAGAGGTCTCTCTGGACTCTCTACATCTACTACATCGACCTTCTTTGGAAGAGAAGTCGGCGTAGTCGCTTCTTCTCTTTGGGTCGACTCGGCCAATTGCCGAGATTGTGACCTAGTGGTGACCTTCTCTGATGGATCTAGGATAAGCTTATTCTTTACAACCGGAGAAGAAGGTTCATCAATCCTCCTCTTCCTCTCCTTAGCTGGAGACTTGACAACTTTCAAGGAAATTCGTAATGGTTCGTTGACTTCCTCAGGGAAGTTAGCTTCCCTTGAGGCTTCCAATGGGTCATCCACTGGTTCATGCTCTTCGTCATTACCTGGAGCTGATATAAAAGTTGCTCCCTTCTTCAATCGTGTCGCTGTCGCGAAGCTATCTACAAGGCTGAAGTTCTCGACGAATGTATTCGCTGCTGTGTAAAAAAGCGAATATGTGTATAACATCCGGGGGTCATGATCGCTATTGGTCGGCATCGAGAACATTGTTCTCGTGTCTCGAGCGTTATAATAAGCCCAAGCCCTGGCGCCATCAATCAGATAACCTTCTCCTTGTAGGCAAGTTATAGCATTGCCTACGTGGAATTGGTCATAGCCGAATTATTGCGCATAACGGCTGGGAAGATAAGGTTCCAAGTAACATTCCTCTTCAAATCTGTAAACCAAATGTGACGGCCGGATCGTCCTCAGCCACTCAAATACTGTACAACCTAGAGGCTGCCTCCCAAGATCAACCAGATTTGTTGACATATGTTCATAGCCAGTTGGAGGGGGAACACAGTAGAAATTCCATCCCTTCCCAAGATTCAAACCCCGTCTGCAATCTTTCAGACTGGTGTATATCCATTTACCCCGGGAGAATCTCCGCAGATAGCTACCGCCGACTACCTCCATATCAGGGTTCATCAATGACGGATGGTGCAGAAGCAACCATCCGAAGAAATAAGTATAGGGCAGTTCCAGCCGAGGGAAGTTCCCCTTCTCGCCCTTCCATTTGAGCATCGATTCAACATAAAGACGAAGACCAGTATTTACTCTGCAGGTCATCGCCGATAGCAGATCCATCTGGTAGCCAAAGACTAACCGGACAGCAGCAAAGAGCACGCCGCGATGGAAACGATCGACGGCACTGGCTCCGGGGACGACAAATCTTCGAAGCCAGTATGTGAGGAAACCCGCCAGCTGGGCTTCCTTTGACATGGGCCTATAGCCCAGTCTTATGAAACTTTCAATAACATCTCCTTTCTTGAAAGGAGGATGTTGAAGTTCATCATCTACCCTGATGTCCATCTCTTTGTTCTCCTCCATCAGTCTGATCACCTCACTGTGACTGAGTGGTCTGAAGAAGCTAGGGTTACACTTATCATGATCCTTAGTCTTCTTCTCTATGATGTGGTTAAGAAAGAGATAAGGCAACCACTTTGATGAGTAGCAAGTACCAGAAGAACCACTCTTGTAATATAAGGAGCAGATCTTATAATGACACAGCAGATCTTATACCAGAAAGAGATAAGGCATTTTTTCGACGAAGTCGATCCAACTCGTCATTTGTAGGGACAAATTTCTCATAGGAGAATTCCCCTATTGGTAAGCCTGAGATATACTTCATCTCATGAAGAGCTAGTCCAATTTCTCCACAGGGTGTCATGAACGTCCCTGTCCTAAAGTTATACCTCTTTGCCAAAGCAAGGAACAGATGAGGGTTGGGATGAAAGCCGTATACGGTAGAGAATATCGGCTGGTATAGCTCAATCTCCTTGAGCTTATCTTCGAACTGAACCAATATCCAATTGGCTATGCAGTTCCATCTTTTGTTATCTGGGTTCACCAGACCTGTCAAGCAGATGTCCTGATCAGGATATCTTCCCTCAACCTTCGCGAATTCATTTGCAAAGATCGGTGTTCAGACCTGCAGCAGTAGGGAAGAGTTCTCTGGTGGGATGCACCCAGGTTTCAATCCTCTAAGCACAGAGCTATGACGCTCCGAAGAACTATAAAACATGTCCTTCTTGTTGGGTCCCTTCTTTACATAGATGTTCCCTGTTCTGGCTTGCTGGAGAGGAGTAATATCCCAGTCCATTCTCTTGGGATAACTCACATGAGCATAGCGAGCCCAGTCCATTCTCCTGGAAGTCTCAGGCAAGAGTATCTTTTTCTCGGCTCTCTGAAGGAGTCTCTGCTCAACACGTGGTCTCGGCTGAGAACTTTTATCAATAGCCTCACCAAATAGAAACAGGGGTTTCTTGTGAATAATGGCATCGGCAGTCTGCAGAGGCTGCCCATTCATCAGACTCAATAAAGTTTCGTTATCTTGTGCTACTAAGATGGCTTGACGGAAAGATGGCAGAGCATATTGGGGAAATGTTACATGGGACAAGTCTTCCTTAAACTCTGGTTCAGCAAGGGTCCCTGCAAAGACTTCATAGTCCGGGTCTTCCCTGATGTTAATTGCATCAAACAGAAAGACAGGGTTCAGTACATGCAACATCAAAGATTCTGTCCAAAAAAATCAGCAAATTGCGCAAGCATCAGATTGCGCTATCTGTAAAATATCAGATTGCGCAAACAATAGCTTCTATACGCAAACTGTCCAGTTGTGCCAATATATTTACTTGCGCAAGCCATCAGATTGCGCTAACAAGCTTACGCAAGGCAACAGTTTGCGCTGATAGACTTGTGCAAACCGATAGAGTGCGCTGACTTTTGCCAGCGCTTTCCAAACCGATTGCGCCGAAAAATAGTCTTCATAAAAATGAAAACTATTGGGTTTGTACAACTGAAACCCTAAACAGGGCGGTGCAATATAACCAAATCTCTAAAAAGAGATAGGTTTAAAGATTCAATCATGTCAAAAAACCCTAAAAAGGGTTTTTGATCGATCGACTACCTTGCAGTGCGGGATGACCAACTTCATGTCGTGAAATGTGCGGCGCAGCTCGAGTCGAAGACTCGGCGAGGGCTTTGCCCTTGTCGGCGACAGAACGCTTCGGAGCCATTGAAGTCGACGGAGAAGAAGGAAAAGAGTCGGAGTGGGCTCGAGAATTTTTCTCTCTTGAACAAAGTGGAAACAAGTAAAGAATGACAGAAGGAGGAAGGAGAAATATTTATAGTTTTTCGAGAGTAATGGTCGCTTCGGATTACGCCGAAGAAATAGGAGCTGACTCCTCCAATTGTGCAGACAGAGCATTACTTGCGCAACTTAATTTTAAAATCAAAATTCAAAGTATTTCGAAACTTTGAAACACTTTCAAATTTTGAAAACTTTGAAGGGGGTCTTGTAGGTCCTAAAAATTAAGTTGCACCCATCAAAAAGCAAGGAAAATCAACTTGTGCACCCTTCAAATGAATTATGCAGGAGACAGATTACGCAACAGATCAGTTGCGCTGGCTGAACTGCGCACTCACCCAAGTGCACAAGCTGACGTGGCCTCGTCATCATTATCTAACAGAAAATCCGACCTTCTGACAGCTGACAGCCCGAAGAACGAGGAAACTGTTCGTTTCTCATACAGCACAGCGCTCGAGGATAGCTGTATATGCAGCGCAAGCTACCAGCTTAATCGAAGCGCAATCTGCCAGACTCTCTACAGCGCACTTCAATCTAGCATAATCTAAAGCCAGCGAAGTTTGTGTGGTGCACTCCATCAAGACAACTGACAATGTACGTGGCATACATGCCATCAATTGCTCACCATGTGGCAATCATCTGTACACGATCATGCGTATTTCAATCAAATGATGCCATGTGTCCAATACAGTTGGCCCATGATCAAATAACTGCCAGCGCAGTCTGATGTCTGCGTAATCCAATGCATGCGCAATCCATCTTGCGCAATCCAGAATAACTAAAAATTAGTTATTTCCAGAACTCTATAAATAGAGTTTCAAGTCCTTCCTAAGGGGGATCACATAGAGATCAGAAAAATCAGAATCAAAAGCAGAGAGTTTAGGAGTTCTTGCCCAAGTGCTGCTGCATTCTTCAGAGGCTACCACCTTCAACTTCAGAGGCTATCGCCTTCAAAGTTCACATCGTCTAAGGGATAAAGCGATCGTCATTCAGATCAGAATCCTATAGTTGTACTTTCCCAGAATTCTTGTAATCTTATTACAAAGTTTGTGAAATAAAGATCAACTTTTGTTTTTGCAAACACACGTAATGTAAGGTTGGGGCCTGCTCTGATGGTTTCATCCCCATTTGGTCTTTTAGGCTCCCAATATTCATGCTGGCCGGTAATTCTCACTCCGTACAACCTACCGCCTTGGATGTGTATGAAGACACCTTATATGTTCTTAACTATTATCATCCCCGGTCCGAACAACCCGAAGAGGAACATCGACGTGTACTTACAGCCGTTGATAGATGAGCTGAAGCAGCTATGGGAATACGGGCGTACACGTATGATGCTTCGAAAAAATAGAATTTTTAGATACGGGCAGCACTAATATGGACAATCAACGACTTTCTGGCTTATGGAATGTTATCTGGATAGAGCACACATGGTCGACTTTCATGTCCGTATTACATGGATCGCACTAAGGCTTTTCGTTTGAGACACGGAGGAAAGCCATGCTTCTTTGATTGTCACCGACAGTTCTTGCCGAAAGACCATCCGTACCGTAGAAACAGAACTGTATTCCGAACCGGAGCTATGGAGAAGGGCGATCCACCGCCAATGTGGTCCGGAGAGGACACATGGGAGCAAGTAAAAGAAATCCCAAGTGCTATTGAAGATCCTACAACAAGCAGCCGTTGCGAGGGATTTGGCGAAGATCATAACTGGACCAAAAGGAGTATATTCTAGGATCTGCCATATTGGAGCACAAATCTGATTAGACATAACCTTGACGTCATGCATATCGAGAAGAACGTGTTTGATAACATAATTAATACTGTAATAGACGTCAAGAAAAAGACAAAAGACAATTAGAAGGCTAGATTGGACTTAGCCAAAATATGCAGACGCCCTACATTACACATGATAGACAACGGGAAGGGAAAGCTTTTGTGGCCTAAGGCAATCTACTCGCTGGACAAGGAGGACAAAGTGAGACTTTGTAGATGGATCCAGGAGTTGAAATTTTTGGACGAATACGTCTCCAATCTAAGAAGATGTGTCGACATAAAGGAGTGTAAACTGACCGAAATGAAGAGCCACGATTGACACATATTCATGGAGAGGTTAATTCCTGTTGCATTTCGGAAATTATTATCGTCGGTAATCTGGGATCCATTAACAGAGCTTAGCATATTCTTCAGAGATCTTTGTTCTTGCAAGTTGCTCGTCGATCGTTTAGAGAAGCAAGAAAAGGACATTGTGGTAATACTTTGCAAACTTGAGAGAGTTTTTTCTCCTGCATTCTTCGACTCAATAGAGCATTTGCCGATTCATCTTATCCATGAGGCTCTTGTTGCTGGACCTGTCGGTTATCGTTGGATGTACCCGTTTGAGCGACAGTTGAACCACCTCAAAGGTAAAAATAAGGCACGGGTGGAGGGTTCTATTTGTGAAGCATATGTCCTTGAGGAGATTTCAAACTTTTGTTCCATGTATTTTTAGCCTCATATTGCTACAAACAGAACAAGGGCTCCCAAAAATGATGACGGCTATGAAGTTGGTATTGAGGCAAAGCTGAAAGTATTTACTGCCTACGAAAAACCATCTGGTAAAATGAAAAAAAGATATCTAAATGACGACGAGGTTAGCGCTACAATGTTATATGTATTGCTCAACTGCGACAAGGAAGAAGTGGACAAGCTAGAGGGGTAAGTAAAATTATTTTGCGTGCTTCGTTGCTTCTGAATATAACTAATATACCTATGCTTCGTTGCTTTTCAGCATGTTTGAGGATGAGGTAACGTCCAACAATCCATACGCAACCGAGGAGGAAGTAGAACAGCAAATGAGACTTCATTTTCCTTTTTGGTTGAGAGCATATGTACGGATATCTTCATAATTTGCTTTTTCTGTACATTTATACTTGCACATAATAATTAAATTAGCATCGTTTATATGGTATTTAGGTTGATCGTCCGGAGGCAATCCTTGAGAATGAGTATATTAAAACTCTAGCCAAGGGGCCAATTTATTAAGTGAAGACCTGGCCAAGTTACTGCGTAAATGGTTTCAGGTTCAAGTAAATAAATGCTTAAATAAGAGACGACTTCTTGGATTTGGATTCTTCGAAGAATAGCTGTTTGTGCATAAAATCTTCAAACTACAAAGACGTCGACCCAGGCAATGACTTCTTTGGCATCTTACGTGTGATTGTGGAACTGACATACAATTATGCTATAGAACCTTGTATGATCGTCTTGTTCAGATGTGACTGGTTCGATCCGATCCAAGGTCGAGGTTGGAGAGTTGACAAACATGGTCTTGTTGACATAAATTATCGCCGTCGATATCAAGCTTATGAGCCGTTTGTTCTATCAAGCCAGGCTCAACTAGTTTACTTTACCAGCTATCCAAAACGAGGAGCCGAGAGATCAGATTAGTGGGCAGTCTGTAAGACTAAAGCTCGAAATACCTTCGATGTCGACGAGATAGCTTATCAGGAAGATAAACTACCTCTTATTACAAATATTGTCGATGTGGACTCAACGGAAGTTCCTCATGACATGTTTCATCAATTGGAGGAGGTAGAAGTATCGAAAGAGGAAGTGGAAGTTGATAGAAGTGAAGAGGAAGAGGAAGAGGAAGAGGAACAAGATGAATTTTTAGAAGAGGATTGAATATATTTAATTTTTAGATGTAGTATGGTTTACTTTTGGTTTTTCAGATGTAGTATGGTTTACTTTTATTTTAGCGACGTTAATAAGCGACGTTTTCAGATGTAGTATGGTTTACTTTTATTTTTTTCAGATGTAGTATGGTTTACTTAGTGACGTTTTCAGATGTAGTATGGTATACTTTTGTTTTTTCAGATGTAGTATGGTATACTTCTGTATTTTTTCAGATGTGGCTCGACGTGGATCCTTTGGTTCCGGTGTCAGTGGGAGTCGACGAGCCCGACAGTCTCCATCTACCACTCCTCGTACCGACTCCTCATCCCTCCGCACTCCAGTATACACTAGCGGTCTAGTCGCCGGCAGTGTCTCCATACCCGGCTCTAGCAGTTCGAGGCTAGGGCCTTCTTCTTCTACGCAGCCAGTACCGTCGAGTATTCCAGAGGTCGACCCCACTACTGAGGAGCAGGCCGAGGCCGAGGCCCACGTCGAGGTCGAGGGCAATAGCGAGGCCCATGCCGAGGGCGAGGGCGAGGCCGAGGGACAGGCTGTGGGCAGAGGCAGGGACAGGGGGCAGGGCAGGGGCATGGTGCAGCTCCCATTTGAGACAGATCCTCCGTATCGCCTGGAGGAGGATCTGAGGTTGGAGATTTGGGCCTGTACTCGGACCAGGCGGTAAGTAAAATTATTGCATTTAATTTGTTTAAATTTATTATAAACTTGTTTAATAAATTTTAATTTCCATTTTACAGGTATCATCCTTCCTCCGTACACCGATCGCTGGGTACATTTCTGTGACAGAACTACGAGGGGCCCTGGATCAACTGGAGGGATGTCCCAGCCGACAGGAAGGCCTTTTGGTTTGAGCACTTTTCGGTACGTAAAAGTTTATTTTCCTTTAACATTTAGTATGTTATATTATAACTTACGTACTTCTATGATTTTTTCAGCGGACTTACTTCTTCCCTCCCCACCACGCCATTGCTGTCGAGGCTATTTTTTCCAGCATCGCCAGCAAGCTCATTAGGGATGCGATCCTCGACCAAAAGGATCACGACCGCCGGGGAGAGCCTATTCAGGGTTGGATCTCTGCCACCGACTGGGCGGTAATGAGGAGGAGATTCGAGGAGGAAGCCTACAAGGAGAAGTCTGCGAAGTCTAAAAGAGCGCGACAGACGGGGTCGCAGTAGTGTGGTGGATCACGGTCCATCATGGATTTCTTTACCCATATGGTACGTATCTCGCTGTATACCCATAATTAATAGTTTATAGTAATATATTTCTTTCAACTTAACTGACAAATCATATAATAATTTTGTAACAGGTTGAATCGGGAGAAGACCCGAATATGGTGACCTTGTTCCTCGCTACGCACACGAAGGAGGAGCGGTTCGTAGACGACAAGGCCCGGGACACCTACGTAAGTTTTACTTAATGCTAGTTCATTAATATTAATTTTTAGTTACGTAGAAAATTCATATAGATGTTATTTCTAGGCCGAGTTTTAGAAGTTTTACTTAATGCTAGTTCATTAATATTAATTTTTAGCGACCACGTGAGAATTCATATAGATGTTATTTCTAGTCCAAGTTTTTGAGGCTTAGGGAGGCCGGGCCGATACGGTCAGAGGGAGCTGGTGCTAGCACTTCCCAGCAGCCCCCGGCCATCGCAGCTCAGTCAGATGACGAGCTGTAGATGAGGGCCGTTAGTGGCATGCATAGGGATACGTACTATGGTACGGGCTCCTTTGGTGCCTTCATTGCGTCACAGGCCTCTACGACCGCCACTAGTGTGCTCGGCCTCGCACAGACTGAGGAGTCGCTCCACCACCAGCAGAGTGTCCATGTACAGATCGCAGTTCTGCGTGACGAAATGCTGCAGATGATGGGAGGGCCGCATACAGATGATTCTGCGCTCATCTCACGCTTCGAGAGGCTTGAGAAGACTACTGAGGCACTGCGACAGATGACCCGCGCTACGCAGGAGGCTACACAGCATTTGGTCGAGCAGATACAGCAGTTCCAGGAGATGGCTTCGGAGCGACCGTCTGCTGGTACGTCGGGAGCATCGTCTACATCCGGCGGTGCACGGGAGGACATGCTCGTCCACCTATTGTCACTGGAGGAGTATCAAACGATCATGTCATTGCGACGACAGTCATCTGGTGGCGCTCCTCCTCCAGCTCCGGCTCCAGCACCTGGTCTAGCTCCAGCATCGGGTCCAGCTCCAGGCAATCAGTAGTTTCTTTTTTGCATTTTCGGACTGTACTATATTTTTTACTTTGTTCGTATTTGGGGATATTTACTTTGTTCGTATTTGGAGATATTTACTTTGTTCGTTGAGGATATTGACTTTGTACGTATTTACAGATATTGACTTTGTTCGTTGAGGATATTATATATTGACTTTGTTCATTGCAGATAGTATTTTTTTTTCTTTATATTTTTTGTATATTCTGGAATGTATTGTGCATGCCGGTGTTAAGTGTTCCACCGAGGGGGTCGGCGAACCCAGGGATTGGATTCTATATTTTATATTTTGTATTCGGTATTTTGGCTCAGGCTCCAGCTCCATTTGCATTCTGGAATCTATTTTTTATATTTTTTTAACTTAGCGACGTTTTTAGCGACGTTATGCTTCGTCGCTAAATATTAGCGACGTTAATATATGTCGCTAAAAGCGTCGCTAAATGCTGACGTGGCAACACGTGGCACCAAATCTGATGTCAGCACGTCGTCGCCAAAACGTCGTAAAAGTATCGCTAAACGACGACCAGACAATAACGTCGCCATTTGCGTCGCTAATTAGCGTCAACGATAAAACGTCGCAAATAACGTCGCTAATTAGCAACGTTTATAACGTCGCTAAATAACGTCGCCATAGAGACGTTTTGCGACATTTTCTTGTTTAGCGACATATTTTTCCGTCGTTTCCAAAACGTCGCCCAAATCGTCGCTAATTTTACTTAGCGACGTTTTCACCTAGTTTAGCGACATTTTGGAACGTCGCTAATCTGACAAATTTTTGTAGTGTGGGTTCGTCGGCCACGAAAGGTAAGTGGTGGTTGTCTCTTGTGCGGGGTGGTGATGGGTGTGTGTGTGTGCTTTTGTTTGTGAGGGGTTGGTGTCGGTTGTGGGGTTTTCTGGTGGCGGATTGGCCGAAGTTTGGTGTGGTCGACGACATTAGCACCGGTAAAGGTGGTGGTGGTCTGCTGGACGGGTTGGGTGGAGATGGCAGGGAGTCGAGTGGTCGTGGTTGGTTTTGCTGGTTTGGATGGTGATGGTTGAGAGCAAGTGGAGGTCTGGCGGTCGGGATGGAGTTTGGGGAGACAGCTTATGGTGGCAATGGCGATTTGTGGTGTTGGAAGAGATACAGAGGTGTTGAGGCGAGGCCTGGGTGAGTTGGCTTAGAGTTAGGGTGGTCGAGATGGTTGTCGTGTCGTGTGTGACACGAGGATGGAGTCGAGGTCCGAATTTGTCGGACACGACGAGGGTCATCCATGATGTAAATGTAAGGGATAAAAAATATTGGAAAGACACCCAGGGTCGGACCTGAGGCCGTCACGGCTGACACGAAAAGATTGGACACCGACACAATGCACTCATATTTGTGGTGGAAGAAATTGTGGAATATTTGTAGAGAAAAAACAATATGGAGGCTCCCATATTTATATGGTTGGGAAAATCCTAATTGGATAAGGAGTAGTCAATTAAATGCCCAATAGATAATACGTCATTTAATTTAAATCAAATTTAAATCAATTCAATCAACAACAATCCAAATCCAATTCCAATTTAAATCTAGATAATCTAAACTCAAATTAAATATAAATTCTATATTTAAATTTAAACTATTTAAATCAAATCCATAAAATCTAATCAAGGATTTAAATTACCACAATAATTTCAAAAATATATTTTCTAAAAATACTAATAATAATAATTACAAAAATTACCATAATTATCTACTTATTTGAAAATACCTTTTTGATAACTGAATAAAATAATTAGTACTTCGAAAATTCAAAGTAGACATGAAATAAATTCTATGTCTCTCGCATACATATAGTATCCATAAAATAATAGTTTTCTAAACTACTACATATATTTGTATAATAAAAAGTAATAAATAGTATATTGGAAATCCCGATGGGCCACTTAAAATAATCAACATAGGTTATTTTTGAAAACTGTCCAATATAAATAAAATATCATAATCAAAACGTTTTTTCAAAAATATGTACCTCGCACATATTCGTACTCGACGAGCAAATACGAAAAGCGCAAACTCGCGCGCGACATATAATACGCAAATAAATTCAAAAACCAAAATTTATAAAAATATAAAAAAAAATCGTACTAGAAATTAGGAGGTTTTACATCCTACCCAACTTACAAGAATTTTGTCCTCGAAATTAAGAATAATTAGGGTGGTGTGAAGGTACACGGGTATATCGATAAGAAAGCACAATCAAATCATTAGGCGAGACAAGAAAACGACGTTTAATACAATATGCATTAGAATTTGTGATTTCGAAAACTCCGAAAATAAATCATGGACATGGTATGGATGAGGGTTGCTAGTCAAGGCAATAAAATCACGATAATACGAAGGGAGTAGATCAAGAGAATAACTTAGGGACTTAGGAGAGATGGTTCTTCAGAGAAGGTTGCATGGTAAATATCTAAGTTGAGGGCACGAATGAAAAGATGATTGGAATTATTTTCTAGTTTCGTAGAAGGTTGCGATAATAGATATGGAATCGACGAGTAGTTCAAAGCGAGGACATAGTCACCTTGGTTGGTCCATGGCTAACTACTTTGGCAATAGATGGTGGGACAACTAAATGTGATACTTTGGGTCTATCTATCAAGTATGATTCTTCGTCTAAATAGGTGAAAGACAAAAACTAATATGAATCCAAAAGAAGTTGTTTTCGAATACCAATATATGGTTCAAAGGCGAGTGAGTAACTAAAAAAGAATTGTCAAGTCTGTCACGGATGGGACTCTAGAGGGCAAGTTTAACTATGTCCTCATCCACGTAGAATGAAAGATAAAAGCGAACCAAAGTGCACTAGGTTGATCAGACCATTATGCACCGATTCTGATTAGACAATATGTTAGTGAGCAGCCGCTCCATAACATATACCTTGATCAAGCTCGATAAAGAATTAGCTTGCAAATACTAGGCTATATTAGCATCATTAATCAAGGTAGTCAACATGTAAGTAGAGGATAATAATTGACAGAAAATATGAATAGTTCAAGTTCCTCAAAAATCTAAGTCTCGTTCGAAGTTTGGGTCCATATAGTTGTCCTAGTGTCTCCTTGTTCATGGCTTGGTTGTCTAGATGGGTTAGGGTCCTCTAATTTCTACAGTCTAAGTAAACTTATGAATATAGGTCACAAGGACAAAGGAGTGTTAGGTCGTGGGGTATTCTACCCAACTTACAAGAGTTAAATTATTGGTATTTTGGGACAAACGAAACATGTCTATCTAGTAGGGATCACCTATCTAACCTCTAGCAAGCACGAAGGGAATATAAGAATTATGATAGAAGGAATCAAGCAACATGCAATCGATGAGTCGAATGGTAGTTCGAATATGGAATCGAGGAAAGAGGTCAAGTATGTGGATGATATCCTAGACTTCTAATCCTATTCGCAGGATTGCTTGGTACGGTAAAGTAACCAAATAATTTATCTTGACCTGCATGGGCCACCACAAAAACATGTAACGCTCCAGTCCCAAAATACATACGACTAGGAACGTAGACATGTCAGTCGTATAATAAATATACGTAAGCTGTAAATGCAGTAAAACCAAGGCTAACTAACGTCATCCATAAAATAAAAGAATAAAAGATATTATATAATCAACTATGAATTGTCATTGGTACATGTAGTTGGGCGGAGACAAATCCACAACCAACTATGAAAAGAAATACATAACAAAAGAAAAAGTTTGGCGAGCGAAGTGAAGATGATCAAAGTGCAATCATCCTCGAAGAAATAGAGATGATCATGACCATGGCTAGAACACCTGTGAAAGACAAGAGCACACACCTGGAGAGATAACCAGGTCCTCAGAGGGACGTAACAAGATATAAGAAAATACCATGCCATATAAACTGTGATATATAATAGAAAATAAGGGATTCATACAATAGGCTACCTAACCGTACTATAGTAAATTTGCAATAAAGAACAATCCTTCACATATGGGCACTCGGGCTGTATAGCAGTGGCATCATCCCTTCATTCGGGAACCAGTCGTCTCCGTCCATAACGTTCGGCGAACGTCAGAGGGAATCAGTAAGAAACCGTTCATACCGCTCCATGAATGTCAGTAGGAATCAGTAATAGTAAGGTGAACCTGCGTCTCCAGCGGCGCTTCAGGTACAATATCAATTAATATGTGGCCCATACATCAAGGAACTGTTCTTCCCACCCCATGCCTAGTGGAGTCACATCCATGACTTATATGACCCTCTAGTAACTGCCAAGTACACTAGCATGCAATTATATTGGCAGTTACTCCTAACCGTCGCACGCCTCATACGTATCGGTGGCCGGCCGACTACGCGAGTACGTGTCCTATATGTGACTCATAATACGTGGTAAAGTAAGTGTCAAAACCATATGAGATATACCAATACCTCATCAACAATGGATAGTCACTAGGCTAAGTCGATGCAAGAGAGATAAATAAAAGCAAGAAAATGATCGATAGAGTCGCTTGCACCCAAGTGTGGCTTGGACGCATAGTTTTATAATAACAAATAAGAAATGCTAAAAATAACAACTAAAAATAAGAATATGTAAATCACAGAGTAAGGTGGCAAGGTATCTTGCCTGGTAGCGATGCTTGTTGTACTGCAATGATCAATGTGACACGAACTGTGACTTCGGGTAACAACTACACAAGGTGACCTCTGATGGTGGCACGGACAGTTCCATCGGGTCCAGAACGGTCAGACTAGTTAGGGTCGATAGGATGAGGTATATAATTGGCGAGGGAATAGGATAAATGGAACAAGTCATGGACGGAAGGATAGTCGAAGGAAATAATATATATACAAATTTAAAAAAACTATTTATAATATTCGAAAACTAGTTTGAGTTGAAAAATACTTAAAGTCAAGAAAAATCATTTTTGGCTAAAAACTCTAAGTTTGTCAAAATACAATTTTAGGTAGGAATCTATATTTTTATGGGTCAAAATATTTCTAGATAAATATCAATAATCTAAAAAAATGTTTAGGGTTTAAAAACCATGTTTTGAAATATAGACCAAGCCAAATAAAATGTTTATATAAACTATGTATATATATTTATTTTTTAAGATAAATCTGTAAAGATTATTATATGTAATGGTAGCTCTGATAAAATACCAAAAAAACTATTAATAATAGGAACTAATAACGATCATAATAATTTTAAATAAAACTAATGCTAATAGTATAAAAATATAAGAAAATTTTGTATATATTTATATTTCTGGTAGAAATACTAAGATAGGATATCAATTTAATCATCTAGTATAATAATACAACGCAAAACAACTAAAACAGCAAAATAATAATAATAATAATAATAATAATAATAATAATAATAATAATAATAATACAGAAACTCTAATTTTTTTTGTAAAATACCACATACCTTTTATAGTAGTAAAATATTTAAGTAACAAAATATATTATTACTATTAATTTATATTAATATTTACTAGTATTCATATGTACATACATACATGTATGCATTACTGTATAGTGTATGTCAACTAAAATATAATAAATCAATTGGGTTCCTTCCATTCCCTTTAGCAAAAGGGGAGCTAAAGTACAGTAGTACTTGTTATTTCGAATGGGGAGAGAGAGAGGATGAAATTTAGGGATTAGAGAGGGAGAGAAACTGAGGAGAGAGGGAGAGGATGAGCGGAGGAAACAGGGGCGGAGGTCTCCCGGCGGCGGAGAGTGCGGATCTAGTGGCGGAGGCAGTGCACGAAGGAAAATCCGGCGAACCTTCGGCGGAACCGGCATCGACTAATACGGGAGAAGTGAGCGACTGCAAAAGCGCGGTATGGATGCCGGAACTCGACATTGTCGGGGTCGTCGATCAATGCGGCCACTCGACCAGAAGTCCCTGGCGAGGTTTAGGGCAGCACGAAAGCTCGGCCAATCTGATGGTGGCGCCCAGATCGGTGTGCGGCTGAATGCGACTGCCGGTAGAGGTGAGTAGGTGGCAGTGATGGTGGTGTTTCTTGGTTACTGGTGGAGGCCGGAGGGGTGGCCGGAGATCCACGGGTGTGGTGGTGAGCGGAGTTTGTGGCCTTGGCCCTATGGCGGCAATGGAGGGTATGGCATGGGATGGTTGGGAGAAGTAAGGCGGTTCTGTCCTAGATCGGCAGACGGTTCAGCGGAGATCGGGTGCGCCGGGGCTCGAACAGTGGAGGAGAAGGAGTAGTGGAGGCGGGCACCGGCTGTTGCTCCGACGGTGGCAGAGGGAGGCGGTGTCAAGTGGGTTCGTCAGCAACGGAAGGTAAGTGGTGGTGGTCTCTTGTGCGGGATGGTGATCGGTGTGTGTGTGTGCTTTTATTTGTGAGGGGTTGGTGTCGGTTGTAGGGTTTTCTGGTGGCGGATTGGCCGGAGTTTAGTATGGTCGACGGCGTTGGCACCGATGAAGGTGGTGGTGGTCTACTGGACGGGTTGGGTTGATCGGGGCTACGGAGACAGCAGCGTGGTGAGGGAGGAGATGTCAGGGAGTCGGGTGGTCGTGGTTGGTTTTGCTAGTTTGGGTGGTGATGGTTGAGAGCAAGTGGAGGTCTGGCGGTCGGGACGGAGTTTGTGGAGACAGCATATGGTGGCGATGGCAATTTGTGGTGCTGGAAGAGATGCAGAGGTGTAGAGGCAAGGCCTGGGTGAGTTGGTTTAGAGTTAGGGTGGTCGAGATAGTTGTCGTGTTGTGTGTGACACGAGGATGGAGTCGAGATCCGAGTTTTTCGGACACGACGAGGGTCATCCATGTTATAAATGTAACGGATAGAAAATATTAGAAAGACACCCGGGGTCAGACCCGAGGCCGTCACGGCTGACACGGAAAGATTGGACACCGACACAATGCATTCATATTTGTGGTGGAAGAAATTATGGAATATTTGTGGAGAAAAAATAATATGGAGGCTCCCATATTTATAGGGTTAGGAAAATCCTAATTGGATAAGGAGTAGTCAATTAAATCCCCAATAGATAATACGCCATTTAATTTAAATCAATTCAATCAACAACAATCCAAATCCAATTCCAATTTAAATCTAGATAATCTAAACTCAAATTAAATATAAATTCTATCTTTAAACTTGAACTATTTAAATCAAACCATAAAATCTAATCAAGGATTTAAATTACCACAATAATTTCAAAAATATATTTTCTAAAAATATTAATAATAATAATTACGAAATCACCATAATTATTTACTTATTTGAAAATACATTTTTAATAATTGAATAAAACAATTAGTACTTTGAAAATTCAAAGTAGACATGAAATAAATTCCATGTCTCTCGCATACATATAGTATCCATAAAATAATAGTTTTCTAAACTACTACATATATTTGTATAATAAAAAGTAATAAATAGTATTTTGGAAATCCTGACGCGCCACTTAAAATAAACAACATATGTTATTTTTGAAAACTGTCCTATATAAATAAAATATCATAATCAAAACATTTTTTTCCAAAAATATGTACCTCGCACATATTCGTACTTGACGAGCAAATACGAAAAGCGCAAACTCGCACGCGACGTATAATACGCAAATAAATTCAAAAACCAAAATTTATAAAAACATAAAAAAAAATCGTAGTAGAAATTAGGGTGTTTTACCTCAGCCGTAACTGCCTAGGGTCCAACCCTGAGTGTCTTTCCACTATATTGTATCTTAAATATACATCCAATCCATGCTTTTCGTGTCCGACACACCGGACACGTGTCCAATACAAACCATAATTTTCTGTCGAACACCCAATACGTCCCGGGAACAACCCTAGTCCTAAACCCTAACCCTAATTTTTGGCCGGTGACTGCCAATCGCCATCAGCAACACAACCCTAACCCTAATCAGATCTGGCCACAGCCGCCTCGTCTCCGATCTTCCAGGACCACTGCTTTACAACCTCCAGTCGTCTCGTGCGCCTTCGACCCGACGACCTATCCTCCGGCCACCATTTCTTCCGACCTTCTCCAACCTGTCGACTCCTCACCATCGTCGCTGCCATCGTCATCATCAACAATACTTCCTCCACACCACAGAACCACCACCACCAAGTCATCCCCAGCCAGCCACCATCGTACCGTGCCAGATCTGGCTGCTTCCAACCACTGTCTTGGTTGCATTGACCAGGCGAGCACCACTAGCCGGTCATGGGGAGCCACCGTCTGGTTCGGTGAGTTGCTACCTGCACAAACCTGAACTGAGCATCGCATCGTCGATTGCTACGATGAGCTTTCCCAGCCTCACATCCAAACCAACACCGAGCCCCCATCGACCGCACCGTCACTACCACGTCGTCGCTATTCAAAACCCATCCTGCCACCACTTTTCCCCTCCCTTCGAACTCCGACCAACTATGCGGACCACCGCACACAGACCCGTGGCCGGTTACCCGTCTCCTCCTCGTCGAGCCAACGCTTTAGGAGAGCCTAGTCCACCGCCGCCTCAGCACAACATCCACACTCGTCGCACTCTAGCGCCACCGTGTGGATGCAACTTGCCGGAGACCACTGGTGTCTTTATCTCCCTCTCTAGCTCTCGATCTCTCCTCCCTTGCTCTCTCGCTTAATTCCCCTCTCCTTCTCACCCCACGCTAATCCCTCCTCCTCCTCTTTGTCTCTAATAAGTAGCAGCTTTTAATTTAATTTTATGATTTTTTATATAACTAAAACTTCAGTATATATGAATAATAGGTATATAAGTACTAGTGTATACACTAATAAGTATAGTATGGTTGTTATTATTACTATGATTATTATTATTAATTTATTTACTTGTAATATATTTAATATCCTTATTACTAATATTGTAGCTATTTTTAAATATATATATGTAATAATATTTTCCAAAATTTATATTTGACAAAAGTATATTATGCCTAAATACGAGTTTATAGAATTTTACTAATTACCTAAAAATATTTTTGACCAATAAAATATAGTAAAATATATAGTTTTTAAGTATTATAAATAATTTCCAAAAATAGTTGTGTATATATTTATATTGCAAATTCCCTTGTGGTCGTTATCATTGATAATGACTAGTCTTGCGTTTCTAATTCCTTGCGAATTCGAACCCCTTTAAATCGACCATAGCTATTGGATAAATCAAAACTTGTCAGGTCATCGCACCACACCAGGCAAGATACCTTGTCATTTACTGTTTATTTATTTTAGCACATCATATAGCATGCATTTATTTATTATTTATTTTTTGCAATATAAATTGTTCTTCTAAATCACATGAGATGCAAATTACTATTTAGTTCTATTTTTTTGTTACTTGTTTATTTCTATGCACATTTGAACTAGAATTAAGGGACCATCCTTTGTTTGTGCCGCATTCATTGGCCTTGACACGTGTGTGCCACGAAGTCACAAGTCACATATAGATCTCGGACTTGCGTAGTCGGTTGTCCACCGGTAGTATAGACTGTACGATAGCGTTAAATGTTAATAGTATTTGCATGATTAGTTTGACTTAGCTGTTAATAGAGGTTTTATGTATTGTGGATACAACACAGATATGCATGGGGTGGGAAGGACAGTTCCTTAGCGTATGGGCCAAGTATGCACTTCCCTTTTGTAACCTAAAAGCTCCGCTGGAGATACGATGTGAGATGTCACCTACTATTACTGATGCCCTCTGACGTTCGAAGAACGTTACGAACGTAGGCCCCTGGTGCTCATGAGGGGACTATGCCAATCCCATATAGCCAGAATGTCCACGTGTTGAAGGTTTATTCTTAACTGCATTCTCACAATAGAATGGTTAGGTAACCTTATTTGTTTCGGTATATGTATTTTACTGTGTACTTATACTTGATCGTGGCTTTAAAAAGTATTTTGTCACGAACTAGTATGCCACACCTTGTCCTTATTTGGTTGTAGATGTAGCTCACTACTTCAATGATAAAATTTTGAACCATATCGTGATCCGAATTCCACAGTGGGTTATGGCACGGAAAAATATTTCATCACGAAATAGGGTGCCACCTCCTGTCACTGTTTGGTTGTGGGAATGGTGCACTATTTCAAAGATAGAATATTAGACCGTATTATGATTCTGATTATTATTGAGCAATTTATATTCAGTTATATGACATATTTTTTGTATCTTGTTACGTCCCACTGAGGACCTGGTGATCTCTCCAGGAGTAGGTGTTCATGACTTTTTACGGGAGTATTAGCTATGATTGTGATCTTTTTTCCTATCGAAGATGACTTGCTCTTGGATCGTGCTCTGCTGTTTTGACTATTTCTTTCATTTATTTTTTTTATTTTTTCTCATTTAAAATGCTTGGTAGTGGATTTCTCTCCACCTAACAACTTGTTCAATGACTTTCACAATTGATTAATGATACCTTAATTTCTTCATTTTTGTAGATGAGATTTAGTGAGCCATGGCTATCTATATATTATATTTACATCTTATGTATAGTTATTGTACGATTGACATGTTACGTACCTAGTCCTACGTATTTTGGGACTGGAGCATTAAATATTTTTGTGGTGGCCCATGCAAGTCTACGAATATATTGTTTGGTTATATCACTGTACCAAGCAAGCCTGCATATAGGATTAGAGTCTAGGATCTCATCCACATGCTTTATGTCCTTCCTTGATTCTATCTTCGAACTCTCGTTTGACTTCCTTGATTTACATCTTGTTTGATTCCTTTCTACCATAAATCTTACTTCTCATACTTAATAGAGGTTAGGAAGATGACTACACTAGTGTATACCTCATAGTTCAATTACTTGGCTAGAAGGAATACTTTAGAAATTAAGAATGTGTTTGAGGTTATATTAAGTTATGAGGGCATTAAATATTTCAAGGATCAATAAACGTAATCAAATGGTTTAAGGAAATTTCTTAAAAGTATGATCTATGTTAAGGATAAGTAAATTCTAAGTTGGGTAGTACGGATATTATCCGTGATAGTTATTGATGCGATTGCTAGATGTTATTTCATAAGATGATCAATAGAATCTATTTCTATAGGATTGAGGTAATAAAATTATTTTATTTTTTAAATTCAAGAAAATATTTATGACATGTTGGTCTTATATATGTAAATTTTTTGGATATGAAATCGACTTGAGGAGTGAAGTTTTAATTTCCAAACTTTGTCATTGGGGATTTAAAAAATTTATAGTTGAATTTTTATTATTATGAATGACATTAAATTTTGAGGATAGAAAATCGACTGGCAATTTTTGGTGAGGAAAAAAATATGAATAATAAAACAATAAATTTTATCTCAAGGTTGATTAAAGATTTTGAAACTTCTAGTTATGATCATGCTTGACGATCAATAATGAATAAAAAATTTGGTGGATTAGTTCTTTGATTTAAAATACATATTGAGAAACTTTTTGTGGAAACTCGAATTAAAAGATTTAAATTAGGAGCAAAAGAATTTTTATCTTGATAGAAAACCAAGATGAACACAATGTCACCCTAATGGGATTATGAGTGTCCCACTTTAGTTGCCATATCACCTATGACCATGATTGTTGTATGTACACAAGTATAGTTAGTCATCGACCAATCCATGTAGCTAAATTCTCATCTTGAATTACTCATCCCTTTTCTCAACCCTAGATCTATTATCATGATCATCTAATCATTTAAAACTTGAGAATGATTAGAATTATTTCCTTGATCGTACCACAACCAAGAGAGATTATCCTCTCTCAAGCAACTATGTATTAGGAGTACTTATTTATTCTCACCTTGATTTTTCTTAATTCGTGTGTTAATTAGTAACCCTTATTCTTTGAACCCAACCATATATGTTTCTTTCTCCCAAATAATTAATCTCTCTGCAATTAATGCAAATCTTATTCCTTAATGTTTTCCTTGTACGAAGATCGAGATCGGATCATGACACCCTTCGGTTATAAAGGGGCTGGATTAGAATACCCCATGGATGATTTTGATGGTATAGTTGAATAGGATGTTTATGCGGTTACGAGGTATATATAAGATTGGGTTGCATGTCGAATTTGGGTTAAACATTTATCATGGAATTGAGAAAAACTTTTATGTGATGATAAAATATGGTGTTGTGATGATATTAGTTTTAGAGATTAATCAATTATTGATGATGGAATTTATTTTACATTCTTCATGTTGTAAGGTTTAAATTACTATGATGCTATGGATATGAATTTCATGTTAAAGTGAGTTTAATTTTGCTACAATTGATGACGATAGAAGAAAAAAATTTAAATTGGAGATTTATTGAATTTAATTTTTTGAGGAGATTCGAAAAAGCAAAATTTAATTTGAGAAAAAAAGTTTTTCGAGGAGTTAAAAAAATTTATGAGCTAAATTTTGATGGTAAATATCAAATTGAATCAAAAGAAAAGAAAATATGTTTCAAGAAATTTAAATTTTGTGGAATATAAAATTTGAGGAAGGATACTAAATTAGATGAAGAATTGAGTATTGGTAAGGTGATACTGACAATTCGAAGATTATGACGATATCGAACACGAATTTAAATTTCGAATATTGAGTATTGATCCTAATTTGAGATCAAGGAAGTTATAACCTATTTTATGAGATTACACATTTATAGGTTTGATGGTAGTGTTGATCAAATTAGATAGAGATGGGTTGTCATGCATATGATCATCTTCTAAACTATATCCGTTGATTTTATTTTTTTGGTTATCTAAATTGCATATTTTTGTCGAATTTTCGAACTCCTTGCTCAAGGTGTTGATCATATTTTCGTATTAAAAAAAGTCTTTCTACCTTCTCAAGTCTACCTACCCTAGTTATTTCTTAATATCGAGGACAAAATTCTTGTAAGTTGGGTAGAGTGTAAATCCCCTAAAATTTTACTATAATTTTTTTTATTTTATGATGGTATTTATATGTCGAGTATGATTACATATATAAAAAGTATTTACTTATTAGTATACAAAAGTTTTATTATAGATTTTTAATAAATATAGAAAATAAATATTTTATTTCCATATATATATGGTAAAAAAAAAATTATTTTTCTTTGAGTACAAAATGTCTTTTTTTTCTATTTGATGTAACTATATGATATTTTAATTTTTATACATATAAAAGTGCTATAATAGAAATTAATGTTTTATGTAAACAATATATACTATTTTGCATGTGATGTACATGAAATTAAATTCATGAATATTTAAAAAAATTTAATTTTGAAAATTACTTGGAATTATTTTTATTTATAAAAAGGGTTTTTTAAATTTATTGGATGCTAATATTTAAATAATTGTGGTAATTTCAATTAGAATTTAGATTTTATTAAATTACTTTTAAATTGAGTTAAATTAAATGTGAGATTTATCTATTGGGGGTTTAAAGGATTACTAATCCTCATCTAACTAGGACTCCACCTACTATTAAAGAAGAAGCTACATTTGCTCTTTTTCGTAGAAATTCTATAACCCAATTTTCCATCCATCCAAAAGTGTCTGTGTATCGTATCCGCGTCCACATTTCCCTTGTCAGCCGTGACGGCCTCAGATCCGACCTCGGGTGTCTTTCCACTATAATGTATCTTACATATACATCCAATCCATCACCTCCATGTCCGCACACCGGACACATATCCAATACAAACCATAATTTCCTGTCAGATACCTGTACGTCTAGGACACAACCCTAGTCCTAAACCCTAACCCTAATTTTTGGCCGGCGATTGCCAACCTTCGCCGGTGATACAACCCTAACCCTAGTTAGATCTGGCCGCAGCCGCCTCGTCCAAAATCACCCAGGACCACCGCATCACCTTCTCCGGTAGCCCCGTGCGCCTTCGACCCAACGACCCATCCTCCGGCCACCCCTCCTTCCGACCTCCTGTTCCCTGTCGACTCCTCACTACCGCTACTTCCACCATTATCATCACCACCACTTCCTCCACACCACATAACCACTGCCTCCAAGTCATCTCCGACGAGCCATCGTCGAGTCGGGCCAGATCTGGTGACTTTTGACCACCGTCTTTGTCGCTCTGACCAGGCAAGCACCGCCAGCCGCTCCAGGGCAGCCACTGTCTGGATCGACGAGCTGCTGCCCACACAGCCTTAAACTGAGCACCACATCGTAGATTGCTCCGACGAGCTTTCCCCGCCCCGCCTCCAACCCAGTTCCGAGCCCCCATCGGCTGTGCCATCACTGCAAAGCCACCGCTGTTCGAAACCAATCCCGTCGCCACTTTTTACCTCCCTCAAACTCTGACATCCTGTGCATGCCATCGCACACAGCCCTCGTCGCAGTCCACCACCACCATTTGGCTGCGCCTCGTCGGAGACCACTAGTGAGTCCTTCTCTCCCTCTCTAGCTCTCGTTCTTTCCTCCCTTGCTATCCCGCTCAATTCCTCTCTCCTTCTCTCTCCACTCTATTTCCTCATCCTCTCTCTATCTCTAATAAGCAACAAATTTTAATTTAATTTAATTTAATTATTTTTTATATAACTAAAACTTCAGTATATTAATGATAGGTATATAAGTACTAGTGTGTATATACTTATAAGTATAGTATTGTTGTTATTATTACTATGATTACCATTATTAATTTATTTATTTGTAATATATTTAATATCCTTATTACTGATATTGAAGCTATTTTTAAATATATTTGTAATAATATTTCCCAAAATTTATATTTGACAAAAGTATGTTATGCCTAAAAACCAGTTTCTAGAATTTCACTAATTACTTAAAAATAATTTTGACCAATAAAATATAATTTCCAAATATTAAACATATTTTGACTAATAAAAAAAATAATCTTTAAGTATTATAAATAATTTCCAAAAATGGTTATGTATATATTTATATTGCAAATTCTCTTTTGGTCGTTATCATTGATCATGACTAGTTGTGCATTTCTAATTCCTCGCGAATTCGAACCCCTTCATATCGACCATAACTATTGGACATATTGGGACTTGTCAGATCATTGCACCAACCAGGCAAGATACCTTGCCATTTATTGTTTATTTACTTTAACTCATCATATAGCAAGCATTTACTTATTATTTATTTTTCGTAATATAAATTATTCTTCTAAATCACATGTAGATGTAATTTACTGTTTAGTTCTTGTTTGCCATAAAAAAATCAACGACAGGTATTACAGAAATACTGAAATTGATTGCAAACTCGCTTGTACAAAGAAAAGCCTAGAAAGAAATCCTAGGAAACAATCTAAGTACAATTGTTTACTTTTGATTCTGGAGGGTGACGGTGGAGGCTCGGAAAAGTGCTATCAACTCTGCCTTACTCCGTGGACTATCTGATGCAGTCTTTTAGCTCTTGAAGAAATTATCTTTTTGAAGGTTGCCAGCCTTTTGCAGGGGTATGGCACCCTGCTATTTATAATGGTATGCATGTGGAGCCGTATAGCGCATGAAGACACGCTCTTTGGCCGCCATCTGTCAATTTGTTGGGATTCTGTTGCAGAAAATCTAGGTAGTTAAGACTTGGTCAGCCTGCCACGTGTCCTGTCTTAGGAATCATTTTGAGCCACATGGGTCTTTCAGTTTTTGACCATGTGGAGCAGCATAAGACTCATGCGGCTTAAGTCGCAACCTTCCTTAGCCCACATATATCTTAAGGATTTAAGTCGCATAGATTCTGTATTTTGGCCGCATAAAGTTCAAGCGGCTTGGGTCACAGTTACCCTTGGCCACATGAAGTTCGGAGACTTTGGGGCCGCATATGTCTGAGATGCATAAGGTTCATGCTGCTTAGGTGACACTCCTTCTGGCCGCATGAAGGCGTATGAACCCTGCTTTTGGTGACGTCTCACGTCTTGTCTTTTTGTCAAAGTGTCAGAGCTGTCACTTTTGCCAGTTTTGACAGGACTTGTCAACTTTATCAGACGAACTGCTCCTCTTGGCCGCATATCTTTTTTCTGCAGCTGGTTGTTGACGGGCCGCATAAGCTATTGAATCAGTCATGCGGCTTTCCTTTATACGAACCGGTTTGGCCCAAAGTACATATGCGGCAATCTGTAATCCGCATGAACCCTATATTTTCCATGCTTCTACAAAACATCCTTCAAAGTTTTCAAATTACAAATTTGGAATACTTTGAATAAGAAGCATGGAAATATGTCAAGCCGCAGGGAGTCTTCTAGTCGCAGGGAATTTTTGAGCGGTAGAAAGATCTCGAGCCGTAGGGAAATATTGAGCCGCAGGGAGACCCCATCAGTCTGCCAGCTATCACTGCTGTATTTAATTTTCTTGATTCGGTTGTGGATCTCTTTTCGAGATAAAGTCGACGGTTACGGGGGATAAAGTCCCCAAACGTCAACATTATCTTTAATGATCTCGAGAACCGAAGAGACGCTCGACGGTTATTAGGGATAAAGTCCCCAAACGTCGTCATTATCTTTAATGATCTCGAGAATCGAAGAGTCAATTTTCAGCAACTCTATAAATAGGGGTCATTCGGAGAGAGATTTTTCTCTTTCACCTTCTTCTCCTTCGACTTCATTATACTTTCTGTTATGGCTCCAAAAGATTCTAAGTCGGCTGGTGCGAAGGCCAAAGGGAAGGGACTTGCCTCTCCGTCGAGAGCGGCAGACGCTCCTTCCATTCATCCCCACGTGCAACCCCCTCTCAAAAGTAAGGATGGTGGGAAGACGACGACTGAAATTTTGAATAGCCATATCGTATATTTTATGCACGGGCCTGTCATATACTGCCTCTGCTTTAAGCCTGGTCGATGCATGCTCTATCTCATTTGGACCACATGTATTCTGTATGATAGGGCCGCATGGACTGAGTTGCATAATCGCTGCTCATTCGAACTTGAACTGCATAAGTGCCCCAAGATTGATCCGCATGAACACTTCATGACTGAGCCGCATAGGTGCCGCATGAGCACTTTATGATCAGGCCGCATGAATACTGTATGGCTGGGCCGCATGATTGCCTCATGACTGATCCGTACGAGTACTTCATGTCTGGGCCATATGAGTATTTTATGATTGGGCCGCATAAGTGCCTCATGATTGAGCTGCATAGATGCCTCATAGTTGAGCCGTATGAACACTTCATGACTGAGCCGCATAAGTGCTTCATGACTTGAGCTGTATGAGTACTTCATGAAGCCGGCCTTATGGCTTTGGACAGCATGAGTTCTGTTTTGGCTAAGTCGCATAACTGGCTAGTCCGCATAACTGAAAGAGAACAGAGTCCTTTTTGTCTTTATATGATTATCTTCTTTCTTTGATTCTTTTTGCAGCATCCATACCGAAGGTTGCGACTATTGTGAAGGAGGAGATGCTGCCCCCTTTCATCAAACAAGAATCACCATTTGTTAGGGAGGAGGTGATACTGAAAGTTAGGGTAAAAGAAGAGCTGGCATCCATCGGGGAGGGGATTACTCTCAAGAATGAGGCTGCTGTAAAGGAGGAGCCCAAGTCTGAGGGCAGTAGTATTGGGAGTTCTGACCCTCCTGCCCCCGCCGAAGACCTCAGTCAATTAGATCTTTCGTATGCGAAATGGCTAAGGGAATAGTATATGCCTCAGCGCAACTATGATCCTTGACTGTAGGGATCCGTGGGCTGCTATGTACTTGCTGTTTTTAGAAATACATGTAACTATACGTTCGTATCTGTCTTTGTATTTCTGTCTGTCTATAACTGTAGCTTACGTTTTGCTTCTTTTGGACTTCAAAATGCAATCCTTTACTGGAGGTGTAGTCCTGTGAATGTAACTGATTTTGAATAAGCAGGGTATGTTCACTCCATTCTTTTATTTGTGACATTTTGTGGTGTAACACCCAGTTTTCCAGAAGAGGGTAATTTTGAAATTTTGTAATTATAATTATTATTTAATGGTATTTATTTCATGTTATGATTTTTAGTGATATTTAATTATTTTTAAACTATTTAAATTTATGACTTATGATTTGGTGTCTTGCTAGTGTTCATTTCCAGACTAAGGGGTATTTTAGTTATTTTTTGTAATTTTAAGAATTATTTGGGATTATTAATTATTATTTAATTTATTATAATTTATTGAATTTATGAGAATTTTTAGGAATTATTTGAGATAGTTTGAACTAGGTTGACTTTTGACTAGTGTTGACTTTGTAGACCTACCTAGAAGTTAACCCTAGTTAGTGGGTCATGGTTAGGTCAAGTGACTCTAGTCTAACCTAGCCTAGCACTTGGTTTAAGTTATTTTAGCAATAGGATTAGGAAGTCACAAGTCATGACTTATGGTTTTAGAACCTTGATTAAGTTTAATCTACATTAGCCTTTGTAACTTGGCCCAAGGCCCAATAGTTTGACAAAACCCTAACCCCAAGCCTTAGTGGCCGGCCACACCCCTCTACCTAGGGATTCCTACCATATAAAACCCCTCCCAAATCTAGGGTTGCCTCTTTTCTTTAGGAAGAGCCCTATTTTCAAGGAGGTGAGTTCTTATCTAAATAAATTCATCACAAATCCATTATAGGTCCTAAAATCCCCAAATTAGTTGCATTAGTTTCTAATACTGTTCTTCTTGCTGTTATGGGTGATTTGGTTCAGTTTGGAGTTGATTAGAATTGATTGGGATACCAAGCAAGGAGCTAGAAAGGAGACCTTTCCATTGAAAGTTCAACAAGAGGTAATTTCTTCAAATCTCTTTAAAATTTCATTTAGTCTTCATGAATAGGAAGCCCTAAGGGTCCCCCTAAGGTCTGGATAGGTTTCGTGTCCAGTGTCGAAGGATTCGTGTCCATTCTGGATACGTATCAGTACACTAGACATGGTGTTCGACAGAATGCCACAAAGGGCATGTCGATCGAGTTTACCCATTGTTTTTGAATAGGAAATAGGTTTTTGATCTAGCTTATGGGTTCATGTCTTGTGTCATGGTTTTCGTGTCGTCCTGTGTCATTTTGATGGTGTGGACATGCACGTGCACACGTTCGCGCGCGTGCTACAGGGATCCCCTGCCTATCGGGCCCTTTAGCGGACACGACACGACACGTTTTGGGTGAAACTTTGGTGGCACTTGGGGCTCGTGACTGGCATGTCACAGACCAATTTTTAGCTCGTCTTATCGAGCGGTTTGAGAGAAATCTCAACCGCACCGATTTTCCAGTGCACTGCACAGTGTAGTTTTGGGCCACTGATACGGGCCTCGTGTCCGACACTGACACGTCGTGGACACAGTCCAGTGGGCCTATGAGGTAGCCCTATAGGTGGGCTACCTATGAGGGTGACCACGAGATCCTCTCGTGTCTTGTGTCGTGCACACGACATAAGTGTACGTGTGCATGAGACAGTGCACTGTCAGTGCACTGTGTGTGAGGCACTTGATGTTTTTGATCTGGACACGCCGTGTCAGGCCTGGGGTGACACGAAATGAATGTGAGGGGGGTTGTGCACATGGGTTGTCTTCTTTTACCAACCATTAATAGTTTATTTAATTTAATTTTTGTAAATGTTTCCTTCAATACCAAGTTAGGAACTGAATTTCTGATACTGTGCATTGGTCTTCATATTAATCTAGATTTTTATTATGAACTTTGCCATCAATTTTACCATCTAATGCTATTAAATGATTGAGTTATAATTCCTAGAATGGGTTCTCCTATACATTATCTAACCATGGCCAAGTTTGTGTATTGATTGGTGGTGTAATGCATTTGAATGGGAGTTTGATTGTTGTGGCCTGAACTGTCATGGTCTGGACAGTTGGGGTATGTGCTGGATTGATTTCCTTTGCCTATTCATGAGATTACCCTGTGATATTCAACCTGAGTTTAACCCATGACACACACTTAACCTTATACTGTTAACTGATGTTCCAGAATTCCCCTTAGTATCACACATAAGTCCAAGCATTTCACCCACTTGAATTCATGCATGACTGAACCTTGGGTTAGCTTTGATATTCAACCTGAGATTGGTATTAACTAATTTTCCTTTTCTGTTCACTATTGATTCCCTGCTTATATGTGTGATCACTGTTTTGTATCACAGACACACACTCCTCTCCAGTTTCACTCACTCTCTTCACTGTTGTGTTTCCTGCCATGTGTAACACCACTGCTCACACACACTAACACAGGTCCCTCTCTCTTTACTGTTTCCTGCACACTATCTTGCACACACTGTCACAGGTGACCCTCACCTATACACACACACACTTCTCTTCTTATTCACAGATTGCACTGCCTACCAATATTTCACACACACACATTTCTCCTTATACACTGTCACATTATCCTGCCACTTGACACATTATGTCATATTACACACACAAGCACACCCTTTCACTGTTATTTCCTGTCCACACTTCATGTTTCATACACACCCACACTAGCACTCTCTCTTTCTTTCTCTATATTTCTAGCCTCACATGTTTAGGCATATACAATATATATGTAGGAAATTGTATGAGTGTATATATATATATATATACTTCCTTGTTAGCTAATGATGTAGGAGTTGCAATTAGCCTAGATTGTGTAGTGTAATATTGTGGTGTTAAGCTATGGGTGAAATAGTGAGGTTGTAACTTACTAAGAAATTCTAGAATTAGCTAAGCTACATTGTGATATAGCTAGTATAGGCTTGCCTAGCCTTGTTAGGGGTTTTGCTAGCTAGTATAGATTTGAATAGCCTAGTTTAGATTTAATTAGACTTGGTTGACCTAGTTTGACTTCTAGGGTTGACCAGAGTTGACCACGAGTTGACTTGGGCCTAGATCGACCTAGAATCATGTAGAATGCATAGTAAGACTCCATTTTACTATTCTGGACCTGTTGTGACTTGTGCTGTTCTATAGGAGACAGACACCACTCCTCGGACAGTATATTCTCTTCAGACACTCAGGATATCAGGCGAGTACATTCTCTGACCGTTTCATACTTGTATCGATTTACATTCTTGCTCTAGATTACTGTATTTGATGCTGACACGATCTTTATCACGGATTGGTACTATATGGATCTTCTTCTGAGATGTTATCTCCTTGTATTCACTAAGTACATATTGTGATGTGCGTTTCACTTATATGTTGTATTTATTGAATACCCTTATCATTGTACACTCATTGTGCATATTGTACTCTCAGTATCACATTGAGCCATTGTATAAGCCATTGTACAAGTCATTGTACAAGCCATTGTACAAGTCATTGTATAAGGTAACGTAACTGAATTGGATCCTTGTGTATTGATTGGGGAGGGGGAGTAGAAATGGTTATGTGATCAATCGTATTGTATAAGAAATTGTATATGTCCATTGTACACCCACGTACAAAGGAGTCCTATTTTTTTGTATAACCTAACCCGTTTACATAACCATATTGTGCTCTAAAATCACATGTTCCTTACAGTCTTACTTATCATATTTAGATATTTCCTGTTATCAAATCTCTAATGTTTTTCATATATCTTCTTCTTTCAGCGTTTCATGTACTTTACTCTATTGCATGCTTTATATTTCCTAACTCGTTATGAACTGCGTGAGATGTTTTGTGCTCGCTCCCGTCCTGACTGGACCTGTTGAAAATATTACAGAGGATGAGGAGGAGGCCTGCATAGACACCTACTATGGGGCAGCTGTAGATGCCATGTGTGACCCAGATTTCCAGCCTGATCCACTAGTTTAGAGTCTGGGGCTCCCTAGTCTAGGTTTTCTTTTCTGTCATTTGAGATCTAGATTGTATATATTCTTTCATTTCAGTGTTAGAGTCTTGTATTGAGCTGGATGTTCTGATTTGTTATGTCAGTAGACACTTAGACTCTCTGGTTGTATTTATGTGTTTTTCTCCATTCCAGTATTTATCTTTCTATCTTTCATTCTGCTTTAGATGTGATTGAGACTGTATATTGCTATGTCACCTCCATTTTGGAGTGCATATACTGTACAGGTACCTTTATATTGTTAGATGATTGACCTAGGACAGCGTTCTACCGCCGACACTGCGGCGTAGGCTGGGCGTTGTTACGTTCTCGTGCCCTTACTCTAGGGTGCGGGTCGTGACATGTGGTGCTTGTACTAGAGGGCCTAATACAGTATTTGTGTTTGATAACGGACACCCAACTGGGGGATTTTTTGTGGATCTATTGCCCTTTTGTGCATCTGGAAATGCGAGCAAATAGATTTGAATGATATTTTGTGGACCTATTACTCTTTGGTACACCGATGGTACGAGTAATAGATTAGGATAACTTTTATGGACTTATTACCCTTTTTGTGTACTGGCGATGCGAGTACTAATAATTAGTGGGGAGAAGACCACCATATTTACTCAGAGGTAATAAGGACGTGGTAAATATGGGTCTGAAGTAGAGCCTCCCTACTCAGAGGTAATGAGGACGTGGTAGGAGTAGGCTTAATAGGATACATAGAACAAATCAGAGGTGCTATTAACGTGGAAGTTCTATGTATTGGGTGGTTTGTTTGTAATGGATGGAAAAATAATTCAGAGGTAATATGGACGTGGTTGTTTTTTTCGTCGGGGAATTTTGTGGACCTATTACCCTTTTTGTGCACTGATGGTGCGAGTAATAGATTAGGATAAGTTTTATGGGCCTATTACCCTTCTGTGCACTGGTGGTGCGGGTAATAGATTTTGAAACAAAAAACCAACAGAGGTGATATGGGCATGATATATGGTAGTCGAAACATAAAAAAGGAAGTTCAGAGGTATCAATATACATGACTTGTCACTTGTAGAGATGCAACGCGAGTCCCTACTGGGGGAAAGAACAGAGTGTAAGTTCAGAGGTACCTGATGTACATAACTCGACACTATAGGTAGTATATATATATTTTTTAACTTGGCAGCCTCTTATTGATGAGATAAGGAACTCTGTCCATGAGGATTACATCATCAGGAGAGGGACTATCCGTCTGTGCCACCAGGTGTTTGGCGAGTTCTACGTCCTCTTCGGCTACCCCCTGCGATCCCAAAGGTTGGGATGTCGTCTTGGGCAACTTGACCACCAAGGGTTGAACTTGCAATATTAGTTTGCCTGAGTATGTCGGATCGGCATTTAGTTGTCGGCTCGCCTTGGAAAGACGGGTGACAATTGGCTTGGCAAGGGACTTTGTGTCTTACGATTGTCTTCGGATGGATTTTGGCAATCGGATCACCATCGGCCCTATAATGGGCTTGGGCTCTTGACATTGGGAGTCAGATGACCATTGGTTCCGACTGCGTAGCTTGAACGAGAGAACCAGGCACCTCTTTATGCAAAGTTGTGACAAGAGGTGCGGCTTTGCCTGGTTTACGAGTCTGGAGGTAAATTATCAAGGGTTCCTCTGGCCCTGTGATGGTCTCTAGTTTGTCAGTGATGTACTTCTTGGATTCTTCATATAGACAAGCCTCCGAAGAATAATAAGACTCAACCCCTTTGAAGGGATCAATGTTGGCGAATTCAGTCTTCACGAAGCTGTGCCTATTGACATACTGAAGCACTGGTGGAGGGTGGATGGCACGATCATATAGTCATGTATCCACTGACACCCCAAGAGGATGTTGTAGGACGTATCTACCTCTATGACGTAGCAAGTAACCTCCGTCTTCAGTTCACCAATCTGACATTTCAATCGGATCTTCCCTAGGGGATAGCTCCTTCCCGAGTTAAAACCGCTAATGGCAGTATTGGTTGCCGCTAGCCGGTGCATAGGGATGCCAAAAAGTTGGAGCAAGCTTTTCGGGATGATGCTTATTGATGAGCCAGGGTCGATACGCATCCGATCCACCTTGATGTCGCCTATGTATCTAGTGTAGTACAATGGGCGATCATGCAAATTGGACTTGATCAACATGTCCTGTGGAGTAAATATGATGTTGGACATTACATCTGTGCTATCACTGCCCTGTAGATCTGCTGGCGGGTCTTCCCCTAGAGGCTTGACCTGAGCTAATTAGGCGTCAGCATTTTGGAGTGCTTCACTTAATGCGACACGAAGATCCTTGGAGAGCCTTAGGAGCTCGTATAACGACAACTTTGCTAGCGTATTAGCCAACTGTGCCAATATGTCAAAGTTGTAAGGTCTCTCTAGTCCCTGAGGTACATCATTACGGAGTGGCCTGTCGAAGCGGGTTTCCTTTGGCTTGGATTTATCTGCCGGTAGAGGCTGAGATGGTGTCACGACCCGTACCCTGTTTAGGGGTACGAGAACGTGGGTACGTCCAGCCTACGCTGCAGTGTCGGCGGTTGAACGCTGTATAGGTCATCTATAACTTCTATCATCTAACAACAAGATATATAAACCTGTCAACTCCGTACGGAGGTATAATATAATATCTCAACTCTATATCTCAATCACAAGTCTAAGAAAGATAGAGCACGATATGGAATCAGATAAAAGGAAGAAACTGAATATAAATAGAGTTATCACACCACACAAAATAGGTGTTCAACACGAATAAAATACAAGTCCTGAAATATAACTAAGTCTCAACTAACAATCGGAACAATCCGATACAAACTGAAAACTATAAATACTAGACTAGACTAGGCACCCTCTACTGAGCTAGATGCTCCTCGGGCTCCTGAATGCCACCCTCAGGTGCCCCATAGAAGGTAGGTCAGTCACCATCATCATCTGTAATATTTTCAACAGGTCCAGTCAGGACAGGAGCGAGCACAATACATCTCACGCAGTTCATATCATGTTGGGAAATATAAAGCATGCAAAAGAGTAAGATACATGGACTGTAAAGAAATATATATAAAAACGAGAGAGATTTGATAACTGGAAATATCTATATACATGATAAGTAAGAACTGTAAGTAACCTGTGATTTAGAGCATGAGATGGTTATATAAACGGGTTAGGACATATACAAGATTTTACAAGATTGTACAAGATTTTACAAGATTGTACAAGATTGTACAAGATGGGATTTTGATCACATAACCATTTCCTACTCACCCTCCCCCAATCAATACACAAGGATCTAGTCAAGTTACGTTACCTTGTACAAGAGGTTTTTATCATGTTTGCTCACGTGATCATGAGAGTACAAGATTGCACAAGAGTATACATGAAAGCGGTATACATGAAATACAAGATGTTCGTGAAAAGCACATGACAACTGTATCTGATGCACTCCGAGGGAGATAACATCGCATGACAAGATCCATATAGTACCAATCCGTGATAATAATGTGACAGCATCATGTAAAGTAATCTAGAGCAAGGATATAAATCCTAACAAGTATGAAATGATCAGAGAATGTACTCGCCTGTCACCATGTATGAATGATATAAATAGATGTCCGAACTGGTGTCACAGAGTCCTATTTAGAGTAAAACAGGTTAAAATGTGTTCAATATGTAATAATGGTAATCGAAAATGCAAACTACATGATTCTAAGTCAAACTAGGTCAAAGTCAACTCTTGGTCAACTATTTAGGTCAAACTAGGTCAAAGTCAACTCTTGATCAACTGTCTAGGTCAAACTAGGTCAAAGTCTAACCCAACAAGTCTTACTAGGCCTAACCAAGTCTATCCTAGCATCCACACACCATCACAAGGCTATACAAGCCATCAAACATACAATTTATATATATATATATATATACATATATATTCAATACGCACATAGCATACTCTAATATATGAAATCATTCACAGGCATATATAGGAATTATCTCTATGTAGCTAATGTATACATACATGCATATATATATATATATATATATATATATATATATATATATATATATATATATATATATATAAATATACATATATATATATATATATATATTTTTGGTATATACATAGTGTTAGAGGGGAAAGAACAGAACACATATATAGAGGGGGATAGAGAGAACATATGCATAAAGGCTATAGTGATAGTATCTATGTTAGAGTGCAGTGAACAATAAGGGTGTGTGCACATATATTCAGTTAAGGGGGGTTCACATACAAGTTCAGATTATAGCTAATATACAATGGTGAGTTAGGTGAAGGTTTTAGTTATAGATCAAAGAATGCATAGGTTAGATCATAACTTAAGGTTCAATGTAGCATGTAAGGTTTAGACATTAGGTTTCATGCAATGTTAGGAAAAATGAAGTCTAGCAATAGGTTCAGTTTTAGAGTTAAAGAATGATAGGCAAATGAATTTCAGTTTTCATAACCCAACTTAGTTCATATATTAGAATCTATATTCAGTTTACTGTTAAGATAACCAAAACCCATATCCAAACCCCAGGATTCGAATATCAAAACTCAAACTCAGTTTAAGGTTAAAACCCAACTCAAATTCAGTTTTAAGTTAAACCCAACTCAAATTCAGTTTTAAGTTAAACCCAACTCAAATTCACATATCATTTTGAAACTCAACCCATATCTCAGTTTTTATTTCAGATTTCTAAATAGTTTTCAGGAAATAAACATAGGCAATTTCAGTTTATCCTATCATTCAGTTCACTTTAACTCTAGTTAACAATTTGAATCCCTATAATCTCAGATTTCCAAACAAGTGAACCCCCAAGTTAACTCAGTTAACATAGGATGCACTGTATTTTATTTTCAGAATTGAAATCTAACACACATATAGGCATTAATTCATTTAGCATTGCATTAAATTTCAGTTTTGAACAAACCAAATCTCAGTTTTCTACATATACCAAAACTCGATTCTCAGTTTCATATCAAACTATCATATCAAGTCAACATTATCAATTCACATCCCATTTCAGTTCAAAATTAGGTTGAACCAATCAGTTCTCAGTTTAAAGAAAACTCAGGGTCTCTGAAATGATCTCAGTTTCATAATTTCAACCCACATCTCAGATCAGTTACACCTATAACTCAAATTCAATATTTGAAAACCAAAACAATCTTGGAAACACACGTTTTAGAAACCCAAGGAACCTAGGTACTCATATGAATTTCATTTTCGAACTACCATCATCAGCATGTATCAGGAATACATAAACCGAATCCAGTATTCATCTCGAGTATCAGTGAACTTCACAGTTCATATTTGATTTTTGAATTTCGAAACCCAAATCAATTTGAAAAATCCAAAATAATTTGAAACAGAGGTGAGGTAACATATACTCGTGTCAGGGGTTTGTTCTCGTGTCCACATTGCTGGACACGAGGTGTCAAACCTCAAAGTGGCAGCATTAGTGAAGAACAGAAAAAAAACAATATCGTACAGAGATGTCGTGTCAAAAATGACACGACACAGTGCTCGAGTGTCCACGTGGCCGTGTCTAAGGTTAGAGTGGGTCTAGGGGTACGTGTATGTCATGCCCCAGTACCGGAATACGGGGACGTACACGGCCAGCTACACCGTATAAGGTACGAATACGCTATACGGTGATGACGACTGTCCAGTCTGGTTGGGTATCCTAGCATGCAATCAATCTATGGCCTAAATCCGATCTCATATCCACAGGTAAATCACAACGAAACAATATCAAGAGATGTAATCATATGAAAACAGGAAATACTCATATGAAAATTAGGAATCTACAGTACGGGATAATAGTGTAGACGAGTATACCTTCCTACAGTTCCTAGCGTGGTCTGGAACTGAAGCGCACCCTCCAAGTGAAGTCTGAAAGATCCACCGGGTCGGTAGCAGAAAATCTGGGAACAATCCACGGTTGGTCAGGCCAACCGTAGCAAGTACCAGAAAGGAAGGCTCAAGGACGGGCGAAGAAAACCAACAGGATAAAATATGACAATAATAACATCTAAAAACAGTAAATAAAGGTAAGGGATCGTGCGGTACCAACGCACGATAACAATCCAAAAGTATAGTGAAGCTAACACAATCACAACCTCCCTAACATCCACTAACACCTGCATCGCCAGCTGGAAATCAATATCAGCTGGCTAGCAGGCAACAAGCCAAACAACACAGAAGGACAAGCGGCCACACAATGCCTACGGCTTGCTATTATTAGCTAACTAGGGTTATCACAGGCCTAATTACTAACAAGATGCAATGAGACTTCAAAGTCCAGCTCCTGCTTGCTACTACCCGAATGGCCCCAGCAAAAGAAAAAGATAGATATAGCAAGCACACTGCAGTAAGATACATGTGCCCTAAAGAAGTGCCACACTCGACGGAGGGCTGGGAATGCGCTCATCTCGACGGATAGCAACAAATCCCTAGTATATATATAGATACATAGGGCCGGGGCCAAACAAGCAACAGGTCACTGGGAAGTCCCCATGAACTACATGATTAATCTAGTTATTAGCCTAGTCATTTTCATTATGTATCCCTGACCGTGGTACTCAGGGATCCATGTCCTAGACATGATGCAAAACAAGACTGGACTGGTGGCTTATACAAGCACAATCAAGAGAAATCAACCACGGTGTCAAGACGGGGTCATGCTGAGCAAGTCAGGACTAACTGTCGTAACAGCGGTCAAGAGTAAACATGTCATGTCAAGAGTACTAGTCAGGAGTGCGCCACCACGGGCCACTATCAAGAATCAAGAGTATACATGCCAGGTTTACTGTCAAGTCCAAAGTGCTAGTCAGGAGTGCACCTCTACGGGCCACTATCAAGAATCAAGACAGGTCCAGTTCATCGTGTAATACCAGGAACAAGGTCAAACCTATCAGTTACAAGAAGTTACATGCCCAATTCGTGACATGGACATCAAGTCGGGTACAAGATCAAAATCTCCACTATAATAGTCTGTCAAGTACACATGGGAACCTACAGCTCAAATCATCAAGTCGGTCCATCCACCAGATCAATCTAGCAAGAGTCTCCCATCCATGATGGAGTGAATATCACGTCAATAAAGACAACCACCAAATACCAAGCTCATTTCCCCTAACAATGCTAGGCCCTCTGACTCACAAGAATCCTCCAAGTTAATGATCACAAGCCACTAGAAAACAAGCCCCTCAACTACCAAGACACAGCAATCAAACCAGGTTCCCCAACTACCGGAATACACAAAGGTACCAGGTTTTTGGGCGTTTGAGAAGTCGGGTAAAATTATATAAGGATACACCTCGATACTCCTCTCGTTCAATGGAACATCCACTCGATCATCAAATCCAGGAAATCCACCTAATTCTACCAGAATCACCCTCTCAAGATCATCTCTCCCTTTAGAGCCAATCCTCGAATATACCCAAGGTCACAATCCCGACACATAGGTCAATGGTCAACACTACCCAAATAGACTAGAATACCACCTAGAAGGAAAGCCGTGGGTCAGGTATAATAAATAGTGTCGCCGAATAAAGGTAAGGATTGCATGAACTACTCTGGATCAGGTCCACAACCCTTAAACCAAACAAGGACCAGGGTTACAGATCGTCACCCGAGTAGAACTGCGCTCTTTACCCTACCCGACGGACAAGACAAGTCAGGAGCTAGGCGACTAAACTAGTCTGGAGTCTACCTAGCAGGTAACAGGATCCGGCATACCCTACCAAGACGAACATACAAGAGTCCAGTCCAGCAAACCAAAGGAATGGTTCTGCCCAATCCTTCGAAGCAAATTCCCGGTCGGGAATTCTGGAAAAATCCAACAGAGTCTCCTCTATATTCTGGACGGGAGCACCCTATAAAAATAGGGGCTAAAATCCACTCGGCGCAACCCGCCATGGAATCGCAGAGTCACGGACTGAGAGCACTAAGTCTCAGCTACCAGCAGCACTACCATGCGTACTGGGAACAAATCGATAGCCGAGAACACTAAGCCTCGGCCTCCAGCAGCACTATGACGCGTACTGGGAAATCAATCGAACCCGAGACCACTAAGTCTCGGCCTCCAGCAGCACTACAATGCGTACTGGGCGCCAAGCCAACATGCATAATATAAAACAACCGCCTCGCAGGGCGCACTACAACACATGTCCATGAATCTAACCCACGCACAATCAATCACAGCCTCAAGTAAGGTCAGCCAAAGCCGCTACCCGACCGCGAGTCGGACACGGAGCATATGGGGACAATCCATACATGTGAGTCGTGCTCGTGTCCTCGGAGGTGTGGATGACCCATCTGAGTTGTCCGATACGGTCTATCCCGGTATCGGGCTAAACTATCCTAAGTTACCATGGCAGTTCTACTGCTAAGCTACACTAATCATGATTATACATTTATAATAAATTAAATGCAATAAAATACAGGAGAGATGGCAAGAGCCATCAATGAGCAAGGGATACTTGCCTAGAGGGCTCGGCTAGGTAAGCAAGTCTTCGGCAGTCGCGATCCAAGGTGGTACGCCAATCGAGGTCCTCAGAACACACAATAAACAATCATTAGTACCAACAATAAAATAATAGAAGAAATCACAGGGGATGGCAGGAGGCTATACCGTGTGGGTCCCGCAAGCAGTGTCGGGATCTGGCACGAAAACCGAGGTACGCGGATCGATACGGGCATACAAACCGAGACGCACACGTATATCGAGACGCGCACGAGAATCGAGGTGGCACGAATATCGAGATGAGCGAAAAACACATGCACGTAAATCGAGACATGCACGTAGATCGAGAAATCACGAATATCGAAACGGCACACGAATTACGCGACACGCAAATCGAAGCGAGCACATAAATTGAGACGACCCAAAGTCCAAGGAGCACGTAAATCGATACGGCACACAAATCGATGTGTGCACACAAATCGATGCGGTACGGAGTCCAATACGGCACACAAGCCGAGGCGGCATGTAAATCGATACGTGCACGCAAATCGGTGTGGCACAAAAATCAAGAAAGGCATAAAGGCCAAGGCACGGAAAATGAGGCGATGTGCAAACTGATGTGGCACGGGGCCCGAGGCAACGCGGGGCTCGAGGCATCCCGCTGCCCAAGGCAGCACGTAGACCGAGGAGGCGCACAAATCGAGGCACACACAAACCAAGGTGCACAAAATGAGGCGCACGCGGACCGAACAGCGTACTGCTCGAGGCAGCACGCGCACCGAGGCACGTGGCCCGAGGAGCACACGGCTCGAGAATGGCACGCGGCCCGGGGGGGCTCGCTGCTCGAGCAGCACGGGGCCCAAGGGCGTCCCGCTGCTCGAGGCTCGCACTGTCCCCGAGCACGACGACCGGAGAAAAGGGATGAGGGTGGCGAAGGAGTCGGAGGGTCCTGGCGGGGCTCGGCTAGGTGGTCGGCCGCCGGCGGAGGGGAGGTCAGAGAGAGAGGAGAGCGGTGGTGGTGGCAGTCGCCAGAAGTGGTGGAGTTGGGATGGAGGTCGATGGCGGTGGCTGCCAAGGCGGTAAAAGTGGTGGAGGAGACGACGACGAGGTGGAGGCGGCGGCGCCCGGAGATGGAGGGAGGCAGTGGTGGTGGCTGGAGGTGGGGCCAGCTGTGGTGGCTGGAGGAGGAGACGACGACGAGGTGGTGGTCGCCGGGAGTGGTGGTGGTCGCGGCGGAGGAGGTTGGGAAGGAGAGGGAGGCCGGGAGAGAGGGGATCGGGAGGAGAGAGGGAGAGCAGAGAGAGGGGTTCAGAGAGAGGGATTTTGGGGGAGGGGAGGCTTCTCCAGGAAGGAGAGAGTGAGAGAGGAAAGAGAGAGGGTGGGGGGTAGGTAAGGATATTTTGGGAGGGATAGATTAGGAACAACAAATAAATGGTAACCATAATAATAATAGGGAAAATTCACTTCCAATTAAAATAATAAAAATTTTAAAAACATCCCAAAATTAAATCCTCCAAATACAGAAATACAGTCAAATACATGCTTTAAAATAGGAATATTACAGTGTACATGTGTCTCTATCATGTCCAAGTGAGTCGTGTCAGGTGTTATACGTGTGTATCAGAGGAGAAATTTCCGCGCATGTGTGTGTGTGTGCGTGACCCGTGTAGTCGAGTTTTCTCTCAAACCGCTCGATAATATCTTCTCAAATTTTATGTGCACAGTGTCAGTGATTGCCCGCACCCACCCACCAATTTTTAGGTGTCTAGGTGTCGTATCATGTCCGCTAGGACACCCGAGCAGCAGGGCAGCCGCACGAGCCCCGTGCGGTATCTCGTACTGTGTCTCCAAGCCCTAAAATCGTATCCAAACTATACTAAAATCGACTCAGTCGATTAGGGTTGTAATATACACATGTTAGGCTACATATACATGTAATTAGTTTTGAAAATTACCAAAATCCATTTCTATGTTGCATTTCATCGAACACCCTTTTAAAAATACTGATACGTGTCCGATACGGACACGAAATGGAAACGAACTCCTACCAAACTTGGGCAACACCTAGGGGAACCCTAAATGGATGTATCTATGGAAATAAATTCGGAATTTATAGGAGTTTGTAGGGTTTTACCTATTGAGGGTGAAACCTCAATGAAAAGAGCCTCGACTCGACGTCTTCCTTGATTTGCTACAGTTCAAACGTCCTCCAACCTTGCTAGCAAGCCTCTATAAGTCTCCTCTACTGTTGGTGATGATGATGCAATTGATTAGGATCAATTTGGACTTAATTTGGATATTAGGGGAAGAATTTTGGGGAGGAACTATTAGGGTTCTAAGTAAATGTAAAAGAGGCAAAAGGCTTTCTTAAGGATCCTTTATAGGAAGGGGGGCACTTGATGGCTTCCATTACATGAATTAGGGTTAGGTTTTAGGTCTAGATGAGTGGCTAGGAGTTGTCCACCCAATTCCAAGCCTTCCTATTGGTTCAACTAGTCATAGGGCTTCTTTTTCACAAATATCCTAAGAGAAAATATCTCTCCTAGAAATATCTAGATATTAATAATCATGTCATTACTAGGTTACCCTAATCAATACTCTAAGGTCAAGGCTAATCTAGATTAGGCTAAGTTCTAGGTCAAGTCTCAAATAATTAGCTAGCACATATTTAATTAATATAATTTACAATTTCAAAAAACTGTCAAAATAACCAAAATACCCTAGGCTAAAAAGTTGTAATTAGTCATCCTAATCACATGACGAGGCTCCCTTGGTCATGGTTAGTCTCTAGGCTTAGCCAAACTCTAGGGTTACACTAGTCAATCATCAAAATCACAAGTCATGGTTTTAAATAGTTTTAAATTAACTAAAAATCACCAAAAATCATAACATGGTTTAAATATCATCATTAAATAATTATAATTACAAAATTTTAAAATTAGCCTCATTTTAGAAACTGGGTGCTACAGATGGCCTTGGAACATCAGAAAGAGGCAACATTGCAGGCTAAGGACCTTCGACTGAACTATCCCGTACAGGTTGGACTTGTGCTCCAGACCGGATAACAATAGCTGCAGCTTCCTTAGTCTCGACTGAAATTGTATGGAAGGATCTGGACTTCCTACCCTTCTTCTTGTTGGTAGGAGATGACACCGCCTGGGTAACTTCGGGCACTAAGTCCGGGTGCACCCACATGATTTCTCCTTGCGAGGTGGTGAGAGGTACCATTCCAGATGTCTGGTTTCAGATGGGTGGAAGATTAGTAACCTCCATCGTCGCCCGAGCAACAGGTGTTACCCCGTCTGGAGTGCTTGTTGGAGGAAAGTCGCTGAACTGAATTGACACCATGTTCGCTGCCACGGTAACTTCTTCAAAGTCTATCGACAGAGCTTTGGAGTCGATAAGACTCTGAATGTACCGCTTTAATTGGAAGCAGTCCTGATTGGAATGATGGACATAACGGTAGAAGTGACAATATTTTGGGTCCTCTATTTTTGTCGCTCGGGGCTCACGCCTTGGTGGAGGGAGCTGGATCCTACCCCCTTGCAAGAGCATATCGAAGATAGGTTTGACATGAATAATTCACCTTAGGCCACGGACCTTTCGCCTGCTTTTGTTCGAGCTTTTGGGTCGCATCAGCGACCATGGCCTATTTGCCCTTATTGTCCCGGTTGGAGGTAGCGCCACTGTTGTTGTTGCTGGAGGTGGCACCAGGACGTCTACCCTTATCCCCTCCGTCTGGGATGTGTAATCCCAGCTGGCGAGCCTTCTTCAACTTTGCCTCTGCATTGGTAGCACTTATGATGAAGGTTGTCCAATCCCTGAACTGATCGTCACCCATCCAGAGGCTAATTGCGGGGAGCAACTTCTTCTGGCAGATTTCAATCAAGAAGCTCTCGGGATTGCCTTGGGGCAATCTCATTGCGGTTTGACTGAACCGCTCGATATAGTTCCTCGTTAGCTCCCTCTCTCCCTGAACGACGTCCATGAGAGATGACATCGTTACATCATGCCCAACTTCGTAAAATCTTTTCAGGAACATGTGCTTGAAGCCATCAAAAGAATGGATGCAGTTGTCGAGAAGGTTGCGGTACCAGTCAAACGCGATCCCTCCAATGCTCCGATGAATAATCGCGTGAGGATGGCGTCACTATGCGGCAAGTGGTCGGTTGTGACTTCAAAGTATGTTATGTACCGACTAGCAGAGGTCTTTTCGTCATAAGAATCGATATGGAACGGCTTGTACCATGGTGGAAAAGACACATCTCTCTATGCAATAGGATATGGCTGCCGTATTCTGAGGTCCTGAGAGGAGTCTTGGGCATTAAACTTTGCTCGAAGCTCCTGGACTTCCCTCCTTGCCTCCTTGGCTTCATCTGCAGCTGAAGGAACGGACGCTCCTAAGGGATCATCATCCAAAGGAGGGGCGGTCGTGTTGGAGTCCGCGTTGACTGTGGGTCCCAAGCTGGTTTGTTTGGGGTCCTTGCTGGTTAAGTTGGCAAGGCGGCTTTGATTTCGTCCACGGACTTGACCAAGGACAGGAGCATGGCTTCCAGTACTTCTAGATGTTGTCGATTAGAAGGCGCTTCCTGATCATCGTCAACCATAAAGATTGTCCTCACGTGGGTAGAGGTGGAAGAGATTGTAGCAGAGGTGCTCTCTGTGCCGTACCCTTGTACAGAGAAATTGTTGAAAAATATCGGAATATCATCCTCCTCGGACTCGGAAGGGGTGCTACCACCTACGCTGGAAGCTGCATCATCTTGGTGAGGGTGGTAGCCCTCAGGAAAATCCAAGTCTGTTGTACAGTTCTGGGGGGTCTCTACCCCCTGTGTGTGCTCTTGGTACACCGGGTTGTCGTATACATTGAGGGGACTGCTACCCCCAGCTCCATCTACTCTCAGGGAGGCCGAAGGTGCACCCCCTGGTGCTGGAAGCTTCTTTTTGGATCGAGTGCATAAATAGACACCCCCTGTGGTTGTCAGTGGCAACCCTCCAGATGAGGGTCTCCTTGCAATACTGGCCGAGATCGTCGGGCTGGAAGAGCCTGTCTTCTTTTCTCCCTTGCGAACCTTTTGAGTTGAATTACAGGAGGCGAGAGGAAACTCCTCGTCTTCCAGAATTTGCACCTGTTTCTTGAGTTGTTGTCGGATAGGTGCTGGCTGCTGCAATCGTTGGAAAACTGACTGCCGTCCTTCAGGTGCTGCTGATTTGTCGCAGCAGCAGTTGATGATGACTTTGGTGCAACGACGTCCTAAGAGGGACTCATTGTATGCCAATGCTGCCACCTTGCATTTGTAAGTAATCACCTCACGCAAGTCGGTAGCAAGCTGATCTACCTTTGCACCAAGCTTGTGGACTCGGGTATCCCGAGTGCACGGGTACTTAGGTATCATGTTTGCTCCCTGATCCGTGGCTAGTAAAAGCACTTGCCCTGGATCGTTGGAGGAATACTTTAAAGACCCACCCTGTCCGTTAGCCCTGGAGGACTGGACGCAGGTGGTTCTGTACAACTTTCCATCAGGAGCCCGTGTAACAGTCAACGGGGCCCGCTGACAATCAGCAACTTGGACAGTTGACTGGGTTATTGGGCCCGCATTGTCCTAGACTTCTTTGACTTAGTACCCGAAGGTGCATAGTAGAAAGAGTCAGATTGATACATCCTACGTTCTCAATGGGCCGCATGGCGTCGGGCCCGCATGAGAGACGGTTGAACACAGAGCTTCTGATAGGGCCGCATGAAACATCCTGTCTGAGGTCGGGTTCGGCTGCCGCATAGGCTATCCTTTTGCGGCCAGAGCTAGCTGCCGCATGAGTTATCTTCTTGCGGCCAGAGCTGGCTGCCGCATTGGCCATCATCCTGTGGACTGTGTTAGCTGCCGTATGGGCCATCTTCCTGCGACCAGAGTTGGCTGCCGCATGAGTTGTCTACCTGCGGCCAGAGTTGACTACCGCATGGACAGACTGCCTATCTCTCTTATGCGGCTTCTTCTTTATTCGCATGGATTTCCCTTGTGCCCCCAAAAACTCAGCATCATAGTATTTACCTCTGCTGGATTTGGGGACAGTGGGGTCCTCTGCGGTCGGAAGCAAAGCTGCATAAGAGCTTTGGTCACCGTCTTGGGCTACAAAAGAAGCTTCTTTGAGAACTTGGTCGGGGACAACAGTTCTGTGCACCGACGTCCTGCGAGTTCTCTTTGGGTTGGCTCGCTACTGAGACGGGCTGGCGCTCCCTTCAGGAAGCATTTCTTCGAAGGCTTGTTGGTCGAAGCGAACCACAAGCATTTGCTACGTAGAGCCGAGCTTGGACGCATCATATTGTGTCACCAGCTTCTCATCAAAGGAGAAGGACGTCCCCAGCAGAGTCGCCATCGTGTTTGCCATAAAAAAAATGAAAGACAGGTATTACAGAAACACTAAAATTGATTGTAAACTCGCTTGTACAAAGAAAAGCCTAGAAAGAAATCCTAGGAAACAATCTAAGTACAATTGTTTAGTTTTGATTTTGGGGGATGACGGTGGAGGCTCGGGAAAGTGCTATCAACTCTGCCTTACTCCGTGGACTATCTGACGCAGTCTTTTAGCTCTTGAAGAAATTATCTTTTTGAAGGTTTCCAGCCTTTTGTAGGGGTGTGGCACCCTGCTATTTATAATGGTATGCATGTGGAGCCGCATAACGCGTGAAGACCCGCTCTTTGGCCGCCATCTGTCGATTTGTTGGGATTCTGTTACAGCAAATCTGGGTAGTTAAGACTTGGTCAGCCTGCCACGTGTCCTGTCGTAGGAATCTTTTTGAGCCGCATGGGTCTCTCATTTTTTGGCCATGTGGAGCCGCATGAGACTCATGCGGCTTAAGTCGCAACCTTCCTTAGCCCACATATATCTTAAGGAATTAAGCCGCATAGATTCTGTATTTTGGCCGCATAAAGTTCATGCGGCTTGGGTCACAATCACCCTTGGCCGCATGAAGTTCGGAGACTTTGGGGCCGCATATGTCTGAGCCGCATAAGGTTCATGCAGCTTAGGTGACACTCCTTCTGACCGTATGAAGGCGTATGAACCCTGCTTTTGGTGACGTCTCACATCTTATCTTTTTGTCAAAGTGTCAGAGCTGTCACTTTTGCCAGTTTTGACAGGACTTGTCAGCTTTATCAGACGAACTGCTCCTCTTGGCCACATATCTTTCTTCTGTAGCTGGTTGTTGACGGGCCGCATAAGCCATTGAATCAGTCATGTGGCTTTCCTTTATACGGACCTGTTTGGCCTAAAGTACATATACGGCATTCTATAATCCGCATGAACCCCATATTTTCCATGCATCTATAGTTCTATTTTTTGTTACTTGTTTATTTCGATGCACATTTAACCTTGAACTAAGAGACTGCCCTTTGTTTCTACTACATTCATTGGCCTCGACACGTGTGTGCCACGAAGTCGTGAGTCGTATATAGATATCGTACTTTCATAGTCGACTGGCCATCGGTACGTATAGACCGTGCGATAGGGTTAACTGCTAATAGTATTTGCATGATTAGTTTGACTTGGCAGTTAATAGAGGTTATGTGTTATGTGGATACAACATATATATATATATGCATGGGGTGGGAAGGACAGTTCTTAGCGTATGGGCCAAATATGTACTTCCCTTTTGTAACCTGGAAGCTCCGTCGGAGATACGATGTGAGATGTCCCTACTGTTAGTGATGTCCTCTGACGTTCGACGAATATTACGGACTTACGCCCATGGTGCCCAAGAGGGGACAACACGAATCCCATATAGCTAGAGTGCCCATGTATTAAAGGTTTGTTCTTAACTGCTTACTCATAATAGAATAGTTAGGTGACCTTATCCGTTTAGGTATATTTTTTTTTTTATAGTTGTGTACTTATACCTGATCGTGGCTTGGAACAGTATTTTGTTGCGAGCTAGTGTGCCATAACTTGTCCTTGTTTAGTTGTAGATGTAGCTCAGTACTTTGATGATAAAATATTGAACCATGTCGTGATCCAGATTCTACATCGGGTTATGGCACGAAAAAGTATTTCATCGCGAAATAGGATGCCACCTCCTGTCCTTGTTTGGTTGTGGAGGTGGTGCACTATTTCGAAGATAGAATATTAGACCCCTCTGAGGACCTGGTGATATCTCCAGATGTAGGTGTTCATGACTTTTTGCAGGAGTACCAGCCATGATCATGATTATCTCTTTTTCTATCGAAGATGACTTGCTCTTGGATCATCATCTGTTGTTGTGACTAATTCTTTCTTTTGTTATTTATTTTTTCTCATTTAAAATTCTTAGAAGTGAATTTGACTCCACCCAGCAACTTATTTAATGACTTTCATAATTGATTAATGAAATCTTTATTTCTTTATTTTTACGGGTGAGATTTAGTGAGCCATGGCTATCTATATGCTGCATTTACATCTTACGTATATTTATTATATAGTTGGCATGTTACATACCTAGTCCTATTTATTTTAGGACTGAGGCATTACAAAACTAGAACTCAGAGATAAAATTAATAATATATGCAGCAATGTTGAGAGATGCACCCCAATAACCGCCGACAAGTTTACTTCTGACAACAAAAACCATACCCTCTCTATCAGTGTCCTGTTCATACGCTCCACAACACTATTGAGTTGAGGTATCTTGGGCAGAGTCTTCTGGTATCAAATCTCTTACTCTTTATAGTATGCATCAAAGGGACCAATATATTCTCCGCCATTGCCAGTTCAAATACATTTTAACATATTGTTCATCTCTCTTTCAACAAAGGCTTGAATGTCTTTGAAAGTAGGAAGCTCCCAATCCTTGGCCTTTAATGCATAGACACAAACTTTTCTAGAACAGTCATTAAAGAAGTCATAAAGTAAGAAGCATCACCAATAGATTATAACTTCATTGGATCAGAGACATCTGAGTGAATAACTGGAGCAACACTGGCTTCCTTAAAGATGAGTGACATTGGAAAAATATCATGTTTTATTTTCCAGCCAGACAGTGCGTGTATCTCTCCAACTTTGTAGACTTGATCCCCGAAATGAATTTTTTATTCACCAGGTAGCTCATTTCCTTCACACTAATATGTTTGAGCTACCTGTGCCATAACTCAGAAGGCACAAAAATCATCACATTCACCTCATGTGCCCCATATGCGCTCTCTTCCATATAGTAGAGATCGGACTACTTGTTTCCTCTGGCAATTACCATCGAACCTCGAAAAATTAAGCTTTCACTTGAAGAACAGAGAGGCAACTCTAGAGGGGTGTGAATAGAGTTTATAACGATAATGGCCAAATAAAAATCAACTCTTTTCACCAACAGTAAATAATCAGAGTAGTAAATGCGAAAATAAAAAGATCAAGAGAGCATACGCAAACACAGCAGATTTTTAACCTGGTTTCCCTCGTGGAGGACTAGTCCAGGCCTGAGAACTCTAGCTCGGGATTGAAATCTACTATTTGTGAAATAGCAGTTATACCCCGTGCCTTTTCTCAGAAGAGCACGTCAACTTCTTACAAAAATCGTTGTGGCGAAACTTGGACTTTTCCAAGTGACTTATAACTTCTTGCACTCAAACTTCTAGTTGACTCACACTGAGCACCTTGGACGGTTGGGAAGTTTGATGGCTAAGTTGGATGGGAAGATTAGGCTCTTTAGTATGTAGGCTATAAAAGAGAAGAGAATGAGAAGATTGGATGATTGAAAATGAGAGAATTCAAGGCCTATTTATACTAGTCGAGATAGGCAGAATTCGGCCAGAATTCTGTGTCATGAATTCAAATTTTTGGCCGTTGGACAACTAGCAACTCGCAGTCCCTATAAATTAGGTCCAGGAAATTAGGGGACAGAGTTTGGCCCGAACTCTGTGTGGACGCAGAGTTCGGCCCGAACTCTGTCTCCATGGGGAGAGAATATTCAAAGGCAGTTGGGCTTGTTGGGCTGATTTGGCTTTTGGTTGAGTGGAGCTGTGAGGGATAAGTTTAGCCCTATGATGCTCAGTATGACTCAACGTACATTTGCCTAGACTCAATAAAAGTAAAATACAGACTCCAGAATACAAACAGCAGCTGGTCTGAAGCAGATGTCGTCTTGAGCTGATATGATGAGTTGATCGATCTTGGATGTTGATAGAGCTTGATGTGTCTACTTGGACTATGACAAATATTATTTTGTTAATTATCAAGATTAGGTTGACTGTAATACAGTTTGGGTCAACAATCTCTCCTATTTTGATAATTGACAAATTGTGATATTTGTATGTCGCAACATTCATATCTGAACACATAGAGATAATAGCTCCCCCGTAAGTGAACATGTCGGCTCCCCCATAAAGAGATATTACCTATGACAAGTTCTAACCCAAGCACACAATATAGCACAAGTATTTATCCATACTTGGTTAAGCATACATCACATATATTTCTCCCCCTTTGACATTTAGCAAAATGAGATAGAAGCTCCCCCGGAGGAAAATAACCATGCAATCACATAACCAAGCTCAAGTCCAACATAAGAGATAACTAGTAAACAATCCAAATAAAAGCCATAAAGCATAATGTAGTACAAAGCATAGTGTTTAACTACATAATCACTGAAAGAAATAACAAAGTGCATAAATAACAGACATCCTAAGCATCAGCAGCATCATAAAATGGACCACGGCCGTCATGAAGCAAGGAAAGGTCCAGCAGAGTTCGATGGGTTGCTGGCAGAGCGACGAGGATCAACAAATGCCGCATCTGGATCCAAATACCTCCTGACCCAGGCGTCGTCGATACGATAACCTTCGCGAGAAGGGTCTCGTACCATAAGATAAGACACCGTAGGATGAGAGGCCAAGGAGTATTGGATGTCATGCAGAGTGTTGCTGATGGCAGACATCTGGAGGGTGGTGCGATAGTCCATCTGAGTCCAGCGATCGTCCTCCAAGCGAAAACAATCACGCAACATGGTCTGAATAGACTAGAGAGTAGCAGGTGGCTCGGGCGCAGGTTACCCAAGAGCAGGTGGATCAGCCTGAGCATCAGACTCGGAATGCTCGAACTCGGCAGAAGACTCAACAGTTGCTTGAAGTCGCCTTGCCTTAGGCAGATAGGCAGGGGCTAGAAGGAACTGGCACTCATCAAGAGGAACATTGAACGTATGAAAAATCATTGGCAAATATAGGGCATAGACCAATGATCGAGGTTTCTTCCGTGCACTAATCATCCAGTCCACCATAGTGCGCAGAAAGTTAAAAGGGACATGGAAGTAAAGATGATAAAGTGAAGAGATCTCAAGATATGAAATTTCATCAGTCGATCCTGCTTTGGGCAAGATCGTGGAAAAAATGATACGATAAAGTTCATAGAAATATGGGTTAAGAAATTTAGCAAGTAACTTGCGTGGATGAGTGTTGGAAGTATACTAATCATCCTTGAAACTCTCAAGGGACGATCCATCGGAAAATTGAAACTTGCGTGCATCGACAAGTTTCTCCCAAGAGTTGGGTTCCGGGATCTCGAGATATTCTGCAAGATCAAAATCATCAAAAGTGATGTCGATTCCGGTGACACGAGAATAGTTCATGTGTCGTCAAAGGTAAGATTACAGTAAAACATTTGGATAGCATTCAAATATATAAGAGATGATGTAGAAACTAACTCATCTAGACAAAGATCATGGAACAAAGAATCATATCTAGAGAATATTATGAAATTGATAGGATGACCCGCATAGACACTTCTTGAACAAAACGTCATTGAACCATTCATTGGAAGCCTCCAATGAAACAAAAATTTGTTCATTGAATGTGTTAGGGTCATGAGGTGGTGGAGAATTAAAAAGTGGATAAATTAAAGGAGCAAGAGAATGAGGAGGATTGGATGATGAAGCACCTTCACTCCTTCTTCTCCTGTCTCTTCTAAAAAATCTAGGAGCCATGGAAAAAAAATTGAAAGAGATGAAGAAACAAAGGTATACCTCAAAAATAGATGGAGTAGTATGGAAGAGAATGATCTAAATGCTATGCTCCTTGAGTTTGGGGAAGAAACCTCACTAAATTGAGATTTCTAGGGTTACGGTTTTGAGAGGATGAACTTGGAGAGGGTTTAGAGGTGGCAATGGAGAAGAAAGAGAAGGAAATTCCTGAAATATGAAGGTAGGATCGGTTGGTCTGGTGAAATCTGGACCGTTGGATCAAAAGAAATGGATGGCTGAGAGCTATCTTGGGTTCTGGAATCAGCAAACGGAACTCGCCCGGAACTTTCTGTGAGACAGAGTTCGGCCCGAGTTCTGGGTGCTGGGGCCAGAACTCAAAACAGTTAAAAAATGATAAATGTCAATAAAGTTAGTCTTGAATACGGAAGAGAGGACTTAAATAATCATAAATAAAATTTACTTTTGTATCGTAAATTATAGGTCAACAATCAGATACTGATTAATTGCCTTGGGTTAGCTGTAGGGGCCGGATCCCAGCTAGTGGTAGTCCAAAGACTAGTGCACTGTGTCGCTTAGGCTTTTACGCCTTGTTGACAGAAGGGACCTTTTGACTTGTACCCAAAACCAGTAATCCAGTATGATTGTGACGAATAGGTTTTGTTACAAAAATAATTTATTTTAGAATACTTTCATCCAAAATCCCTAATTCGCAACGAAGAAAATTGAATCGCTCTTCGGCTAGTGGTTTTATAAAGAAATCTGCCAGCTGATGTTCAGTGTCAATAAATTCTAAATCTATAGTGTCGTGTTGTTGATGATCACAAAAAGTGGTGACAAATTTTAATGTGTTTCGTGCGTGAGTGATATATATGGTTCTTAGTAAGGTTGATATCTCTAGTGTTATCACAGAATATAGGTATGTGCATAAAAGATAAATGATAATCTTCTAGGATTTGCTTTATCCACAAAATCTGTGCACAACAACGTCCTGCAGCTATATACTCAGCTTCGGTTGTAGAAAGTGCAACAGAGTTTTGTTTCTTGCTAAACCAAGAGACTAAGGCTTTGCCTAACAAATGACGTGTGCCGTTTGGACTTTTACAATCGACTTTGCAACCGCAAAATCAGCATCCAAATAACCGATAAGGTCGAAGGATATGGTTTTGGGATACCACAAACCGACTGTAATAGTACCCTTAAGGTATCGAAAGATACACTTTACAGCGGACATGTGTGATTCCTTAGGACTAGCCTGATATCTAGCACACAGACAAACACCAAACATAATATCAGGGCGACTAGCAGTTAGGTAAAGTAAACTACCAATCATACCTCCATACTTACATTGATCAACAGGTTTGCCGCTTTCATCGGATTCCAGTTTGGTTGTAGTAGCCATTGGAGTACCAATTGGTTTGACGTTGTCAAGGTCAAACTTCTTCAGCATATCCTTTGTATACTTGGACTGGTTGATGAAAGTACCTTGCAAAGTTTATTTGACTTGCAATCCAAGGAAGTAGTTGAGCTCCCCCATCATGCTCATCTCAAATTCGTTCTGCATACACTTAGCAAAATCTTGGCAGAGATTTTCGTTAGTAGAACCGAATATGATGTCATCAACATAAATTTGAACTAAAAGAATAGTGTCTTTAAAAGTTTTGATAAAAAATGTATTGTCAATTTTCTCTTTTGAAAAACCTTTATCTAGTAACAAATTGTGTAGGCGTTCATACCAAGCTCTGGGGGCTTGTTTAAGGCCATAGAGCGCTTTCTTGAGCTTGAAAACGTGGTCGAAAAATTTATGATTTTTAAAACCAGGAGATTGTTTTACAAAGACTTCCTCTTTAATAAACCCATTCAAAAAAGCACTTTTCACATCCATTTGAAAAAGTTTAAAATTTTGAAAATTTGCAAAGGCACAAAGCATCCGAATGGATTCAAGTCTTGCAACTGGAGCATACGTCTTATCATAGTCGATACCGTCCTCTTGGTTGTATCCTTGAGCTACTAGACGAGCTTTGTTATGAGTGACTGAACCATCTTCATTTACTTTGTTACGAAGAACTCATTTAGTACCAATAATCGAATGGTTAGCTGGTTTAGGAACAAGTTCCCAGACCTGGCTTCTTTCGAATTGGTTGAGTTCTTCTTGCATAGCAGAAATCCAAAATTCATCATTAAAAGCTTCTAAAACATTTTTAGGCTCAATTTGCGAAATGAAAGTAGTACTAGCAATAGAATCTCTTAAAGATGATCGAGTACTTACTCCGCGTGATACCTCACCTATTACTAAATTTTCTGGGTATGACGGCTTGAACTCGAACTTCTTCGATAAGTCCTCTAGAGAATTGGTTTCAGGGGTGGTATTCATCGGCTCGAAAGTTGATGGTTCATCATCATCGTCGGAGATAGTCGTTGTACTATTTTCCTCATTAAAAGTCGCATTAGTAGATTCTTCTACAATCATTGAGCATTTGTTGAACACTCTATATCCCTTACTCTTGGCAGCATAGCTAAGAAAAATACCGTTGTCAGCTTTGGCATCAAGCTTGCCTAATTTTTCTTTGGTATTTAGGATAAAACAGCGACAACCAAATACTCTAAAATAAGAGACATTAGGAGTTCTACCAAACCAAATCTCATACGGTGTTTTCTTCGAAATAGGTCGAATAAGCACCATATTTAAAACATGGCAAGCTGTACAGACAGCTTCTGCCCAAAAATATTTCGGAAGTGAAAATTTATTCAACATGACTTTAGCCATATTGCCAAGAGTCCTTTTCTTTTGCTCCACAACACCATTTTGTTGGGGAGTTCTAGGACAAGAAAACTCATGATCAAAACCATTTGTTTCGCAAAACTTTTCAAAATCAGAATTTTCGAATTCGCCTCTATGATCACTTCGGATTCGAGTAATCATGTAGCCTTTTTTGTTTTGGACCTTTTTGGCATAGATTTTGAAAAGTGAAATAGTATCGCTTTTGTTTGTAAGGAAGAAAACCCAAGCAAATCTTGAAAAATTATCTACAATAACAAAAGCATAGAGTTTTCCACCAAGACTGGCTACTCTACTGGGACCAAATAAGTCCATGTGTAGTAATTGTAAGGGTCTAGTAGTACTTACAGTGTTTATGGATTTAAATAAAGATTTGGTTGTCTTATTCAGTTCACATTCGGCACATACCGTGTCCTTCTTGAATGTGATATCGGGCGGACCTCTTACTAGCTTCTTTGTCGATAGCCTGGATATAGTATCCATATTGGCATAGCCAAGACGCTGGTGCCACAAGTCTTTCATCCTTGTGGGCGTAGAGGCATCTTCCTGCACTGTTAGTATTTCTAGATAGATAGAAAATATAAATGTTATCTTCTTTTATCACTTCAAAAGCAATGTCTCCAATTGACCTATCATAAATGTAGCATTTATTCTTTCCAAAGTTAATATCATATCCATGATCAGCAAGATGACTTATGCTGAGCAGGTTATGCTTTAACTCGATCACTAAGCAGACATCATTTATTACAAGAGAAGGAGGATAACCAATAGTACCATTACCTATGATGTAGCCCTTTAAATTGTTACCGAAGGATACATATCCTTCCCTCTTCATCGATAGTGATGCGAAGAGATTTGTGTCTCCAGTCATATGTCGCGAGCACCCACTATCAAGAATCTACTTGCTTTTAGTTGAAGAAGGAAGGTCCACCTACATCACGAGTAGATGTGACCTTTGGTACCCAAGTTCTTGTGGGTCCTAAAATGTTAGTCTTCGGTACCCATGCATATAGATTAATATCAACTAATTTTTTAATTCTACACTGTGGTGAGATATGACCATGTAATCCACAATATGTGCAAGTATCATGCATATTTGTGTTAGGAGCAAGTTGATAGTGATGTCTATATGCAGTATGGTGATAGTTATGTGAAACAGCAGGATAGTGACTATGTGTAGTAGCAGGATAATAGTTATGACTATGTACAGTAGCAGGATAATAGTTATTAGTAGGTTGAGAATGATGTCTACGTGTATGTGGTTTACGTGCTACATGGTAGTACGTGTACATATAAGCAAGGTTACGAGCTGCATGTGGGTGACGTGTTTTACTATTATGAGTGGTTTGGTATTTTGTGTGTGTTTTGTGACTGTGAAATTGGGTTTGACGTTGAGCAACCTGTTTCCCCAATCTGATCTCTAATTTCTTAGAGACAACATTCAGTTCATTGCACTTTACATTCAGACCATCAATCTTAGCAATAGAGATCTTGTGTTTGTTCTTTTCTTCAGCAAGCCCTTTATTGAGTGCTGAGATCTCACGTTTCTGCTTCTCAATAAGTGTTTCGACATCATGTAAGCTTAATTTAAGCTTGGATACCTCATCAGTGACTTTCGTGGGTGTAGTGTTTTTAACATTATCAAGAAGACAAGAAAGTTTATGAATTTCTACTTCATTTGCTTTAATATTGTCCTTAGCATGCTTGTACTTGCCAAGTACTTTCTTGTGATCATTTAATAAATCATTGAACGTATCACCCAGTTCATCAAAAGTAAAGTTATTGAGAGGATCATTGGTTACCTTATCAGAAGTTGCCATTAGGCAGACGTTAGCCGTGTCTTGAGGAGAGTCATCTTCGTCTTCAAAGTCACTGGCTTCGCTTTCATGCCATATGCTAGTATTGGCATACTTTCGTGAAGATAACTTCTTGTAAGGCTTCTCGTACTTGCTTCCTTTCTTTGCAGTCGGACGGTCTTTTCTGACATGTCCAGTCTTCTTGCATCTGAAGCAGGTAGGTTCTTCCTCGTCGTCTCCTTATTGATCTCTCTTCCTTCGGTTGAAGCAAAGGAACTTCTTGAAGTTACGGACTAGAAGAGCTTGATCATCACCTTCTGAATTGTTGTCGGCAGTCTCTTTAGGAGCAGCCCTTCGACGATAAGCTTTTAGGGCAATCTCTTTTGCCTTTGGAGCAGGTTCGTCGAATTCTTTGAGGTCGAGCTCGTGAGTCATCAGCTTTCCTATCAAAGTTTTTATAGACATTTTGGTGAGATCATTGCCTTCTATAATTGCTATTACCTTAGGGTTCCAAATCTTCGGTAGCCCCCTGAGTAACTTACGGATCTTCTCATGATTGGAGTATTTTTTGCCAAGAGATGACAGAGGATTGATGACGTCAAGGAACCTTGTGAACATTTGAGTGATCGCCTCATTCGGTTTCATCTTGAATGCCTCGTATTCTTAAGTCAGACGACTGATCTTAGATTCCTTGACTTGAGTGGTTCCTTCATGCGTCACTTCCAGAAGCTTCCATACTTCGTACGAGGTGGTGCACGTCGAGACCCTGTTAAATTCAGTCCTATCTATTGCACAGAAAAGAGCATTAATAGCTCTAGCATCTAGACTCGTCTATTTTTTCTCCTCGTCAGAATACTTGTCGTTGGGTTTTTCGATGAGATCTCCCTCGACAACTATTCTGACGGCTTTTTGTAACCATCAGTAACAATGGTCCACAGGTCAAAGTCTAGAGACTTGAGATAGAAACTCATCCTAGTTTTTCAAAAGGTGTAGTTGGTTCCATCAAATAGGGGTGGCCTATGAGTGGAATATCCCTCACCATGGTTGAAAAACATAGGTTGTGTGGTTATCATAGATCAGCTCTAGGATGTTAGTCCTTATTAAGAGAACAGAGCTCTGATACCAATTGAAGAACAGATAGACAACTCTAGAGGGCGGTGAATAGAGTTTATAATGATAATGGCCAAATAAAAATTAACTTCACCAACGGTAAATAATCAGAGTAGTAAATGCGAAAATAAAAAGATCAAGAGAGTATACGCAAACACAGCAGATTTTTAACCTGGTTTCCCTCGTGGAGGACTAGTCCAGGCCTGAAAACTCTATCTCAGGATTGAAATCCACTATTTGTGAAATAGCAGTTACACCCCGTGCTTTTTCTCAGAAGAGCACGTCAACTTCTTACAAAAATCGCTGTGGCAAAACTTGGACTTTTCCAAGTGACTTATAACTTCTTGCACTCAAACTTCTTGTTGACTCACACTGAGCACCTTGGACGGTTGGGAAGTTTGATGGCTATGTTGGATGGAAAGATTAGCCTCTTTAGTATGTAGGCTATAGAAGAGAAGAGAATGAAAAGATTGGATGATTGAAAATGAGAGAATTCAAGGCCTATTTATACTAGTCAGGATAGGCAGAATCTGGCCCGAATTCTGTGTCATGAATTCAAATTTTTGGCCGTTGGACAACTAGCATCTCGCAGTCCCTATAAATTAGGTCCTGGAAATTAGGGGACAGAGTTCGGCCCGAACTCTGTGTGGAGGCAGAGTTCGGCCCGAACTTTGTCTCCATGGGGACAGAATATTCAAAGGCAGTTGGGCTTGTTGGGCTGATTTGGCTTTTGGTTGAGTGGAGCTGTGAGGGATAAGTATAGCCCTAAGATGCTCAGTATGACTCAACGTACATTTGCCTAGACTCAATAAAAGTAAAATACAGACTCCAGAATACAAATAGCAGCTGGTCTGAAGCAGATGTCGTCTTGAGCTGATATGATGAGTTGATCGATCTTGGATGTTGATAGAGATTGATGTGTCTAGTTGGACTATGACAAATATTATTTTGTTAATTATCAAGATTAGGTTGACTGTAATCCAGTTTGGGTCAACACCACTAACAGTTTCTAAAAAGATTGAAGAATCCCTCCTCATCCAACCTTCCAACCGACTCCAGGTTATAATAGATATCGAGGATGTAAAAAAGACCTTCGAGAACAAGAGTTGCACCCCTCTTTGTTCTTAAATGCACATTTTTAATAAAAATAGCTTTTGACACATTTCTATTACCCATCTTCAACACGCTACAGTCTTTTGTCGTGTAAGTTACAAATAGTACCTTGTTATGAGATACGTGCACCGAAGCCTCTAAGTCCAGCAGCCAAGAATTGTTATCGTATGAGATGTTCACGACTACCTCATCACCCATAATGACCACATCGCCTCCATATGTTAAGGCAGTCGGCGTTGTGTTCTCACTCTACTTCCCCTTGTCGCTCTTCTTTTCTCACTTTCAAGCAAAATAATTTTGCTTGATATGGCTCTTCTTGCCATAATGGTAGCACTCGGAGTCATCGTATCGATATTTGGACTTTGGCTCTTGTCTCTGCCACTGCCCGGACCTTGGCTTTTACTCCTTTTACAGCTCTTTGAAATAAGTGCCTCTGAATAGGATGTTGATGACGTGCCCTAAGGTCTTCTCCACATCTCTTATTCAACACCCCACTCTTGGCGAACTCCAGACTGACCATGTCTTCTAGAGCAGAAGCAATAATGGACACTCATATAGTTTACCATGAGTTTGACAAAGTACACAGCAACTAAAGCCCCCCCGAACTTTGTCGTTGAAATAGAGGATAACTGGCTAACCATGCCTTAGAACTCACTAAGGTGACCCATAATAGATGTAACATCTTTATATTATAGATCTACCATTTGCCGGATCAGAATTAACTTATTTATCTCGATCTTCTTCGCGTACAAAGATTCTAGGTTCTCTCAAAGTGTTTTTGCATGCTCTATGTTGGCAACGTAATTGTACATATTTTTGTCAATGAACTGCTGTATATACCCATACGCCTATATATGCTCGAATTTCTAGTCCTTTTCGGATTCATCACTGGGCTTCTCGGAATCAAATAAGGAAGATGAAGTTTCTTGACAAACATCAAATCTTTTATCTTGCTCTGCCAATAGTGGTAATTGGAACCATTTAAGTTTACCATGTGTACTAGCTTTACAGCCATCTCTTCTCCTTAGCTTGATTCCCAACTCTGATACTTCCTTTGAAACCAAATCTCTGATACCACTCTGTTGAAAACGAAGCACGAAAACCATTCCCCAAAACAAGAAGTTGCAAAAGAATTAAAGTAAAATACATAAACCAAATCACCAAAATTACACAGAGCCAAACAAATACAAACGCAACAATTTTTACGTGGAAAAACCTAACTGAAAAAACTGCGGAACAATTAGAGTCCATTCTTGAAAGGCCTCTACTATTGGAATAAGAAAGTTCAACGACTCCTTACAGACTTCTCATCTATCTAAATTGGATCACCACAACTACTTGAGAGAAGAAAAACCAATTACAAACTCCGAAGAACAAGATAAGAAGTACCCGAAATGATCTCTTCTACACAATAGCCTTCAATCCCTTTTCTCTCTCAAAAGTTGTAAAAGCATCAACTTGCATAGAATTTTCCACGGATTAGGGTTAGAAAATACCTATATATAATTTCCTCAATCTTGTAATAAATTTGGACCATTATATTTGATCCAACGACGTCTAAAATACCCAAGAACTTGTATAGCCTCGAGAAAATCGAATTCTGACAAAACTCTGGTTTTTCGTGCCAGCATAGATCTAACCCCAGGGGATCGAGCTTGGATCGAATTTCCATCTGGGATCGAATTAAGTCCAAATTCCCCTGGGTCTAGGCAGAACCTCTTGTTCCAGTACTCCGAATTTTTCTATATGCAAATAGCACTCATCGTACTTTCCTAGCTTTTCTGATACATGGCTGATGCTCGTCGCACGTTGGGGTTTCTCCATATAGGGTCAGAACCCCACCCAACACCAACATAAAATAGTAATAAAATTTTGCGACAAACATCCCTTAACCAAACAATAATACTTAAGAAAAAAACAGTAATTTGCCATATTTTCTACTAGTGGTAGTCTAGTCGGTGGTGCTTACGAGGGATAATGGAGAGATGTTAAGTTCTAGGTAGGTCTCTCTATACAAACACACATACACACACACACATGTACACACGTGTGCACATACACAGCCTCCAATGGTGATCTTAGGAAAACCTTGATGGGGTGATGGGGAGAAGAGGAGGATGACATCTGGGACCCGAATGCATATTGAGGACGGGTAGGTTGGTTACATCTATTGGTGAATTGGTGAAGGATGGACAATTAGACAATACTGTCTCGAAGGACAGAAGATGGACCTATTATATTTATCCTGGTCGAGTCTAGAAAGGGTATTGTATGAGAGGGGTTAAAGGAAAGCGGATCGAGGATAGAGAAGAGGGTAAAAGAAGTGGCTTACAATATCACTCCATCCAAATCAAGCAACAATTTTGACATGGACATCTCCGATGGAGATTGGTGGTATTGCCATGCCCCAGTTCTAAAATACTTAGGAACCCAAGACATGAGCATACCATCTATACGGCTAGAATAAGTATTTCCAATTTAATAGACTTATCATAATCGTAGTACATTGAATCCAGCAATTATAAAACAACAGTCACATGTAATCTAATATCTCCACATCAACAACATAACATTATAATCTCATCCATATGATAGCAACATCAACATAGAAGATATATAATAATGTCTGACAAAAATAGAAATAGAAATAAAAATAAGTCTGAATATCTAAATACAAGATCTGTTTGAAATAACCAAATCTGGTAGAAATATATCCACGAAAATAAAGATACAATGTTGGAAATAATAAAGTACTGAAATATGGAAATAGTCAGGACATATCTAGGTAGATAAAATATCCATGACTCAAATTAACTATCAACCCCTCGATCAGGAAAACTCCTCGGGCACAATCTTTATGTCCTCTGCAAGAAATTTGGGCCTGATACCTGGTCCATAAACTGTAGGATAAAGGTGCTCGTCCGAATTTGGTAAAGAACCAGGTCCCCAGAGGGGTGTAACAAGATATAAATAAAATATGAACTGTAATAAATACAAGAAATAAACTGGATAAACTATCCATCTATGTGAATACACGTCGAAGATGACTTTGGGCCATATGGGTAGGTAAGGGAGTAGCATTAGCGTCAACCAATGCTGAAATATATACTAGCATACCTCCCGACCATACCGGATACTAGTCCATGGCCGTTGCCAGATACATCCACTAGTATAGCCTATAACAGGGTACATTGAGGCTTATGTGTATTATCTATGTCATACACTTACTAATATTCTTCCCCTTTCATGTCTTGCTCAAATCACATTCATGACTCGGGCAATCCATATCTTTATGCAAGTCACTAACTAGACTCAATCAAATTACTATATGTACCAACACGCGAACCGCTCACACTAGTAGCTAGCCGTATGCGTAAGCTTGTGCCAACACAATGTAATCTCACTCATAGTGTCGTGTCATGAGATGTGTCCAGTTATAGAAGTCATAGAAATAACTTTACTACTAATGGGAGAGTCTTCTAACCTCTTGGTCACACACTCACTATCATATCGATGAAACCATCGATAGCACCCAAGTCACACTTGGACGCACACAACTAACACATCTATTCCTATGCACAACAATAATTCATGTATTATAACAGTACGAGAAAAGTAGCAAGGCATGTTACCTGGAATGCCGACAAAAGATTAAAGTATCGGTCCGTCTCCAACCTCTATAGACAAGCAATCATAAACTCCTAGAAAATAAAAATAAACTAAATAAATATCACCATGATACTTACCATATATATATACTTATCTTATTTAGACTAAACAAGTCACAAAATAGTCAACTAGTCTACACTAATTATAGATAAAATAATCTATATATGGCAACCTATTATATACTTTTATATACAAAAAAATATATACTTTTGATTTCTGGAAAATATCATAATAAATTCTGAATATATTTTATATAAATATCTTGTTAGAAAAATACACTAAATTTCTATATTAAAGTATCAACACAACATGCCACATAGAGATTCAATTCGAAAGCAAAAAATATGAAAATTATTTATTCTATAATATATCATAATAATTAGGATTAAATATTATTTTTTATTTAAATTTATCAGATTTATATCATATTTAAATCTTACAAAAGTTTGGAACCAAAAAGTCAGATTTTGATCGGTTTGTCGGTGTTCGAAAATTGATAGAAGCAAGGTGATAACATATCAACAAAAAATTATTACAAATATTCCCAAAAAATGATTCTAGATAGTAGATATAGATGTTAGAGTACTTATCAAGGTTTTTTTTTGAAATCAAACGGGGTTCGAAGTCGTCGGGAAAGTCTTCGCTCCAAAATTCGACAATTCTAGACATGTTTTGGTGTAACAAAAGCAACGGCCAAACAGAGTGGATTAGCGATTGGATATTATAGAAGTCCATTAGATTTGGTTTGACGCAAAATAGATGAGTAAAACTATTTTTAACCTATTTTACAAGTCGCTAACCTGCTGCTTAATTTTAAAGCAAAATAATGGGTATTTAGTGTCTTCGAAGGCTTGGATCTCTTTCCGAAGGGAATGAGGTGCTCCCAAGAGATTCTAGGATGGAAGAGAAAGTCGAGAGGGTGTGGTAGTGGTGGTAGAAGGCTTGGAAGTCAAAGGGACGGGGGTTTTGATATGGTCGGACAAGGGTGTAATGGCGGCGGCCAAAGGAGAATAGGTCTCGGGTTTGGTGATGGAGAGAGGTGGTTGGGCGGCCAACGGTAGATGTATATATAAGGTTTTGATCCTCTATGAGTTATGGAAATATAGGTTTTAGTTTGGATTGGATTGGAGTTTATTTGGTCTTTCAATCAATTAATTTGGATAAGAGTAGTAGTGATTTCCTTATATGAGTATGATGTTTGACTTTAGTCAAAGTTATAGATATTTGAGTACATGACTGCTCTTAAATTGAATTAAATCAATTTAGTAGGGTTCTTCCATGATTTGGCACCCTAGAGTAGTCCCCACTAAGTTAGTTTGCTAGGGTTAAGTCCCGAAATTATTTACAAAAGAAATAAACATCGAAATAACTATAAACGAGTCTTATGTGCCATTAGAAAATAAGTAGCACAAGGAAACTCAATTAAGTTGGACGTCATTGGCATGTGTTTAGTAGGCTCAAAATAGGTCAAAATTATATATTGGATCGTTTAGTTTGGATCGATGTCGAGTCCCGAAATCAAGTTAAAAAGTACGACAAGTTTTACGATAGATAACCTTTTGGCCTAAATTGACCCAAAAGTTGTGTGACACAAATAGAATACAAGAGAATATATTTGAGTGGGACATGATATATTTGAATGAAGATAAACTTTTTTAGATCAAAACTCATGAAGGAAGTTTCTAGAAATTGGCATATCTTGTGCTCCAAAAATCAAAGCTACGAAAAAGTATATGTTATGAATAAATAATAGTAGAAAAATATCTATTAATAAGTATACTAAATAAAAAATAATATAATAAATAAATAAACCTCAAAAAATCTACGGGGCTTACAAATATTCACCTTAAAGAATTTCGTCATCGAAATTACACTAACTCATAGGATAAAGGTAACTAGTCATATTGGATTTCTATGGGATGCTAATACGAATGGGTTCTAAATTATCATAATTTAGGTTTACATAATCTAAGCATATATCCTATCATTAAAATAATATGACACCCCTATATCAAATATGGAAAATAGATGCTATATCACATCGAGATAGTAATACATCCTATGGCTAGGTTTAGACTAAAGGACTCTGTGTCCCAACTTTGGTTCATAGATAACATAGCACAATAGCCCAACCTTTCAAACAAGGACAATGGGTGAACCATGCACCATGATAGTCCATGTCCCTAGACTGCTAACAGAAGCAACAATCACCATAAATTATGCTTATAATGGCTAATCATTCCTAATATATGGTAATCTCTCTAATACTCCTATCTATGGAATTTTATCCACCTTAGTTCTTTACCTAGTCCTATTAAGCATAGACTCGTAACTTCTCCCCATAAGAATCTTCCAAATTCTTATTTAATGGCGAAGTGGCTACCCTAGGCTTGGCTATAAAACTACCAGATATTAAAAAAAATATAGCCTTAGAATTAGCAATGGGTACAACTAAAATAATACCTGGTACAGCTACACCCTTAGGCACCCTCCCTACTGGTGCCATAATATAAGTCTGGCCAATTCTTTGTCCTCCATCCTGCTGTCTAGCCCGCCCGTACTGGACCTCCGGTGGTGGTAAAGGGGGTCCTCTTTATGGTCCTCCCGGTGCTGCAATCGCTTTGGCAGGTGGTCTCGGTCCTGGTGGTGCTGGTAGTACTAGTCTCTGAGTTGGATGTTGTGGTTTGTTGCTTTATTGTGGACACTCCATGGCACGGTGATGGTCAGATCCACACCGCAAGCATTTTTCTAGACTCTTTCGTTAGTCTCTCTAATAATGTCCCCTCTTGCCATAATGATAACATGTCAAAATCTCCTTCGTTGGATAGAGTATAGCTCTGTGCTGGTGAAGTCCTCCTGAACCTCTGATAGGTCCTCCTGACTATTCCTTGGCTGGAATAATAGTAGTAGTAGGGTGCCTCGAAAGTAATGGGTCCTTGTTGATAGTCTTCTGGAGACGAGGTTCTGCTAACACCTTGGCGTACGAAACTCTAGATTATGCAGTAGTGTATCGCTGAAGTGTCCCCTCTTGCCACAATAATAACAAGTCGAAATCTCCTTCGCTAGATAGGGTATAGCTCTGTGCTGGTGAAGTCCTCTTGGACGTCTGATAGGTCCTCCTGACTGTCCCTTGGCTGGAACAATCGCAGTAGTAGGGTGCCTCGGAAGTACTGGGTCCTTGTTGATAGCCTCCTGGAGACGAGGTTCTGCTAACACCTCAGCGTACGAAACTCTAGATTATGCAGTAGTGTATCGATGAAGCTCCTTCGTCAACCCATGGTGAAATCTTTGCGCCTTCTCTACGTCATTTGGTATAATGAGATAGTACGAATTTGGAATTCAAAGGCAATAAATTTATCAAGGGGATGAGATTTTCTAAGACTACTTAATCCTAGTTTGCAGGCTCGTCTTGATAATTTAGGTAACCAAAATGATAAACTGACCTGTATGGGCCACCACAAAAATATCATGCCCCAGTTTCAGAATACTTAGAAACCCAAGATATGAGCATGCCAGCTATACGGCTATAATAAATATTCCCAATTTAATGGACTTATCCTAATCGTAGTACGATGAATACTATAACTACAATACAACAGTTGCAGGTAATCTAATATATCTACATCAAAAACATAACACTATAATCTCATCCATTGGATAGCAACATAAACACAGAAGATATATAATAATGCCTGATTGGAATAGAAATAAAAATAAGTTTGAATATCCAAATTCAAGATTCGTCTGAAATAACCAAATCTGATAGAAATATATCTACGAAAATAAAGATACAATGCTGGAAATAATAAAGTACTGGAATAAGAAAATAGTCAGGACATAGCTAGCTAGATAAAATATCCATGACTCTAATCAACTGTCAACCCCTAGATCAGGAAAACTCCTCAGACATAATCTCTATGTCCTCTACAAAAAAATTTGGGCTCGATACCTGGTTTGTAAACGATAGGATAAAGGTGCTCGTCCGAATTTGGTAAATAACTAGGTCTTTAGAGGGATATAACAAGATACAAATAATAAGCTACAATATGAACTGTAATAAATACAAAAAAATAAACTAGATAAACTATCCATCTATGTGAATGCACGTTGAAGACGACTTTGGGCCGTATGGGTAGATAAGAGAGTAGCATTAGCGTCAACCAATGCTGAAATATATACTAGCATACTCCCAACCATACCAGATACTAGTCTGTGGCCGTTGTCGGATATATCACTAGTATAGCCTATAACAGGGCACATTGAGGCTTATGTGTATTATCTCCCCCATACGCCTACTAATAGTCTTTTCCTCTCATATCTTGCTAAAATCACATCCATGACTCGGGCAATCCACATCTCTATGCAATTAACTAGGCATAATCTAATCATTATATGTACCGATACACGAACCGCTCGCACTGATAGGTAACCATGTGCGTAAGCTCGTGCCAACATAATGTATTCTCACACATAGTGTTGTGTTATGAGATGTGTCCAGTCATAGAAATAACTTCATTGCTAATGGAAGAGTCTTCTAACCTCTAACTCACACACTCACTATCATATCGACAACACCAGTGATAGCACCCAAGTCAAACTTGGACACACACAACTAACACATCTATTCCTATGTACAAGAATAATCCATGTATTAGAACAGTACAAGAAAAGTTGTCAGGTATCTTGCCTGGAAGGTCGGCAAAAGAATAAAGTATTAGTCCGTCTCTAACCTCCGTAGACAAGTGATCACAAACTCCTAGAAAGTATAAATAAACTAAATAAATATCACCACGATACTTACCATATATATACTTACCTTATTTAGACTAAACTACTCACAAATAGTCAACTAATCTATACTATTTATAGATACAATAATTTATATATGGAAGCCTATTGTATAATATTATATAAAAATAAATATATACTTTTATTTTTTGGAAAATATTATAATAATTTCTGAATATATTTTATATAAATATATTTTTATAAAAATACACTAAATCGCTATATTAAAGTATCAAAACAACATGCCACATAGAAATTCAATTCAGAAGCAAAAAATCATAAAAAAAATATATGGAAATTATTTATTTTGGAATAAATCAGAATAATTAGGATTAAATATGATTTTGTATCTAAATTTATCAGATTTATATCATATTTAAATCCTACAAAATTTTGGAATAAAAAAAGATGGATTATGATCGGTGTCTCGGTGTCCAAAAATTGATAGAAGCAAGGTGATGACATATCAACATGAAATCTTACAAATATTTCCAAACAATGATTCTAGAGGGTAGATATATATATTAGAGTACTTATCAAGGTTTTTTTGGGATCAAACGGGGTTCAAAGTCTTCTGGAATGTCTTCGCACCGAAATTCATCAATTTTAGACACATTTCGGTGTAACGGACGCCACGGTCAAACGGAGTGGAACGGTGTGAGTTAACAATTGGACATCATAGGAGACATGTAGGACTATCCATTTGATTTAGTGTGAGGCAAAATATATTGGTAAAAATATTTTTAACATATTTTACAAGTCTCTAACCTGCTGCTAAATTTTAGAGCAAAATAATAGATTTTTGGTGTCTTAAAAGGCTTGGATCTCTCTCCGAGGGCAACATAGTGCTCCCGAGAGATACTAGCATGAAAGAGTAAGTCGAGAAGGGTATAGGAGTGGTGGTAGAAGGCTTGGAAGTCGAAGGGATGGGGTTTCGATGTGGTCGGCCAAGGGTGTAGTGGCGGCGGCCGAAGGAGAATAAGGCTCGGGTTTGGTGACGGGAGATGGAGTTGGGCGGCCACGGGTAGATGTATATAAAGTTGTGATCCTCTATGAGTTATGGAAGTATAGGTTTTGGTTTGGATTGAATTAGAGTTTATTTGGTCTTCCAATCAATCAATTTGGATATGAGTAGTAGTTGTTTCCTTATATGAGTAGGATGTTTGACTTTGGTCAAAGTTGTAGAGATTTGAGCACATGACTGCTCTTAAATTAAACTAAATCAATTTAATAGGAGTTTTCTATGATTTGTCACCCTAGAGTAATCCCCACTAAGTTAGATTGGCTAGGATTAAGTCCTGGAATTATTTCAAAGAAAAATAAACACCGAAATGACTATAAATGTGTCTTATGTGCCATTTGAAAAATAAGTAGCACATGGAAACTCAATTGAGTGGGAAACCATAGGAATGTGTTTATTAGGCTCAAAATCGTATATTGGGTCATTTAGGTTGGATCGATATCGAGTTCCGAAATCAAGTTGGAAAGTTCGACAAGTTTATAGTAGATAACATTTTGGCCTAAATTGACCCATAAGTTGTATGACAAAAATAGAATACAAGATATATTTGAGTGGACATGATATATTAAATTATAGATAAATTTGTCTAGATCAAAACTCATGAAAAAAGTTTCTAGAAATTGGCATTTATTGTGCTCCAAAAATCAAAGCTACGAAAAAGTATATATTATGATCATAACTAATAGTGGAAAATATCTATTAATAACAATACTAAATAAAAATAATAAAAATAAATAAATAATAAAAAATTCTAAAAATCTAGGGGGCTTACACGTATTGGTGGGAGGGACTGTGGCAAGGAAGTCAGATTTCTTGTGTGGAGGCTGTCCCATGGTTCGACAATGTGGACGATAGCATAAGTTGCTTAAGGAAGGACTACTGAAGGAGATAGAGGGGGATTACCACAAAAAAAAACCTCTTTTACAACATTCCATCTACAACAATTCTTGAAAACATTATAAATATGGGGGGTCTTCTACAACCTTTATTATAAAAATCTTATGAAATACATGTGCAAACAATATTTTATATTCAAACGTTAAGGCTTCGACAATGGTCATTCTCAAGAGTTGTGTATTACTGTCTTCAACAACGTTTTATTAACATTATAACATTTATTAATTTTGACAACATTTATTTAATGTTGTCCAAATTATTAATTTTGATAATTTATTTAAATTATCGTAAAAATGTCATGTTCAACAATGTTTGTAAATTGTTATACATTTTTCATGTTTCACAATATTTGTTCGATGTTGTAAAATTAATTTTATTTTACCACTTTATATAAACGTTGTGTATGTAATATCGTTTTACAAAGTTTAAGAATAATTGTAAAAGGGTTATGTTCAACATCTTTTATAAAATGTTGTAAAATATATGTATTTCACAATGTTTAGACAATGTTGCAAATTTATCTTCAACCTTGGATATAATAACCTTGTACTAAACGTTGTAAAATCCCGTTTACAACTTTTTTCAACGTTGTAAAATGGGGTTTTCACTTTTAGATATTAACCCTATAAATATGGAAACAAAATCAAAACTCTTTAAGCCCTTACCCTCATTACCAGCAGCAATGACCAAAGCAGTGGTTCGCTCAACAACAAGCTCAACTTCATCCTTCATTTCAGCTTCGACAACATGTTTTTTATAGCGGGGATCACGGGGTTTGTCTATCCTTCAAGATAGCTGATTAACCAGCACCAAGCCTTCGAATGACCAGGAAGGTTGTAGTGGCTACACTTTCCAGTAGGACGGGTAGAGCAGTCATCGTTTGATCAACCACCATATGAGTCGGTGTAGGATCGACCTTCTGAACCAGATGAAGTAGATGTATTTATAAGGTCGATTATGAACCACCATGACATCAGTCTTCTCCCTCTCGTTCTTCATAGCATCCTTCATATCCCACTCCCGTGAACCTATGCATAAAATCATGAAGATCTAGTGGCGAATCCTTTCGCATGATTTTACCACAAAATTTCAAACTAGTCCTCAGGACCCCCTCTAGGAAAAAGATATATACACTAGCACCCTTACGATTCTTGATATTGTTATTCCCGGGGGCTTGATCAAAGATAAAAACTAATGCAATCGAGATCTGAGATGTCACACAAAACTTTGTGATGATCAAACTCAAGATCTACGAATAAAACTAAATAGCCAAATTACAATATGAAGGAGAAAAATAGCAAAGAGAAGATCTCTTGTTCTTCCTTGCAAACGTGTTGCAATAGGGACAGAACAAGTTACAATAATCTAGAGAGATGAGAAGAAGAACAATGCTGGGGTGTCAAAATACCGTTGCTCAAAGCAAGATTCGCCCCACACGATCTGCTTCCAGGAACCAGCAAGTTTGAAGAACTTGTGGAATGCTCGATGTCACCTCTGTTCTGACTCCTCGGATGGACTTGCAATGGCGGCAGCAACTCCCTCTCTTTCTCTCTTTTCTGACTTGTATTTTTCGTAGTAGTCACAAAGGAGGCCAGAAGAGAGTATTTATAGAGAGAGGGTGGAAACCCTAACCGCCTCTTCAGTTATGGAAAGATTGAATCAAATCCCAAAAGATAGCAACGAGATTTAATTCAAATCCCACGAAATTAATTCAAATCCCACAAAGATAGGATCTGAATAAATTCAAATCCCACAAAGATAGGATCTGATTTAATTACATTAATTCAGCCTTTCCATAACTGATTTGTAATCTGCACAGTTAGCGGATCCCTTCATGCGGCAGCAGCAGCAGCAGCCTGGCCGCATGAGCCGCATGGACCGCATGAGCCGCATGGACCGCATGGACCGCATGGGCCGCATGGACCGCATGGACCGCATGTGCCGCATGTGCCGCATGAGCCGCATGGCCGCATGGCCGCATGGCCGCATGAGCCGCATGAGGCCGCATAAGACCGCATGGCCGCATATGAGCCGCATAAAGACTGCATGACTGCTGACGTGCTAAGTGCAAAGTGCGCCAACAAAACGCCACATTACGCCTCATGAGCCCACGAGCCCGAGTCCGAGTCCGAGTCCGAGTCCGAGTCGCTAAGCTCCGTTGGGACTTAGCTCCAAGTGGAATTTAATCCAAGAGAATGACAAAAGCATTAATGCTTAATCCTTGGAGCCTTATACTTACCTCCTTGTAAAATCACCCACATGGTTCCCTCCTTAGGGTCACCACCCCATGTGCATCTCTTAACAATACACCCAAGTATATATGTTGAGATAACTCATGGTGCATTTCCGATGTGGGACTAAAATTCACAAGGCATGTTGAGAGCAAGCTCTCTCCATGTAAAGAAAGTACTAACAATCCTCCACATATCACAACATATATATGTGTCCAGGGTTGAGTGTTCCCCACAGTAACTGTCTATTTTGCATTAGGATAGATGTCGCTGACGACTTGAATCTTCTCGCATGGGTTAAATAACAATGTGATACAAGAATGGACTACGCCTTGAATTCTGTACCACAATTGTAATTCTTCCCACTCACAAAGTGTAGTTACGTGTGCTTCTGGCTGCACATTAAAGGCCCTGTGCCAGCCTAGTTTCAGTGTATAATTTTGGGCGTCTACAAGTTTACCCTCAAGAGACGGCCTGATATCTCTTTCCATACACTATAGGTGAGTTCTTTATTAAAGAGATATGGCATGAAGCCTTGCGCTTCCTTGCGGTGCTATGCCGCTATGACATGGCCTGAAGCCGAGGCATTATCCCTACCTGGGAACCTTATCGTAGTGTCATACTACTGTAGCATGAGGTCACAAGCCTCTTTGTAGTGCCAAACTACCCAGCATGAAGCCTGAGGCTTCCTTGCGGTGTTACGCCGCAACGACATGGCTTACAATGCCGAGGCTTTACCCCTACCTGGGTACCTCATCGTGGTGTCGTACCACTGTAACATGGGGCCATCCTCCCCTTTGTAGTGCTGTCTACAACTCTTTAATTACGTCATACAGCATTAGGCTACCTGCCTATTTGCGGTGCTACGCCGCTGTGACTTGGCTTGCAAAGCCGAGGCATTACCCCTACCTGGGAACCTCATGGTGGAGTCACCCCACTGTAGCATGGAGTTTCACTCCTTGTAGTACTGCTCTACCGTGCTTCCTGTAAAGCACACCAGACATTCACTCTGCCTGAGAACTCATTAAGGCGTTTAAGCCAACCTTCCACAGGATCAGTTTTTCCGCAGAAAAAATACATAGTAGACAACAGTGGTTATGGGTCCGTATCCCTTCCATGTTCCATAGAACAAGTACCCACCGTTACCTGATAGTTTCCCAGTCAGTGATCCTCCTTTGAACCAAAAGTTAGATGCCTAGTAGATTTCTCTTTGAACTAATAGCATAAAACTTTATGGTAGGATTGCAAAGACACACTATCAGAATGCCTTCAAGCCCATTTTACAAGCTGTGTCATCGACCAACTGGCACTTGAGGCCCTTTGTGAACGGATCTGCCAGGTTCTCCTGACTCCGAACATCAACCACTGAAATTACACCTCTTTTGATAAGATCGTGTACTGCCCTGTGCTTCAACCGCACAGTCCTCTTCTTCCCGTTGAAGAGGTCATTTGATGCCACCGCTGCAGTCGCCTGGTTGTCACAGTATATCGGTATCGCCGGTATCTGAGCCCCAACTACTGGAAGATCATACATGAGCTCCCGAAGCTACTCTGCTTCATCTGCTGCAGTTTCAAGTGCATAGATTTCAGATTCCATGGAGGAACGAGAGAGTATAGTCTGTTTCTTCGACTTCCACGATATAGCAGCTCTATCCAAGGAAAAGACATATCCACCTGTGGATCTCTCGCTTTCCACCTCTGAACACCAGCTAGCATCACTGAAGCCTTCTATTACTGTCGGATACCCATTGTAGTGCAGTGCATATGTCTGAGTTTTCTTGAGATATCTCATCACCCGCTTCACAGCTTTCCAGTACTCAACCCCTGGGTTGCTTGTGAACCGACTCAGCATTCCCACGGCGAAAGCTATGTCAGGCCTTGTGGCAGTGGTTGCGTACATCAAACTTCCGATAACGCTAGAATACTCCAGCTGCCTGACGCTTTCTCTTGAATTTGGCTTCAGCTTCTGATCACACCTGTATGGCGTATCGATCCCTGGAAGATCCTTATACCCATAGCGTGTGAGCATCTTCTCAATGTAGTGAGATTGTGACAGCGCTACTCCAATGTCTGTCCGGATGATCTTTATGCCCAAGATGACATCTGCATCCCCCAAGTCCTTCATACTGAACTTGGTTGAGAGGAACTTCTTTGTCTCTGTGACACAGCCTATATCCGTACCTAGGAGCATGTCGTCCACGTACAGACAAACGATGACTCCTCTTCCATCAGCGAACTTTATGTAATCACATTTGTCTGTCTCGCTGACTCTGTAGCCGTTTGACCTAATAACTTTGTCAAACTTCTCATGCCACATCTTGGGAGCTTGCTTCAAACCATACAATGATTTCACCAACTTGCAGATTTTGTCTTCAAGACCTTTGACGACAAATCCATCTGGCTGTTGCATATAAATCTCTTCGGTCAGCTCTCCATTCAGGAATGCTGTCTTTACATCCATCTGATGTATCACCAACTTATGTATAGCTGCAAGAGCGATTAACATCCTGATGGTGGTCATCCGGGCTACTGGAGCGTATGTGTCAAAGTAGTCTATCCCCTGTTTCTGAGAAAATCCCTTGGCTACCAGCCTGGCCTTGAACTTGTCAATAGTTCCATCTGCCTTCATCTTCTTCTTGAAGATCCATTTACATCCGATGGGCTTTTCTCCTTCAGGTAGATCTACCAACACCCATGTGTTATTGGAGGTGATAGAGTCAAACTCGTCATTCACTGCCTCCTTCCAGAAGATAGCATCTCTGGTCTTCATCGCCTCATCATAAGTAAGCGGATCTGCTTCCACATGATAGGTGACAAAGTCATCTCCGAAGTCTTTCGGTCTCCTTGCTCGCTTAGTTGACGGCTCTGCAAGTTCTGGTACAAGAGTTGTTTCATCAACAACAGCTTCTTCTTGGACTACTGGCTCATATGAGATTTCAGTCTCATTTGCGCCTATATCATTTTCCGGAATGTCCGAAAGAATAATGTTTTTGTCTCTTGCAAACTTGTCTTCAAAGTATTCAGCATCGCGAGATTCGATGATATGATTTGACTCAATATCAAGAAATCTTCGAGCATCACTCTTCTCGGCATACCCCAAGAAGATCGCCTTCGTAGTCCTTGTCCCTAGCTTCTGAATCTTCAGATCTGGGAGTTTCATATACGCCAGACACCCCCACACTCGAATGACATTCAAGTTTGGTCTGACTTTGAACCAGAGTTCATGAGGAGTTACGTTCGAAGTTGCATATGGCACTCTATTCAGAATGAAAGTGGCCGTTAATGTAGCTTCTCCCTAGTAGCATTTTTGAAGACCTGCAGTGAGCAGCATAGAATTCATCATTTCTGTTAATGTTCGGTTCTTCCTCTCTGCTACTCCATTGGATTGAGGAGAATATGGAGCAGTAGTCTCGCATATGATTCTATGTTCTTTATATAACGATGCGAATTCATGAGACCTGTACTCCCCACTTCGATCACTTCTCAACCTCTTGAGTTGTTGTCCAGTCTGCCGTTCAGCTTCGGCCCTGAACTCTCTGAACCTCTCGAAAGCTTCGTCTTTGGACTTGAGCAAGTAGACGAACGCGTATTTTGAGAAGTCGTCGATGAAGGTTACGAAATACTTCATCCCGGCCTTCGTGGAGAAATGTTTGAAGTCACAGATATCGGAGTGCACCAACTCCAGAAGATCTGTGCTTCGATTGACCCGATGAAAGGGTTTCCTAGTGATCTTCGTCTGAGCACACACTTCACATTTCTCCACCTTACCCCCATATTTGGAGATAAGTCCTAGACTAGACATTTTGTTGATTCTTTTACAATGAACATGTCCTAGTCTATTATGCCACAACTCAAGAGAATAATCAGAAAATGCAACTGCATTAATGTCTTCAAACTGGTTAACAAGCTGAATTTTAAACATGCCTTCGGTTTGATAAGCCTTCCCGAAGTATGTTCCTTTCTTGGACATCACCATCTGACCAGCATTGATGTCCATCCTCAAGCCTGCATTGCAGAACAGGCTCCCAGAGATCAGGTTCTTGGCAATCGCAGGAACATGCTTCACGCCTTGAAGCGACAGAGTGTTCCCTGAAGTGAGTTTCAGCTCCACAGTCCCAATCCCCAGAACTTCAGCTTGGGCCTGGTTCGCCATGACAACCTTCTCAGATATCGGCTGGTACGTGACGAACCATTCCTTGTCAGAACAGACATGGCAAGTCGTACCAGTGTCTATCCACCAGTCAGAGTCAACCCCTACAGTTGTGACCTGTCCGATCATAGCAACAATGTTAGAAACCAATGAAACCTTATTAGGCTCACCTTTCTCTGATTGTTTAGGCTTAGATCTGTATTCACTCTTGTAGTGGCCTTTCTTGCCACAATTGTAACAAGTCACGTGGGACTTAGTCTTCTGCTGCTTGAATGAAGGGCCCTTCACTTTTAAATTAGTGAAGTCCTTCTTCTTGGGATGAGAAGCCGCCTGCTTCCCCTTGGGATCCCTCGTCTGCACCAGATTGGCTTTAGCCAACTGTTTGGAAAGAGTGTCCACCTTCTGTTGAGAACGCGTCTCGTCCTCAACATGGATCTCTTGAAGTAGATCTCCCAAGCTAATGTCCAGCTTCTTTCTGTGCATCCTTGCATAGAAGGTACTCCATCCAGCAGGAAGTTTTGAGACGATCCCTCTGACGACAAACTTGTCGGGAAGGGGCATCTCTTCGTCTTCCAGTTTCTGACGCAGCTTCAGAAATTCTTTTACCTGTGATAACATAGACTTTTCGTCCTCAAAGAGCAATTTGTGATATTTTTCAACCACAAACATTTTGCTCCTGTTCTTGTCTTCTTCATACAAATTTTCCACAGACTCCCATATGTCTCTGGCAAGTTCCTTCTTTGAGTAGGATTCTGCCAGGGAGTCCTCCATAGCATTCAGGATGAGAAGTCTGCAGATGCTATTTTCCCTTCTTCACTTGGCCTGGAGTTTGGTAGCCGCGTTGATGGCGGCAGTAGATCCAGTGTCTGGAACAGAGGGTTCTTCCTCCAACAGAACATGATCAACGTCTTTCAGTTGAAGAGTTAGGTACACCTTTCTCTTCCAGACTTGATAGTGCTCTCCATCGAACTTTTCCAACTTGCAGAAGTCCGATTGGAGGAGCGAAGCATTAATGTTTTCCATCTATACGGATCTTGCTTTGAGATTGTTATTCCCGGTGGCTTGATCAAAGATGAAAACTAATGCAATCGAGATCTGAGATGTCACACAAAACTTTGTGATGATCAAACTCAAGATCTACGAATAAAACTAAATAGCCAAATTACAATATGAAGGAGAAAAATAGCAAAGAGAAGATCTCTTGTTCTTCCTTGCAAACATGTTGCAATAGGGACAGAACAATTTACAATAATCTAGAGAGATGAGAAGAAGAACAATGCTGGGGTGTCAAAACACCGTTGCTCAAAGCAAGATTCGCCCCACACGATCTGCTTCCAGGAACCAGCAAGTTTGAAGAACTTGTGGAACGCTCGATGTCACCTCTGTTCTGACTCCTCGGATGGACTTGCAATGGCGGCAGCAACTTCCTCTCTTTCTCTCTTTTTTGACTTGTATTTTTCGTAGTAGTCACAAAGGAGGCCAGAAGAGAGTATTTATAGAGAGAGGGTGGAAACCCTAACCGTCTCTTCAGTTATGGAAAGATTGAATCAAATCCCAAAAGATAGCAACGAGATTTAATTCAAATCCCACAAAATTAATTCAAATCCCACAAAGATAGGATCTGAATAAATTCAAATCCCACAAAGATAGGATCTGATTTAATTACATTAATTCAGCCTTTCCATAACTGATTTGTAATCTGCACAGTCAGCGGATCCCTTCATGCGGCAGCAGCAGCAGCCTGGCCGCATGAGCCGCATGGACCGCATGAGCCGCATGGACCGCATGGACCGCATGGGCCGCATGGGCCGCATGGACCGCATGTGCCGCATGAGCCGTATGGACCGTATGGAACGCATGTGTCACATGTGCCGCATGAGCCGCATGGCCGCATGGCCGCATGGCCGCATGGCCGCATGAGCCGCATGAGGCCGCATATGAGCCGCATGCCGCATAAGACCGCATGGCCGCATATGAGCCGCATAAAGACCGCATGACTGCTGACGTGCTAAGTGCAAAATGCGCCAACAAAATGCCATATTATGCCACATGAGCCCACGAGCCCGAGTTCGAGTCCGAGTCCGAGTCCGAGTCGCTAAGCCCCGTTGGAGCTTAGCTCCAAGTAGAATTTAATCCAAGAGAATGACAAAAGCATTAATGCTTAATCCTTGGAGCCTTATACTTACCTCCTTGTAAAATCACCCACATGGTTCCCTCCTTAGGGTCACCACCCCATGTGCATCTCTTAACAATACACCCAAGTCTATATATTGAGATAACTCATGGTGCATTTCCGATGTGGGACTAAAATTCACAAGGCATGTTGAGAGCAAGCTCTCTCCATGTAAAGAAAGCACCAACAGATATATCTTAAGTTCGTTATCATAAATCATGATCACCTTACTGTAGTGATCCAAATCCTAAGTTTTTTTAAAGATTTCACCAAAGTAGGTGGAAACGTGCCTCCCAGTCAGGGTGTAAACTCAGGGTCAGCCCTGAGTTGTTGGGGGCCCGAGGCAAAACTACCAAAATGGGCCCCCATACATAACGTAAAAAATATATAAATATAACAAAAAAAATTTGTCACCAAGATTTGAATCAAGGACCTCGAAAATACAAGTTTATCATTATTACACCACAATATTTTCCTATTAAGAATGACACATGATACATACTAGTTCTATTTTAGATATATCCATGTCGATGTCCCATTTCATCTAGGGGCCCTGGACCGTAGCCAGGCCTGCCCTAGGCCAGGGTCGTCCTTGTGTAAACTCACACTTTGTTTTTCTTATCAAAGAAAGTAGTCTTCAAGGCTTTCCATATATCAAGCGAATATAATGTTCCATCAATTCTGGCTTCATAGATCAGATAGAAACCAACTCTTAACTTTCTAATCCTCGTGGTACCAATCATCGAACGTAGGATCGTCTTCGATCGAGGGCTTGATCGAGCCATGAAGATATCCCATCTCTTTTCTTCCAGCTATGTGTATCTCAATGAGGTGACCATAAATTATAATTCTTCTCATCCCGGAACACTCTAATATTGAATGAGAGGTGCCTATATATATTTGTCATGGATTTTTGTGTCCTTCAGATAATCGTATGGATGTCAAATTAGTGATCGGCGATGGGAGAGACTACTTACGGATCAAGAAGACAGAAAGAAGAGCTACGACATGTGTCATAGACATTAGTAGACATTGGATCGACGATCGACTCGGTAGCTTGTAGCTCAAGAAGAGCTACACAACCTAGAATTTATTTATTTATTTCTTGATGGTTGGCTGTAATACTAAAAAAATTGATAGAATAAATTGTGTATTCTTCTGTCTTTGAAGAAAAGTATATATAGACACTAAGTAATTACAATTATAAATTTGTTATAAGACTTCTAATTAAAAACTTGTAACTAGGGGTGAGTGTTCGATTTATTTGGTTTCAACCGAACCGAATTAGCCAAAACCCAATAAACCAAAATTCTAAAAATTCGAAACCGAACTGAATTAGCCAAACTGAAACGAAACGAATAATAAATTTGATTTATTCGATTTGTTCGACTTGTTCGGTTGGACTACTTATATTATTTAATAGGTCGGACCCAAAGTTGAAATCATGGTTAAACTATGTTAAAAATTATAATGTTTATACACACATTTGTTGAATTTCAAAGTTACGTACAAAGTTGGACTAGTTAAATTGTCAAAGTTGGAATTCAAAACACATACATAGGAATGTTATTTTCAAAATATACATATTTCAATCACAAAATATGCAAAAATTATAGTTATTTACATAATTATATAATTCTTATTCGATTTTCGATTTTGGACCGAAACCAAAATCCAAAACCGAAATCGAATAAGCATTTTAGTATTTTTAAAAATCGAAACCGAACAAATCTCTTCGATTCAATTTTCGGTCCAAACTGGAATAATGCTCACCCGACTTCCTATAATGAACGTGTCCAACACCCATCATTATACACACGCATTTGTTCTCCTTTGCAGTAGTAATCATGATTGCCATGTCAGCCGTGCGGCTATCATGCAATCACGGGCAAACAATTGAGTTGTCGAGCCATTAGAATACATATAAAGAAAAGTTTCATCACAACTATGCTACCATCTTAATTGTCGTCACTTTTATATGCTCATCCAATGGAGACGGATATTGTTAGAGTGGGTAGGATTCCCAACCTATGTGGAGAAGACCCCGGAGAATTACACATGATACATACTAGTTCTATTTTAAATTAATTCAAATCCCACAAAGATAGGATCTGAATAAATTCAAATCCCACAAAGATAGGATCTGATTTAATTACATTAATTCAGCCTTTCCATAACTGATTTGTAATCTGCACAGTCAGCGGATCCCTTCATGCGGCAGCAGCAGCAGCCTGGCCGCATGAGCCGCATGGACCGCATGAGCCGCATGGACCGCATGGACCGCATGGGCCGCATGGGCCGCATGGACCGCATGTGCCGTATGAGCTGTATGGACCGTATGGACCGCATGTGTCGCATGTGCCGCATGAGCCGCATGGCCGCATGGCCGTATGAGACGCATGAGGCCGCATATGAGCCGCATGCCGTATAAGATCGCATGGCCGCATATGAGCCGCATAAAGACCGCATGACTGCTGACGTGCTAAGTGCAAAATACGCCAACAAAATGCCACATTATGCCACATGAGCCCACGAGCCCGAGTCCGAGTCCGAGTCCGAGTCAGAGTCGCTAAGCCCCGTTGGGGCTTAGCTCCAAGTGGAATTTAATCCAAGAGAATGACAAAAGCATTAATGCTTAATCCTTGGAGCCTTATACTTACCTCCTTGTAAATTCACCCACATGGTTCCCTCCTTAGGGTCACCACCCCATGTGCATCTCTTAACAATACACCCAAGTATATATGTTGAGATAACTCATGGTGCATTTCCGATGTGGGACTAAAATTTACAAGACATGTTGAGAGCAAGCTCTCTCCATGTAAAGAAAGCACCAACAGATATATCTTGAGTTCGTTATCATAAATCATGATCACCTTACTGTAGTGATCCAAATCCTAAGTTTTTTTAAAGATTTCACCAAAGTAGGTGGAAACATGCCTCCCAGTCAGGGTGTAAACTCAGGGTCAGCCCTGAGTTGTTGGGGGCCCGAGGCAAAACTACCAAAATGGGCCCCCATACATAACGTAAAAAATATATAAATATAACAAAAAAAATTTGTCACCAAGATTTGAATCAAGGACCTCGAAAATACAAGTTTATCATTATTACACCACAATATTTTCCTATTAAGAATGACACATGATACATACTAGTTCTATTTTAGATATATCCATGTCGATGTCCCATTTCATCTAGGGGCCCTGGACCGTAGCCAGGCCTGCCCTAGGCCAGGGTCGTCCTTGTGTAAACTCACACTTTGTTTTTCTTATCAAAGAAAGTAGTCTTCAAGGCTTTCCATATATCAAGCGAATATAATGTTCCATCAATTCTGGCTTCATAGATCAGATAGAAACCAACACTTAACTTTCTAATCCTCGCGGTACCAATCATCGAACGTAGGATCGTTTTCGATCGAGGGCTTAATCGAGCCATGAAGATATCCCATCTCTTTTCTTCCAGCTATGTGTATCTCAATGAGGTGACCATAAATTATAATTCTTCTCATCCCGGAACACTCTAATATTGAATGAGAGGTGCCTATATATATTTGTCGTAGATTTTTGTGTCCTTCAGATAATCGCATGGATGTCAAATTAGTGATCGGCGATGGGAGAGACTACTTACGGATCAAGAAGACAGAAAGAAGAGCTACGACATGTGTCATAGACATTAGTAGACGTTGGATCGACGATCGACTCGGTAGCTTGTAGCTCAAGAAGAGCTACACAACCAAGAATTTATTTATTTATTTCTTGATGGTTGGCTGTAATACTAAAAAAATTGATAGAATAAATTGTGTATTCTTCTGTCATTAAAGAAAAGTATATATAGACACTAAGTAATTACAATTATAAATTTGTTATAAGACTTCTAATTAAAAACTTGTAACTAGGGGTGAGTGTTCGGTTTATTTGGTTTCAACCGAACCGAATTAGCCAAAACCCAATAAACCAAAATTCTAAAAATTCGAAACCGAACTGAATTAGCCAAACTGAAACGAAACGAATAATAAATTTGATTTATTCGATTTGTTCGACTTGTTCGGTTGGACTACTTATATTATTTAATAGGTCGGACCCAAAGTTGAAATCATGGTTAAACTATGTTAAAAATTATAATGTTTATACACACATTTGTTGAATTTCAAAGTTACGTACAAAGTTGGACTAGTTAAATTGTCAAAGTTGGAATTCAAAACACATACATAGGAATGTTATTTTCAAAATATACATATTTCAATCACAAAATATGCAAAAATTATAGTTATTTACATAATTATATAATTCTTATTCGATTTTCGATTTTGGACCGAAACCAAAATCCAAAACCGAAATCGAATAAGCATTTTAGTATTTTTAAAAATCGAAACCGAACAAATCTCTTCGATTCAATTTTCGGTCCAAACTGGAATAATGCTCACCCGACTTCCTATAATGAACGTGTCCAATACCCATCATTATACACACGCATTTGTTCTCCTTTGCAGTAGTACTCATGATTGCCATGTCAGCCGTGCGGCTATCATGCAATCACGGGCAAACAATTGAGTTGTCGAGCCATTAGAATACATATAAAGAAAAGTTTCATCACAACTATGCTACCATCTTAATTGTCGTCACTTTTATATGCTCATCCAATGGAGACGGATATTGTTGGAGTGGGTAGGATTCCCAACCTATGTGGAGAAGACCCTGGAGTGCGACGAGCACCGTTTGTCTGTAAAAGAAGCTCGGGGAGGTGACAAGGCAAGTCGGAGATGACGGAGATACTCGGGAGCTGCCAGAGGAGCTGCTGGAAGGAGGGGGCCGAACTCAGCCCCAGGGGAGAGTTCTGGCCGAACTCTGCCTCTCTGTTCCAGAACCTTGCTGGAAGCATAACAAAGAGTTCTGGCCGAACTCTGTGCCAGGACAGAGTTCTGGCCGAATTCTGTGTGTCGGGGCTGAAGCATTTTTCAGGGTAATTTAATTACCGTTGGATCGTATCCTACGGTCCAGGTTCTGCTGCAGATTAGGGGGTTTATACATGGTTATTCCTGACCCTAATCATAACAAAACATTGAAGAACAAAAGAGAGAAAAGAGGCAAGAGTGCCATTGCAACTTTGGGAGAGAAGAAGGAGGATTGAAGGCCAATTTTGAAGGAGGATCGTGTTCGGGTAATATCTACTCGTCGTTTTTGTTCTTCGTAGCTTTGTAATCATTATTCTTGATCCTAAGTGTTGTAGGGATCCGATTTGGATCAGGAGAAGTTTGTAGAGGGTGTACTCCTTTATTTTATTAGTGAAGGCTTCTCAGGGTTGGACTCCGATCGTCCCGTGGTTTTTCCTGCAAGGGTTGTCCACGTTAAAAATTCTCTGTGTCTGCGTGGTTGTTTTTGGTGTTTTGGTTCGTACGTTGTTTTGATCGGTTCTCTCGCAGGTACTCTCTAGTTTGGGAAAAGATTTTCGTATTTCTTTCCCAATAGAGTGGTATCAGAGCCAGGTTGTGGAATTCAGAAGGGTGTCAGGAGTTGACAGGAAAAGTAGAGAGTAGAGATGGCCGCGAAGCTGGTGCGCATGGTGAACCTGAACGGCACCAACTATCACTATTGGCGGAGCAAGATGAAAGATTTATTGTTCGTCAAGAAGCTGCATCTGCCCGTATTTATATCCGAGAAGCCCAGTGATAAATCCGAGGAGGACTGGAAATTTGAGCATATACAGGTGTGCGAATAAATCCGACAGTTCGTTAACGAGAACATGTACAACCACATCGCCAATATTGAGGACACGAAGATGTTATAGGATAAGCTGGAATCTTTGTACGCGAAGAAGACCGTGGTAAACAAGCTGTTCCTGATCCGGACGATGATGGGTCTGCGACACAAAGATGGGGCGTCTATTACGGATCACTTGAGTGATTTCTAGGGCGTGGTTGACTAGCTGTCTTCGATGGGAGTCAAGTTCGACGATGAAGTTCAGGAACTATGGCTGTTGTGTACATTGCCAGACTCGTGGGAGACCGTACGAGTATCTATGATCGCTTCTGCTCTAGAGGGCATGGTCAGTCTAGAGTTTGCCAAGAGTGGGGTGTTGAATGAAGAGATACAGAGATGTTCTCAGGGTACTTCATCCACATCCCACCACTCAGAGGCATTGGTATCAGAGAGCCATAAAAGGGGCAAAAGCAGGGGTCCAGGTTGTGGCAGAGACAATAGCAGGAGGAAGTCCAAGGGTCGTTACGAGGAATCGGAGTATTACCACTGTGGTAAGAAGGGCCACATCAAGCAGAACTGTTTCGCTTAGAAGAGAGAGAAGAAGGGCGACAAGGAGAAGCAAGATGAGAATACTACAGCGACGGCCTCGATACATGAAGGCGATGTGATCGTCGTAGGTGATGAGGTTATCACAAACCTCACCTGCGATAAAAATTCTTGGCTGGTAGACTCAGGGGCTTTAGCACATGTATCTCACAACAGGGCACTATTTGGCACTTATACGACAGACGACTATGGAGTGTTAAAAATGGGAAATGGAGATGTGTCGAAGGCGGTTGCCATTGGAGATGTGCATTTGAGAACGAAGACGGGTATAGTTCTTGTTCTCAAAGATGTTCGTCATGTCCCTTATATCCGTTCCAACCTGGTGTCGGTTGGAAGGTTGAATCACGAGGGATTCTTCAGTCTCTTCGGAAACAGTCAGTGGAAGCTTTTCAGAGGTTCGATGGTGATTGCCATAGGAAGAAGTCCGATCTCTACTATATAGAGGGGAGCACACAGGGGACACAGGAGGTGAACGCAGTCAGTGATGCGTCTACCGAGTTGTAGCACAGGCGGTTTGGCCATATCAGCGAGAAGGGGATGAGCTACTTGGTGAACAGGAAGGTAATTTCAGGGCTCAAGTCTACAAAGTTGGAGAAGTGCACGCACTGCTTAGCTAGAAAGCAAAATAGGGTATCTTTCTAAAGTCACCCAAGTTTAAGGAAGCAGGCGTTGCTCGAGTTGATTCACTCAGATGTCTGCAGTCCTATGAAGGTAAAATCTATTAGTGGTGCTTCTTACTTTATAACTTTTATTGATGACTATTCCAGGAAGGTTTGGGTCTATGCCTTAAAGACCAAGGATCAGGTGCTGCCTACTTTCAAAGAGTTTCAGGCCTCTGTTGAAAGAGAGATGGGCAAGAAGTTATTGTGTGACCGGTCCGACAACGGCGGCGAATACATTGGTCCCTTTGATGCTTATTACAGAGAGCAGGGGATACGACACCAGAAGACTCTGCCCAAGATACCTCAGCTCAATGGTGTAGCGGAGCGCCTGAACAAGACACTGATGGAGAGGGTGCGGCATTTGCTGTCAGAAGCAAACTTGTCGGGCAGTTATTGGGGTGAGGCTCTTCTCACAGCTGCTTATGTTATTAATTTGTCTCCTAGTGCTCCTTTGCAGGGTGATGTGCCTGACAAAGTATGGTACGGCAAAGAGCCATCATACAATCACCTGCGAGTGTTTGGCTGTAAGACCTTCGTGCATATACCGAAGGACAAGAGGACCAAACTTGAGCCGAAGACGAAGCGATGCGTCTTTGTCGGCTACGGTCGGGATGAGTTTGGCTATAGACTCTACGACCTGGTAGGAAGAAAGCTCTACAGAATCAGGGACATGGTATTCGTCGAGGATCAGACCATGACCAACACTCAGGATTCCGAGACGCCTTCTGAGGCTGAGGAATTGCCTGAGTTAGAGTCATTTCGCTTCGAGCAGTTTTCAGAAGACATCGCAGAGGATCCAATTATGGAGGAGCCAGTACATGGAGTTGCTTCCAACCTTGATCATCAGCCTGCTGATGGTGGTCAGGGTGTCCCTCAGGAGGATGAGCATGCCGGGAAGGTAGTTCCTGAAGAGGAGGAGGATGTTGGTATACAGCCAGCACCAGTGGCTCCACTGAGAAGGAGCGACAGAGAGCGTCGACCATCTACGAGATACTCACCGGGTGAGTATGTGCTATTGACTGACGGGGGAGAGCCCGAAAGTTTTACAGAGGCTATGGAAGACAAACACAGGCAGGAGTGGATGGAGGCTATGCAGGAGGAGATGAGTTCCTTACACGCCAATTCCACTTATGAGCTGGTGCGGTTGCCAAAGGGCAAGAAGGCTTTGAAGAATCGATGGGTGTTTAGAGTGAAGCAGACAGATGATGCTACTCGCCCTCGATACAAAACGAGGCTAGTAGTTAAAGGCTACGGTCAGCAGAAAGGCGTAGATTATGATGAGATCTTTTCGTCTGTCGTCAAGCATTCGTCTATTCGGGTGGTGCTAGCATTAGCAGACAGTCTCGACTTGGAGGTCAAGCAGATGGACGTGAAGACGGCATTCCTCCATGGTGATCTTGAGGAGAAGTTATACATTGAGCAGCCAGAGAGATTCTATGAGAAGGGCAAGTCACATTTGGTCTGCCGGTTGAGGAAGAGCTTGTATGGTCTGAAACAGGCTTCGAGACATTGGTACAGGAAGTTCGAGTCATTTATGGGGGAGCATGGTTATACACGGACGACATCGGATCACTGTGTATTTGTGAGATTTTTTGCCAAGGATGATTTCATCATTTTATTGCTCTATATAGATGATATGCTATTAGTGGGTCGGAATGCCACTAGGATAGCGGAGTTGAAGCGCCAACTGGGTACGGCCTTCTCTATGAAGGATTTGGGCACAGTGAAGACTATTCTTAGGATGGAGATCAGCCGAGAGAGAGTGTCCAAGCTGCTACATTTATCCCAAAAGAAGTACATTCATCGGGTACTTCAATATTTCGGTATGGACGGGTCGAAGAAAGTGAGTTGCCCCCTTGCGGCCCACTTTAAGTTCACTGAGTAGCAGTATCCATCTACCGAGGGCGAAAAGGAAGATATGGAGTGAGTTCCATATGCTTCAGCTGTGGGGAGCCTCATGTATGATATGGTGTATACGAGGCCAGACATCGCTCATGCAGTTGGCATAGTTAGCAGGTATCTTTCAATTTCTTGTAGGGTACATTGGAGTACGGTCAAGTGGATTCTATGATATCTTCAGGGTAGTGCCGATTGGAGACTTTCTTTTGGTGGTGATGAGCCGAAGCTGGTTGGGTATACCGACGCTGATATGGCTGGAGATGTAGACACGAGACGATCGACTTCGGGCTATGTGATGATGTTTGCCGGATGTAATGCCTGTGGTTCGTATTACGTATTTCTGGAATACGTGTACATATTTATTCTTGTATTGTATGATTTCCTTGCTTAATTTCCTTCCTGGGCTGGTTTATTCTCGGTTTGGGTTAGCTTGGTTCGGTTTGGGATTGCTCTTGGTTCATCATGAACCAAGGGATGAACCCCTTACCTACTACCACCACTACCATTTATTAACCCTTCTCCTTTCTTTCTTTTCATTTATCATCTTCTCCACCATTACTTCCTTACCTACCAAAGAGAGGGAGAGAGAGGTCTAGGCAAGTACAACTTGCTTCCACAAAAGAGCTCATTTTTATTGTTTCATTAGCTTCTTCTCATGTTTCTAAGACACATTAGAACTTGTCATTTTCTATTTTGAGGCTTTAATTTTTGTAGATCTAGAAATTAGTTATTTTTGGATTTTGGTGGTTTTGATCTATCAAACTTCTTTGTTTTCAAGTTTTGATGGTTCTATGTTGTAGAGAATTTTATTCTACCCAATTTTGACCTTTGAAAAGTTGGATTTGGACTTATTTTGACCAAGTTATGGACTTTTGAAGCTTTGGGTTCAAACCATGGAGTTCTTGCTGATTTGGAGAAGACAGTGAGCAGTACGCGAGCTTTTTAGCTTGCGCCACTGAGCTGCGTGCGCTCTTTAGCACAGCACAGTCTGACGCATACGCAGCCTTTTGGAAGCGTATGTCTTGCATACGCTGCCTTAATGAGGAGTCGTATGGACCTCATACGCTGCCTTGACAAGGAGTCGTATGGACCTCATACGCTGTCTTGATGAGGAGTCGTATGGAGTACATACGCTGCCTTTTGGAGGCGTATGTCTTGCATAAGCCTGACTTGAGCGTGGCCAGACTTGAGCGTAGCCTGACTTGAGCGTAGCCTGACTTGAGCGTAGCCTGACTTGAGCGTAGCCTGACTTGAGCGCAGTCTGACTCAGCGCAACTTAATGTTCAGGCACAACTGGACCTGACCCTACTTACCCTGGATCTTCTATAGCCCTGTATATTGATATTTTATTAGATATTTAACATCCATTTTATATCCTTACGCCTTTTGTCCTGAATTTGATAATTAAGAATTTACTTGATATGTTTGGAATTGATAACTGAGCATGACGTGATTGTGACCCGTAGTGGTGCACTTCTGACATAATAACCTGACATGACCTGATAGTGGCCCGTCGTGGCGCACTCCTGACAAGTACACTTGGCATGATAACCTGACATGATTTTCTTGATAGCTGTTGCGACGGCTACCTGATACGACATGACCTGTATAATGACCTGGACACCGTGGACGATTGTGCTTGTACAAATAAACCAGTCCTGTCTTGCATCATGTCTCGGATAGGGACTCCTGAGTACCACGGTCAGGAGTACCTACTAAAATGGACTAAGGCTAATAACTAGATTAATACATTAGTCATGACGAGATTTTTCAGCTACAGGCAATCCCGTTACCTGGGCACGCCTTGGGATCTGTAGCCTGCCGTCGAGTAGGGCACATTTCCAGCAGACTGTCATGTGTTGCACCCTTTAAGCTACCTAAGGGTACATTCGTTTCCTGGACGATGTACCCACCTGAATTCAACTCTAATCTTTTAACCCGGGTAACCTGGATGGTCTGCAGGGCTTGTGGCTGTGGAATAATCTTACTGCATCTTGTTAGTAATTAGACTTGTGACAACCCTTGTTAGTTAAAGTATCAAGCCGTAATTCTTGCTTGGCCGTGAAGTGATTGGACGGAGTCTAACCAGTCTAGTCTTGCCCTGATCATGTTCCAGATTATTGAATGACCAGAATGCTTGTATTTATTTTACCGATAAATGGTGAGAATTCTAAGTTCTGTTCAGACGAAGGGTTAAAACCCCGATCCTTGTTTGGTTTACGGGTTGTAACCTGGTTATCTGAATAGTTCCATGGTTATCTCATCGTATATCATCCTGGTGTATTTTCTTTATTTCCAGTTCTTACTTTTATTTATATCTTGTGTTGATTGCTGGTTTTAGTTCTTAAGTGAAGCTTCCTTTGTGGCACTTGCTCTTTCTGGGGTTTGACCCAGCTGGTTTTGTGTGGCCAGATTTCGGAGCAGCTCCAGAGGATCTACCGACCTTCCAGCTAGATGGTGGCCACTAGACGGAACCCTGGCAACGAGTGGGTTATTTTTGGCTCTTCCACTCTATTGTAAAAATATTCTTTTGAGGCGTTTAGCCGACGAGCACCTGTTTAGCTCGATTGCACTTACTTACTGTCTGCCTACGGGCTGTAACATGATTAACAGATCCTAGGGTTGATTATGTATGACTAAACTCTTGCTAGTCCTGACATTTTGTAACGACTAGTTTCATGATCAACTGAATATGTAATATTTGGGATGCCTTAATGATCATACATCTTATGACTTTTACTTACTTGCTTGTGATTGAGACACTAGGCTTGTTCATGACCTTAAGAGACTGTTGGCTTGTAGATAAACCCTCATGTATCTAGACAGCCGTGACCGTATAGCGAGATGGATTCTATTTCATATACGTAGCTGGCTATGTCTGCCCCCGCTCTCCAGTATTCTAGTTCTGGGGCATGACATGGTTTAAGTGGTGGCCCATGCAGGTCTTGTAAAATCAAGATATGTGAGGGTTTACCGAATAGATGTCTCAATCAGTATTCGTCCTTGATCTCTGCTCGTATCTTCCGAATCCCTGGATTCTTGTCCTGATCATATGCTTGTATCGTTGATCTGTCCTGGTCCTTCCTTATTGTTCCCTATGTCATCTTCTTCAGCGGCATTGTTCGTGATCCTACCGACCAGCAAGGCGGAGCACCTCCCGTGGACCAGTAGCAACCTGGAGATCAAGCCCAGCATTCCGGAGTAGCCTCCAGAGTCGTGCCTTCTGGCGGAGAGCCACCAGTCCAGCCAGTTCAACCTGTAGAACATGATGACGGCACTTTGGTAGGACTCGTCAGGACCTTGATAGCTTCCCAAGATCGGCGTGGAGATGCCTTGCACCAGGCAGTGACGGATGCTTTGACCCGGGGTGGTCATCAGGGTAACAGCGCGGCCAACAGCTTCAAGCGCTTGAACCCTCCATTCTTCGACGGTAGTGAAGATGCTATCGCGGCAGATGCATGGCTTCAGGACACAGAGGTGATTCTAGAAGCAGCCAGGACCCCAGAGAACGAGAAGGTGGCCGTTGTGTGCCTGCAGTTGTTAGATCTTGCCCACAGCTGGTGGGCAGCGCAGGCCGTTGGATTAGCAGCACCCATTGCTTGGGCAGTATTCAGAGAGAGATTCCAGACCAATTATTTCGATGCCGTGGCTCGGTATGATCTACAGACGAGGTTTACCAATCTGAAGCAAGGAGGCAGGACGGTCGACGGATATGCGACCGAGTTTTCCAGACTCAGTCGGTTTGCTCCCACTTTGGTGGCAACCGAGTATGATAGAGCCCAGCGGTTCCAGCAGGGACTTCACCTGGAGATCTTGTTGGCAGTTGAGCAGTTTGAGCATCAGACTTTTGATGCAGTCTTGAGAGCAGCCCGCAGGCATGAGTATACCTTCCAGAGGATTGTGGATAGGGCCGGAGGTCGGAAGAGATCTCACGGCCAGATGAATCAGTCTTCAGCACCGGCCCCGGCAGCCAGGACTTTGACTATTGGAGCTCCGAGGCGAGCGGCCTCAGTAATGTCGGTTCAGCATTCAACTCCGACGCACCCTCAGCAGCAGAAGCAGAAGCAATCTTCCACAGTGGGTTGTTCTCATTGTGGGAAGCCAGGCCATGTGGTGGCAGAATGTCGCAGGGCACAGGGATTGTGTCTGGCTTGTGGAGCACCAGACCATAGGGTTGGATCCTGCCCGAATAGGGGTGGTTCATCATCGTCCAACCTTTCTAGCTCTTCGGTGAGAGGACCAGCTCCGGTCCAGCAGCAGCAGTATCCATTGCCGAGGCCCTTGCCGCCTCAGATCCAAGTGTTCCAGCAGCAGAACCCCCAGCAGTATGCACAAGCCTAAGTCCAGAGTCAGAATAGGCAGCGAGGATTTCAGCAGAGGGGACCAGCACCCCGAGGGCACGGTCAGGCTATGGTGATGACCGTAGAGGAAGGATTGGCACCAGGAGAGGTAGTAGCAGGTACTATTCTCGTCAACTCCTTTCCAGGTTCAACTTTATTCGATTCTGGTACATCGTATTCTTTTATGTCTGTACGATTTGCGACACGGATAGGATTGGAGCCCGAGTCATTATCAGTAAGGCTTAATATACTTACTGGTAACGGACTTGTGGGAGTATATAGAGTGTTTTCCTCGTATCGGATCGTAGTTAGCGGTAGAGAATTCCCCGCTAGATTGATAGAGTTCCCGATGGCCGATTATGATGTGGTCCTAGGGATGGATTGGTTGAGGAACCAGTATGCTAGGATAGACTGCCATATTGGCAGGGTTATTTTTAGCATTCCAGGCGAGCCGGAGTTTTCTTTCTCCCGATGCGAAGTTGAGTCATCTCCTCCGATATTGCGGATGGCAGTAGCAGCAGTTCAGTTGCCCAGGATAGTCGAGGAGTTTCCAGATATTTTCCCAGAAGAACTTCCAGGTATGCCTTCGGAGCGAGAGATCGAGTTCACTATAGACTTGATTCCCGGGACAGCCCCAGTGTCAGAGAGAGTCTACAGGATAGCGCCGTCAGAGTTAGAGATATTGTACAAGATGATTGAAGAACTTAGGACCAAGGGATTCATTCGTGCTAGTGGATCCCCTTGGGGAGCCCCGATGCTTCTTGTAAAAAAGAAGGATGGTACGTCTAGGTTATGTGTTGATTATCGTACCTGGAACTCAGTGACAATCAAGAACAGATACCCTTTTCCGAGGATAGATGACTTGTTTGATCAACTCAAGGGGGCTTCAGTATTCTCGAAGATTGATTTGCGCTCAGGTTATCATCAGATCAGAGTCAGAGAGCAGGACATCCCGAAGACAGCTTTTAGATCGAGATATGGGCATTGGGAGTTCCTTGTTATGCCTTTTGGAGTAACCAATGCGCCGGCAGTATTCATGGACCTCATGAATCGCAACTTCATGCCCTACTTGGATCAGTTTGTGATTGTGTTCTTGGATGACATTCTGGTCTACAGCAAGAGTGAGACAGAGCATGAGCACCATCTCCGTATAGTTCTTCAGATCCTCAGAGAGCACCAGTTATATGCCAAGTTCAGTAAATGCGAGTTCTGGCTCGATCGCATTTCGTACTTGGGTTATATCATCACTCGAGGAGGAGTAGAAGTGGATCTCCAGAAGATTGTGGCTATTGAGTCATGGCCAGTGCCCAGCACAGTTGCAGAGGTTCGTAGTTCTTGGATTGGCCGGCTACTACCGGCGGTTTGTTTCAGATTTTGCTCGAATTTCAGCGCCATTGACGCAGTTGACCTGCAAGGATGCACAGTTTGCTTGGACAGCAGAGTGTCAGAGTTCTTTTGAGCAGTTGAAGCGAGGCCTGATAACAGCTCCTATTCTCACGCTTCCAGATGGGACTGGAGGATTCTCAGTGTACTGTGATGCTTTAGGCAGAGGTTTAGGATGTGTTCTGATGCAGCATAGGAAGGTAATAGCTTATGCGTCACGACAACTTTGTGATCATGAGAGGAATTACCCAACCCATGACTTGGAGCTGGCAGCAGTGGTGTTTGCACTTAAGTTGTGGAGGCACTACTTGTATGGAGACAGGGTGGAGATTTTCACCGACCACAAGAGCCTGAAGTATGTTTTCACCCAGAAGGATCTTAATATGCGTCAGAGAAGGTGGCTGGAGCTTCTTGTGGATTATGATGTCCACCTGCAGTATCATCCTGGAAAGGCCAATGTTGTTGCGGATGCATTGAGCAGGAGAGCGAGAGTTTATTTTCTGAAAGCGCAACCAGAACTGTTAGCAGATCTTCAGAAGATGGGTATTGAAGTTGTTCTCCCTTCCAGTGTGGCCTTGATGGCCAGTATGCAAGTTCAGTCCACTTTAGTCGAGAGGATCCGGATGGCGCAGTCGGCAGATTCCAAGCTTCAGCGACTCAGAGCAGAGTGTGAGGCAGGACGAATACCAGAGTTATATATTCATGAGGATGGTACACTTCGACATGGTAAGCGTCTTTGTGTACCCAGCGGAGATATCCGGCAGGAGATCATGTCAGAAGCGCACAGTTCGCAATATTCCATCCATTCCGGCAGTACGAAGATGTACCGTGATATCCGGCAGCATTTCTGGTGGAATGGCATGAAGCGGGAGATAGCTTGGTTTGTCTCTCGGTGTTTGGTTTGCCAACAAGTTAAAGCCGAACATCAGAGACCGGCTGGACTTCTTCAGCCCTTACCGATTCCAGAATGAAAGTGGGAGCATGTGACCATGGATTTTGTGACTGGACTACCTAGATCCCCAGCTGGTAGAGATGCTATCTGGGTTATAGTTGACAGGCTCACGAAAGTGGCTCACTTTCTTCCATTCAGAGTTGGTCAGTCGACGGCTCAGTTAGCAGAGATGTACCTCAGGCAGATTGTCAGATTGCACGGTGTGCCAGTCAGTATCACCTCAGACCGAGATTCAAGATTTACATCGCACTTTTGGCGTAGCTTGCAAGAGAGTTTGGGAACTCATCTCCAGTTCAGTTCAGCATATCACCCGCAGACAGATGGCCAGTCGGAGCGCACGATCCAGACTCTTGAAGACATGTTGCGGTCTTGCACACTTGACTTCAGTGGTTCATGAAAAGATCACTTGCACCTGGTAGAATTCTCGTACAACAACAGTTTCCAGGCCAGTATCCAGATGGCACCGTTCGAGGCACTGTATGGTAGGAAGTGCAGATCCCCGCTAGCCTAAGATGATGTTGGAGAGAGACAGATGCTCGATCCAGAAATGATTGTCCAGACAGTTGAAGTGGTCAGGCGAATCAGAGATCATCTTCGAGTTGCCCAAGATCGCCAGCGCCATTGGGCCGATTCTCATCGGCGCCCTCTCGAGTTTTCGGTCGGCGATCATGTATTCCTGAGGATTTCGCCTAACCGTGGCGTCATTCGTTTCGGCGTACGGGGCAAGCTTAGTCCTAGGTATATAGGACCGTTTGACATTCTGGAGCGAGTAGGAGATGTATCCTATCGTCTACCTCTTCTACCGTCGCTAAGCGAGGTGCATGACGTGTTCCATGTATTCCAATTATGACGGTATATCCCGGACCCGAGCCATATCCTGGATCATTCGGAATTGGTTGTTGGTACCAACCTTTCGTATGAGAAGAGGCCTGTGTCTATATTGGACCGGAGAGAGAAGATCCTCAAGAACAAGACTATCAAGTTAGTCAGAGTTGCTTGGGGTCATCACTCTTTGGAGGAGCCAATGTGGAAGCGTGAGGATGATATCCGATCACGATATCCCGACTTATTTGACTCGTGAGGTATAATATCTTTATTATGCCTCATGCCTTCGATTCCTTGCTTGAATGAGTGATTGTCTGCCTAGTTATAGCTTGCATGTGATTAATGTAGCTTGTCATTGCTCCTCTAGCCTCTTGATTAAATTTCGAGGACGGAATTCTTTTAAGGTGGGTAGAGTTGTAATGCCTGTGGTTCGTATTACGTATTTCTGGAATACATGTACGTATTTATTCTTGTATTGCATGATTTCCTTGCTTAATTTCCTCCCTGGGCTGGTTTATTCTCGGTTTGGGTTGGCTTGATTCGGTTTAGGATTGCTCTTGGTTCATCATGAACCAAGGGGTGAACCCCCTACCTACCACCACCACTACCATTTAATAACCCTTCTCCTTTTTCTCTCTTCATTTATCATCTTCTCCACCATTACTTCCTTACCTACCAAAGAGAGGGAGAGGGAGGTCTAGGCAAGTGCAACTTGCTTCCACAAAAGAGCTCATTTTTATTGTTCCATTAGCTTCTCCTCATGTTTCTAAGACACATTAGAACTTGTCATTTTCTATTTTGAGGCTTTAATTTTTGTAGATCTAAAAATTAGTTATTTTCGGATTTTGGTAGTTTTGATCTATCAAACTTCTTTGTTTTCAAGTTTTGATGGTTCTATATTGTAGAGAATTTTATTCTACCCAATTTTGACCTTTGAAAAGTTGGATTTGGACTTATTTTGACCAAGTTATGGACTTTTGAAGCTTTGGGTTCAAACTATAGAGTTCTTGCTGATTTGGAGAAGACAGTGAGCAGTGCGCGAGCTTTTTAGCTTGTGCCACTGAGCTGTGTGCGCTCTTTAGCGCAGCGCAGTCTGACGCATACGCTACCTTTTGGAAGCGTATGTCTTGCATACGCTGCCTTGATGAGGAGTCGTATGGACCTCATACGCTGCCTTGACAAGGAGTCGTATGTGAAGAACAGTTTGGCAACTCTAGAGGGGGGTGAATAGAGTTTATAAAGAAAAATAGCCAATTAAAAAATAACTCTTTCACCAACAATCAATAATCAGAGTAAAGTGCGGAAAATAAATAAAGAGCAAAAGAGCATACGCAAACACAGCGATTTTAACCTGGTTTCCCTCGTGGAGGACTAGTCCAGGCCTGAGAACTCTAGCTCAGGATTAAATCCACTATTTGTGAAATAGTAGTTTACAACCCGTGCCTTTTCTTCAGAAGAGCACGTCAACTTCTAACAGAGGATCGCAGTGGCGATTTGCTTGGAATTGTCCAAGCGACTTCTTCAACTCTTGCACAAGAATCCTAACTGAGAGATGCTGAGCACTCGAGACTTAGGAGGCTTGTGGCTAGTAGATGGGAAGGGTATGGCTTATTGAGCTTATAAGAGAGAAGAGAAGAGAAGATTGAGTGATTTGAAATGAGAGAATTCATGCCCTATTTATAGTGTTTTTATAGGCAGAATTCGGCCAGAATTCGGGTAGGAAAATTCAAAAATTTGGCCGTTGGACAGCTAGCAACCAGCTAACCCTAAAATTAGGGTTCCTGATTTCTAGGGGACAGAGTTCGGCCCGAACTCTGTGTGGAGGCAGAGTTCGGCCCGAACTCTGTCTCCAGAGCACAGAGTGGTTCTAAGGGGACCAGTGGGCAGTTTTTGGTTCAGTGGAGCTTGGGATTTTGGGTAGGTTATAGACTAAGTTCCAAGAGCTCAGCAAGACTCAGAGTACATAAATCTAGACTCAATGAAATCATAAAATACAGACTCCAGAACACACTGAGAGCCGGAGACTGAGCTGTCATCTGTCTTGAACTGAATGCAGTCGTCGTGTGTCGTATTGAATTAATACAAATATTATTTGGTCAATGTAGTCAATATTTGGTTGACTGTGACTTTGTGTCAACAATCTCCCCCATATTGATAATTGACAAAATAATATATGTATATTTCAATATTCATACCTGGACACAGTTGATTGTAACATAGTTCCATAGCTCCCCCATACACGATGCCTGAGCTAAGAGAAAATAGCTCCCCCGTAAACCATGAACGGTGTCGAGCTAGAAGCTATAGCTCTCCCCCTTACAAAATGCATAGTACCTGTGATCTGATAGATAATATTTTCCAGAGCAAGAAGTACAGATATACACAGATATACGAATGCATAGAACCAGTATGATATCTAATATCTTCCAAAAGCAAAACAATAAAAATATACATTATTTCTCCCCCTTTTGGCAGTTAGCAATATAAAGAAGCAATGAATATTAATGCAACCACACCAAGCAGAGAAGAAACAGTAAAATACTAAGCAAAATAAGTCACTGACATAGAATGATAATAAAGATAGATAATGTCATCCACCAAACCAAGTGGCCAACCATAAACAGAGTACATAAAACCAGCTACATAAATCCATAAGAAACTAAATAACTGAAAACAAAAGTAACTAAGATCATCATCAGTAGCAGCAGCAGCAGATAGTAGCCAATCTCCATCATGGAGCACGAGATGGTCCTGGAACATCTGATGGACCATGGAAGGAGCGACGAGGGTCCACAAAAGCATCATCCGGATCCATGTAACGCATAACCCACGGATCATCAATGCGATAACCCGCGCGCGCTGGATCCCTCTCCAAGGGAATGTATAAATGCTGAGACAGAGAGTACCGGATATCATGCAGAGAGTTGCCGAGAGCACTCATCTGCAGAGTGGTACGATAGTCCAGCTGTGTCCAGCGATCGTCCTCAAGAATAAAACGATCCCGGAGCATGGTCTGAATGGACTCAAGAGTGGCAGGTGGAGGTGGTGCATCCTGACCAAAAGGAGGGGCGTCAGGCTCCTCATCAGCAGAATGCTCAGATGACTCAGAAGCAGCGACACGCTGAAGGCGTCGTGCTTTGGATAGAAAGGCAGGTGCAGGCAGGAACGGACAATCATGGATAGGAATGATGAAGGCACAAAAAACGAAAGGAAGATAGAGAGGATAAACCAAAGCTCTTGGTTTCTTCCGACAGTTGATCATCCAATCCATCATAGTCCGTGGAAAGTTGAATGGAATACAATAGTGGAGATGATATAAGGCGGAGATCTCAAGATAAGTAACTTCATCTGTTGAGCCAGCCTTGGGTAAGATGGTGTTAAAAACCATTCGGTGAAGCTCATAGAAGTAGGGGTTGAGATGCTTGGCCATAAGTTTGCGAGGACTTATGTTAGGAGCACATAATTCCTCCTTGAATCCTTCAAGAGAAGTATCGCCAACAAATTGAAATTGACGTGCTTCCACAAGTTTATTCCAAGTATCAAGATTAACAAGATCAAGAAAATCCCCCAACTCAGAATCATTGAAGGCGATGTCAATACCGGCAACCCGGGAATAGATGTGTGTTGCATCAAAAGTTAAATTGCAATAGAACATTTGGATTGCACTACGATAGATGACAGAATTTGAAGCAACTAAAGCATCCAAACAAAGATCATGGAATAAAGACTCATATTGAGAAAATATTGTGAAATTGATGGGATGGCCCCCAAACACCGGACGAGTCCTAAAATCGCTAAACCATTCATTAGAGGCGTCTAGCGATACAAATAGACGGTCGTCGTATGTGTTAGGGTCATCGGGACTCGGCGGATTGAACAACGGATGAATGGGGTGTTGTTCAACTACTTGTTCAATCGGAGGAGGAGGATTCGAAGAGGAAGCACCCTCGGTTCGGATCCTCTTCCCGCGATTGGGCAAGCGTGGAGCCATTTACAAGAAATTGGATAACTTGAAATGGAGAGAAATAGAGAGTTATACCTGAAAATAATGTCAAACAGTTGAAGAGAACGTTGAAAAACCCCTTTCCCTTGATTTTGAGAAGAAATAGAACCCTCTAGATCAAGAACTAGGGTTAGGGTTTGGAAGGAAGAAGATGGAAGAGGTGGAGAAGAAGGAAATATGGGAGGAAAGAGAAGGAATCCCGACATAAAGTAGGGCTTTGTCTTTGGTCGGGTAGAATAGTGACCATTGGATTAGAAAAGATCCAACGGCGGAGCCAGATCCCGATTCTGGAACCTAGGGACCGAACTCGGCCCGAACTCTGTTAGGGGCAGAGTTCGGCCCGAGTTCTGGATCAGTGGTCCAGAACAAAAGTTAGGCTGAAAAAAGATTAAGTGTTGAACAAAAAGAGATACAATTTTGAGAAACCCAATAAAGTACATAGAGAGATTCACAAAGGTCAGAATGAACTTTAGGAAGATCAATTTGGCAATAATAAATCGTAACAAACCATATAATAAACAAGGAAATATATTGTAATTCAGTATTTCAAATTTGCCATGGGTTAGCTGCAGGGGCCGGATCCCAGCTAGCGGTAGTCCTGAGGACTAGTGCACCGTGTCGCTTAGGCTTTTACGCCTTTTTGTCAGAAGGACCCTTTCGGCTTGTACCCATAATAAATTTGTCATAAAAGAATCAAAATATACTCGATATTTACGCAGGTAAGTCTCAACTTATAACTGCTTCATCCAAAATTCCGAGTTCACGACAAAGATAATTGAAGCGCTCTTCGGATAATGGCTTAGTAAAGAAATCTGCTAGCTGATGATCAGTGTCAATAAATTCTAAGTTAATCGTGCCATTTTGCTGATGATCACGCAAAAAGTGGTGTCTGATCTCAATGTGTTTAGTGCGTGAGTGGCAGACAGGGTTCTTAGTCAAATTGATGGCACTAGTATTGTCACAGAATATAGGAATATGCATGAAAGATAACTTATAGTCTTCAAGGGTTTGCTTCATCTACAGAATTTGTGCACAACAACGCCCAGCTGCTATGTATTCAGCTTCTGTTGTGGATAGTGCGACAGAGTTCTGCTTCTTGCTAAACCATGAGACTAAAGCCTTTCCTAACAAATGACACGTGCCGCTCGTACTTTTACGGTCGACCTTGCATCCAGCAAAGTCAGCATCAGAGTAACCGATGAGGTCAAATGATGTTGACTTGGGATACCATAGGCCCACTGTAACCGTACCCTTAAGATATCGAAAGATACGCTTAACCGCGGTCATGTGAGATTCCTTAGGATTTGCTTGATATCTAGCACATAGGCAAACACTAAACATGATATCGGGGCGACTAGCAGTTAAATAAAGTAAGCTGCCTATCATACCTCGATACTTACGTTGATCAACGGGTTTGCCGCTCTCATCTGGTTCGAGTTTGGTTGAAGTAGCCATTGGCGTGCTAATTGGTTTGACGTTGTCAAGGTCGAACTTCTTCAGCATGTCCTTGGTATACTTCGATTGACAGATGAAAGTTCCATTTGCCAGTTGCTTTACTTGCAGGCCAAGAAAGTAGTTGAGCTCTCCCATCATGCTCATCTCAAATTCTGTCTGCATACACTTGGCAAATTCTTGACAAAGAGTTTCATCAGTAGACCCAAAAATAATATCATCAACATAAATTTGAATCAACAGAATAGTGTCTTTAAAAGATTTTATAAACAGTGTAGTGTCAATTTTCCCTTTTGAAAAACCTTTCTCAAGTAAGAAGCTACTTAGCCTTTCATACCAAGCTCTGGGGGCTTGCTTGAGGCCATAAAGTGCTTTCTTTAGCTTGAACACGTGGTCGGGAAATTTGTGATTTTCAAAGCCAGGAGGTTGTTTCACATAAACTTCCTCCTTAATAAAACCATTCAGAAAAGCACTTTTCACATCCATTTGAAATAATTTAAAGTTTTAAAAATTAGCAAAAGCACAAAGCATCCGAATGGATTCTAGTCTAGCAACAGGAGCATACGTCTCATCGTAGTCGATACCTTCCTCTTGGTTGTATCCTTGAGCTACTAGACGAGCTTTGTTACGTGTGACTGAACCATCTTCATTTACTTTGTTTCTAAAAACCCATTTAGTACCAATTATAGAGTGATTAACCGGTCTAGGAACGAGTTCCCATACTTGGCTTCTCTCGAATTGGTTGAGTTCTTCTTGCATAGCAGAAATCCAAAATTTATCATTAAAAGCTTCAGAAATGTTTTTAGGCTCTACTTGTGAAATGAAGGCAGTGCTAGCAACAGAGTCTCTTAGTGATGATCTAGTAGTTACTCCACGTGAAACTTCTCCTATAACTAAATTTTCTGGATGAGATGGTTTGAAAGAGAATTTCTTAGGCAAACCCTCCAGAGAATTAGTTTCGGTTGAAGTATTCATTGGAGTAGAAGTTGATGGCTCAACGTCATCATCAAGAGTACTTGCTGCACTGTTGTCTTCATCAAAAGTCACATTTGTTGACTCTTCCACAATAAGTGAGCGTTTATTGAAAACTCTATATCCCTTACTCTTGGCGGCATAACCAAGAAAGATACCATCGTCAGCTTTGGCATCAAATTTGCCTAAGTTGTCTTTGGTGTTAAGGATAAAACATCTACAACCAAAAACTTTAAAATAAGAAACATTGGGGGTTCTCCCAAACCAAAGCTCATAGGGTGTTTTCTTCGTAATGGGACGAATCAGCACCCTATTCAAAATATGGCATGCTGTACTAACAGCTTCTGCCCAAAAGTATTTCGGAAGTGAAAATTTATTCAACATGACTCTGGCCATATCGCCGAGAGTTCTATTCTTCCGCTCCACAACACCATTTTGTTGAGGAGTTCTAGGACAAGAAAATTCATGATCAAAACCATTTGCATTACAAAAACTTTCAAAATCATAATTTACGAATTCGCCTCCATGATCACTTCGGATTCGAGTAATCATGTAGCCTTTTTCGTTTTGAACTTTCTTTACAAAAACTTTGAAAGCAGAAATAGCATCGCTCTTATTAGCGAGAAAGAAAACCCAAGTAAATCTCGAAAAATCATCAACAATAACAAATGCATACAGTTTGCCACCAAGGCTAGCTATTCTACTAGGACCAAATAAATCCATATGAAGTAGTTGCAAGGGTCTAGTAGTACTTACAGAGTTGATGGAATGAAACGAGGATTTTGTTGCCTTGTTTAGTTCACATTCGGCACATACCGTATCCTTTTTGAATGTGATGTCAGGCAATCCTCTCACTAGCTTCTTGGTAGAAAGCCTGGATATAGCATCCATGTTGGCATGACCAAGACGCTGGTGCCAACGTAGTCGTTCGTCTTTGTGGGCATATAAACATCTACCTGCATTGTTAGTATTTATAGAAAGATAGAAAATATAGATGTTATCCTCTCTTTTCCCTTCAAAAGCAATGTCTCCTGTTGACCTATCATAGATGTAGCAACTGTTTTGTCCAAAGTTAATGTCATATCCATGATCAACAAGATGACTAATGCTGAGCAGGTTATGCTTTAACTCGGTCACTAGGCAGACATCCTTTATTACAGGAGAGGGAGGATGACCAATGATACCATTACCTATAATGTGCCCTTTGAGATTGTTACCGAAGGATACGTATCCTTCTCTCTTCATCGATAGTGATGCAAAAAGGTTTGCGTTTCCCGTCATATGTCGCGAGCATCCACTATCGAGAATCCACTTACTTTCAGTTGAGGAGGGAAGGTCCACCTACATCAAGAGTAGATGTGACCTTTGGTACCCGAGTTCTTGAGGGTCCTGAAAAGTTAGTCTTTGGGAACCAAGCATATATCCTTTTATCTACAAGTCTTCTAACTCTGCACTGTGGTGAGATGTGTCCATGTAATCCACAATAAGTACAAATAGCATTCTTGTTTATACTAGGAGTATGAGAATGATATTTATAAGCAACAGGATGAGGATGGACATGATGTGAAGAGTTAGCATGGTGAGGATGATTATGCATGGAATAGGTGGCATGGTGATGGTGTCTTTGAGGCATAGAATGATGGTATTGTCTATGGTGTGTGACATGCTGATATTGTCTAGATGGCATGGCATGATGATTTTGTCTATATGGCATGACATGATGATTTTGTCTATATGGTATATGAGGACCTTGTCTATATGGCATTGCATGATGATCTTGTCTATATGGCATGGCATGATGATTTTTATGTGTGGAGTGATGTTGATTGTGTCTTTGTGCATGATGCATGTGTACTGAGTGAGAATTGTTCTTACGTGCATGTGGTTTGTGAAAGTTGGTGTATATGAATGCATGGTTATGTGCTGCATGAGAATGACGTGGTTGACTAGCATGAGTGGTGTTGTGCTCATGTGATTGGGTTTGAGGTTGAATAACCTGTTTACCCAATTTGGTTTCTAATCTTTTGGTAACAGCATGCAGTTCATTAACCTTAATATTTAAGCCATATATCTTAGTCATGGAAATCTTGTGTCTACTCTTTTCTTCAGCAAGCAACGTGTTGAGTGTAGTGATTTCTTGAGTTTGTTGCTCAATACGTGCTTCGGCATCATGCAAGCTTAATTTAAGCTTGGATACTTCATCAGCGTCATTAGTGGGTGATGTGTCTCTAACATTTTCAAGAAGTAAGGAAATTCTTTGTATCTCATCTTCTAGACTTTTGATTTTGTCCTTGGCATGTTTATATTTACCGATGACCTTTTTATGATCATCGAGTAAATCAGTGAAAGCATCGCCAAGTTCATCAAAAGAGAAGTCATCCAGAGTTTCGTTAGATACCTTGTTAGACGTCGCCATCAGGCACACATTTGCTGTATCTTGAGGAGAGTCCTTTTCTTCCTCAGAGTCACTTGCTTCACTCTCATGCCAGATGCCTGTGTTGGCATATTTCTTTGATGAGTTCTTTTTGTATGGCTTCTCATAACGGTTGCTCTTCTTCAGGAATGGGCAGTCTTTTCGGACATGTCCAGTTTTCTTGCAACCGTAACAAGTTGGTTCTTCTTCATCGTCTTCTTGAGATTCCTTCTTCCTTCGATTGAAGCGAAGGAATTTCTTGAAGTTGCGAACCATGAGAGCTTGTTCTTCATCATCCGAATTATCTTCTTCGGTCTCATCATGATTAGCTCTTCGTTGATGAGCTTTGAGTGCGATCTCCCTGGTCTTCGGAGCAGGCTCTTCGAAGTCCTTGAGGTCAAGCTCGTGAGTCATAAGCTTACCCATCAAGGTCTCCATTGACATTGTTGTGAGATCGTTTCCTTCTATGATGGCTGTCACCTTAGGGTTCCAAATCTTTGGTAGCCCTCTGAGCAGCTTACGAATCTTCTCGTGGTTTGAGTACTGCTTTCCGAGCGAAGATAGAGGATTGATGATGTCGAGGAATCTTGTGATCATTTGAGTGATCGTCTCACTTGGCTTCATCTTGAAGGCTTCGTATTCTTGAGTGAGACGGCTTATTTTAGATTCCTTGACCTGTGTGGTTCCTTCATGCGTCACTTCTAGAAGTCTCCATACTTCATGAGCAGTTGTGCAAGTAGAAACCCTGTTGAACTCATTCCTGTCTATAGCACAGAATAAAGCATTAATAGCCCTAGCGTCTAGACTTGCCTGTTTCTTCTCCTCGACAGAATATTTGTCGTGTGGTTTCTCAATGAGGTCACCATCGACAACTATCCTGGCGGGCTTTTTGTAACCGTCAGTGACGACAGTCCACAGGTCAAAGTCTAGAGACTTAAGATAGAAGCTCATCCTTGTTTTCCAATATGTGTAGTTAGTTCCATCAAATAGGGGAGGCCTATGAGTGGACTGACCTTCACCATGATTGGAAATCAAGGATTGTGTGGTTGCCATGGATCAGCTCTTAGGATGTTAATCCTTGTAAAGAAAACAGAGCTCTGATACCAATTGAAGAACAGTTTGGCAACTCTAGAGGGGGGTGAATAGAGTTTATAAAGAAAAATAGCCAATTAAAAAATAACTCTTTCACCAACAATCAATAATCAGAGTAAAGTGCAGAAAATAAATAAAGAGCAAAAGAGCATACGCAAACACAGCGATTTTAACCTGGTTTCCCTCGTGGAGGACTAGTCCAGGCCTGAGAACTCTAGCTCAGGATTAAATCCACTATTTGTGAAATAGTAGTTTACAACCCGTGCCTTTTCTTCAGAAGAGCACGTCAACTTCTAACAGAGGATCGCAGTGGCGATTTGCTTGGAATTGTCCAAGCGACTTCTTCAACTCTTGCACAAGAATCCTAACTGAGAGATGCTGAGCACTCGAGACTTAGGAGGCTTGTGGCTAGTAGATGGGAAGGGTATAGCTTATTGAGCTTATAAGAGAGAAGAGAAGAGAAGATTGAGTGATTTGAAATGAGAGAATTCATGCCCTATTTATAGTGTTTTTATAGGCAGAATTCGGCCAGAATTCGGGTAGGAAAATTCAAAAATTTGGCCGTTGGACAGCTAGCAACAAGCTAACCCTAAAATTAGGGTTCCTGATTTCTAGGGGACAGAGTTCGGCCCGAACTCTGTGTGGAGGCAGAGTTCGGCCCGAACTCTGTCTCCAGAGCACAGAGTGGTTCTAAGGGGACCAGTGGGCAGTTTTTGGTTCAGTGGAGCTTGGAATTTTGGGTAGGTTATAGACTAAGTTCCAAGAGCTCAGCAAGACTCAGAGTACATAAATCTAGACTCAATGAAATCATAAAATACAGACTCCAGAACACACTGAGAGCCGGAGACTGAGCTGTCATCTGTCTTGAACTGAATGCAGTCGTCGTGTGTCGTATTGAATTAATACAAATATTATTTGGTCAATGTAGTCAATATTTGGTTGACTGTGACTTTGTGTCAACAGTATGGACCTCATACGCTGCCTTGATGAGGAGTCGTATGGAGTACATACGCTGCCTTTTGGAGGCGTATGTCTTGCATAAGCCTGACTTGAGCGTAGCCTGACTTGAGCGTAGCCTGACTTGAGCGCAGTCTGACTCAGGCGCAACCTGATGTTCAGGCACAACTGGACCTGACCCTACTTACCCTGGATCTTCTATAGCCCTGTATATTGATATTTTATTAGATATTTAACGTCCATTTTATATCCTTACGCCTTTTGTCCTGAATTTGATAATCACGAATTTACTTGATATGTTTGGAATTGATAACTGAGCATGACGTGATTGTGACCCGTAGTGGTTCACTCCTGACATAATAACCTGACATGATCTGATAGTGGCCCGTCGTGGCGCACTCCTGACAAGTACACTTGGCATGATAACCTGACATGATTTTCTTGATAGCTGTTGCGACGGCTACCTGACACGACATGACCTGTATAATGACCTGGACACCGTGGGCGATTGTGCTTGTACAAATAAACCAGTCCTGTCTTGCATCATGTCTAGGACAGGGACTCCTGAGTACCACGGTCAGGAGTACCTACTAAAATGGACTAAGACTAATAACTAGATTAATACATTAGTCATGACGAGATTTTCCAGCTACAGGCAATTCCGTTACCTGGGCACGCCTTGGGATCTGTAGCCTGCCGTCGAGTAGGGCACATTTCCAGCACACTGTCATGTGTTGCACCTTTCAAGCTACCTAAGGGTACATTTGTTTCCTGGACGATGTACCCACCTGAATTCAACTCTAATCTTTTAACCCGGGTAACCTGGATGGTTTGCAGGGCTTGTGGCTGTGGAATAATCTTACTGCATCTTGTTAGTAATTAGGCTTGTGACAACCCTAGTTAGTTACAGTATCAAGCCGTAATTCTTGCTTGGCCGTGAAGTGATTGGACGGAGTCTAACCAGTCTTGTCTTGCCCTGATCCTGTTCCAGATTATTGAATGACCAGAATGCTTGTATTTATTTTACCGATAAATGGTGAGAATTCCAAGTTCTGTTCAGACGAAGGGTTACAACCCCGGTCCTTGTTTGGTTTACGGGTTGTAACCTGGTTATCTGAATAGTTCCATGGTTATCTCGTCGTATATCATCCTGGTGTATTTTCTTTATTTCTAGTTCTTACTTTTATTTATATCTTGTGTTGATTGCTGGTTTTAGTTCTTAAGTGAAGCTTCCTTTGTGGCACTTGCTCTTTCTGGGGTCTGATCCAGCTGGTTTTGTGTGGCCAGATTTCGGAGCAGCTCCAAAGGATCTACCGACCTTTCAGCCAGATGGTGGCCACTAGACGGAACCCTTGCAACGAGTGGGTTATTTTTGGCTCTCCCACTCTATTGTAAAAATATTCTTTTGAGGCGTTTAGCCGACGAGCACCTGTTTAGCTCGATTGCACTTACTTACTGTCTACCTACGGGCTGTAACATGATTAACAGATCCTAGGGTTGATCATGTATGACTAAACTCTTGCTAGTCCTGACATTTTGTAACGACTAGCTTCATGATCAACTTAATATGTAATATTTGGGACGCCTTACTATTGTATATTTAATGATCATACATCTTGTGACTTTTACTTACTTGCTTGTGATTGAGACACTAGGCTTGTTCATGACCTTAAGAGACTGTTGGCTTGTAGATAAACCCTCATGTATCTAGACAGTCGTGACCGTATAGCGAGATGGATTCTATTTCATATACGTTGCTGGCTATGTCTGCCCCCGCTCTCCAGTATTCTGGTTCTGGGGCATGACACCGGAGGAGCGGTATCGTGGCAGTCGCGGTTACAGAAGTGTGTTGCCTTGTCGACGACGGAGGCGGAATACATTACGACGACGGGGGCTTGCAAGGAGCTGCTGTGGATGAAGAAGCTGTTGCAAGAAATGGGGCTGAAGCAAGAGCAGTATACTTTGCTTTGCGACAGTCAGAGTGCTATTCCCCTTGTGAAGAACCAGACATTTCATAGTCGGTTCAAGCACATCGAGACTCGGTATCAATAGATACGGGATGTGGTTGAGAAGAAGGATGCGGCGCTTGAGAAGTTTCATACTGATGACAATGGAGCGAACATGCTCACGAAGGTTCTTCCAAGGGAAAAGTTTGAGTACTGCAGGCAGATCGTCGAGATGACGACCTCCTCCACATAGTTGTGAAGGGGGAGATTTGTTAGAGTGTGGGTGGGATTTCCAACCTATGTGGAGAAGACCCCGGAGTGCGACGAGCGCCGTCTGTATGTCAGAAAAGTTCGGGGAGGTGACGAGGCCAGTCGGAGATGACGGAGATACTCGGGAGCTGCCAGAGGAGCTGCTGGAAGGAGGGGGGCAGAGTTCGGGCCGAACTCTGCCCCAGGGGAGAGTTCTGGCCGAACTCTGCCTCCCTGTTCCAGAACCTTGCTAGAAGCAGAACACAGAGTTCTGGCCGAACTCTGTGTGTCGGGGCTGAAGCGTTTTTCAGGGTGATTTAATCACCGTTGGATCGTATCCTACGGTCCAGATTTTGTTGCGGATTAGGGAGTTTATACATGGTTATTCCTAACCCTAATCACAACACAACATTGAAGAACAAGAGAGGGAAAAGAGGCAAGAGTGCCATTGCAACTTTGGGAGAGAAGGGGGATTGAAGGCCAATTTCGAAGGAGGATCGTGTTCGGATAATATCTACTTGTCGTCTTTGTTCTTCGTAGCTTTGTAATCATTATTCTTGCTCCTAAGTATTGTGGGGATCCGATTTGGATCGGGAGAATTTTGTAGAGGGTGTACTCCTTTATTTCATTAGTGAAGGCTTCTCAGGGTTGGACTCCGATCGTCCCGTGGTTTTTTTCCGCAAGAATTTTTCACGTCAAAAATTCTCTGTGTCTGCGTGGTTTGTTTTGGTGTTTTGGTTCGTGCGTTGTTTTGCTCGGTTCTCTCGCAGGTACTCTCTAGTTTGGTAAAAGATTTTCGCGTTTCTTTCCCAACAGATATTTCTCTAAGTTGTCACATAATCAAACACATAAGAGATGCCTCTCCATATAAAACTAGCTACAAGTCACAAAAATACACGTACAGGTTGGTGAACCGTGTGGAACCGGACAAAGCTCATACATGTGTTGAGCTTCCTACTGTCCGGCCATCAAGTACGGGCTCTTGATTCATAACACGGTTCATGAAATCTTTGTTTCAATCTTAGCTCCAACATGCATTGTGGATGACAAACTAAAGGAGAATCTTGATTTGGCTTCTTTAGCATACACATAGGCCATCGATCGGTAGCAATTGTCCTCGGTCGGAAGCATCGCGAGCGGTGGTGGTTCGACCGTGCATCCGGAATACCTTCATGGTGTCGCGAGGAAGTCGACGTGCGATACGACGGTTGGTACAACGGATCGCTCTACCATGTGGTTGTCGCATTCTTCGTCCTCCGACAAGAATAATTACTAATTTACTCATGGAGCTTAATGATGTTATAGTTAATGTTAGGCTAGCTTTTATCATGTGCATGACACTTCAAACTGTTGGATTAAAGTGGATAGCAAGGGATAATATATTTGTGAGGAGAGTATCGGAAGAATACATTTGGGCGGCAGAACAACTAATGAAAGAGCTGTTAGAATCTGTGGCACAACACTTTTTATCCTTAATGATTATTGGGTTTGTATAAATTATCCTAATTTCATGCTCAAGGACCCACAGACAGTCAAGTAAAGTACATTCTAAAGCACTCTTGATTTGCGGACGAACAGCTCACTCCTTAGCATCTAGGTGCAGAAACTCTTAATAACGCACGCGCATGCAAATCACTACATTTTTTTTACAGTGATATATACACTGCAGCTAAAAAGAACCAGGTTTCATGTAGTTTCGCGGTTAATTATTGCAAAAGTCACAAGAAAAGTAAAAAAAAAAAAAAAAAAGAATTTTAGTTAACTAACGTAATTAGTAGCAAAGTATTGATTAAGAGCATCTCCAACTAGACCTGTCAACCATGTGCCGGCCCGGCCCGATTAATCGTGGGCCCGGGCCGGACCCGTATATTGGGTCGTGTCGGACCACGTATATTGGCTCATAATATAGGCTTGGTTCGGCCCGAAGTCCAAGCCCGACCTGACCCGAGGTCCGGCCCGAAGTCCAAGTCCGACCCGGTTGCATCATCCCCTGCACATTCTCTTTGATTTGTCCCAAATCCTACTGGCAAATAGTAGTTGTCACTTTCACAAGGAAAAGAAAATAAAAAATATGTACACAGCAAACACTCTGCCCTCCAAATATGATTTGTACCACTGCCTAAAGCAAAGTGGTGGTGGCCTCTGTTATTATTATGATTATAGAGTGTAGAAGTGAATTGAATTGAAATGAAATGAATGTTTGAACTGAATTTAATTGAATTGAAGTTCAATTCAATTCATTTCAATATATATTAGTTGCAAGTTGCTGCAACAACAAGATACATGCATGCATCCTTACAACAGCTTAGTCAAATTGTTGCCATCGGCTATAAGCTTCACCGTGCATGTCTCACTTCACCTGGTCACATATATATGGCCAACCATGTAGAGCCATTTATACAAAAACTATTGATTGATCAATGAAATAAAAACTCATGAATGATATATATATGTATATACTAAACTGAATTGAATTAAAATAATGGCCTCCAGTGCGACTCGGCCCAGTCCTTATATTGGGTCGCGTTCGGCCCAGTCCGGTCCGACCCGAAGCCCGCCGTGCCGTGGGTCATGTGTCGAACTGGACTTAATATTTTCGTTCATAGCCCGGCCCGCTACAGTTCATAGGTTCAAGAGGCTCGGGCCCTGGCCGGCCCGGCCCACTTGACAGCTCTATCTCCAACCCTATTGTCTTATTTTGTGTTGTGATTCTTATGTGGCATGGGACACAAGATAATATCTTGTATAGGTGGCAATATTATATCCACAAATGACAATGAGTTTGAAAAGTCTTCTCCAATACAAAAGTATTGAGGAGACCATACAAAGTATTTTTTTACAACTTCCAAGACAACTTCTACTCTTCTTCTTTTTTAATAAATTTTTTTATTCATATTTGATGATGTGGACATAAAGTATTGTGAAGTGCATTTGTCTATAACTTGACAACCAATTTCACATTATCATTGCCATATCATTGACATGTCAACTTCATACTTTATTTCACATTTGTATTGGAGAAGTACTTCTGGAAAAAAAAAAGTTTCTCATTCCTATGTGACAACCATCTTCTCTTGAGAAAGGTTAGGTAAGTAATGGAGAAACTATTTAGTGAACCAGACTCGAAACTTATTGCTCCTTCACTTGATGGCATAAATGAGTACACGCAATGGCAGTGTGAACAGTTCTTCTTGTATAAATGTGAACAAGTGGATGATAATCAAGACGTACGATAAGTTCGGCTCACTCAATAATTTTTCATGGTAATGAACTAATCCAAACATAATGAACTTATTGTAAGAGAAAGGGCATTTCCGTCCTCCTCGCCCCCATAAATGCTTCCCTCCATACTTCTCTCAACTTCCCTGTCGTCACCCAAAACTCAATTCGAAAAAATGGGACTGAAACTCTTCCGAAGCACAAAAGCTCGCATCGTGGTCAGGCTGCGAAAGATGCTCCGCAGGTGCAGAATAAGCTCCCCCTTCTCCCTCCCCTCCGGGGCTCCACCGGACGTGCCGGCCGGACACATGGCCGTCCGCGTGGGGCGTAGGCGCAGGAGGTACGTCGTCCCCGTGGGGCACCTGAACCACCCGGCCTTCCGGAGCCTTCTGAGCCGCGCGGAGGAGGAGTACGGGTTTGAAGGCATGACGGGGCCCATATCCCTCCCCTGCGACGAGTCCGTGTTCGAGGACGCGGTGCGCAGCATATCGTTTCCATCGTCGCAGCAGTCGAAGTGGAAGTCGAAGTTCAAGAACGGCAGGACGACGTCGTGTTGCTGCAGCTGGTGGAGGAGGCACGTGTCCCGGTGGAGGGTCATGGATGGGGACTCGCGGCCGCTGCTTCATTGACTGAAGAGTGCGGGCGGCGATGGATGGTGGTGGTGGTTCGCAGTTTGGAAGCCTAGAAATTTGGTGGCAGCAAATGCATGCATGAAATGGTTGTGTGAACCTTTTTTTTTTTTATCCCTTAATTAACTTGAGGGTGATTTGTACATTCTTGTGATAATTTTTATCGCATTTTTCAGGGCTTTATTTTTTCTCTCGTATAATTTGGGAAGCAACATTGTACTCCATCTATTGTTGAAGCTCTGGCGTGTGTACGCAAACAGGAGACAAATAAGAACGAGTAACGTTATTATTCTCTCTAAAGTGTTATTCCAAATCATTTCTTCTTATGTAGCAACTGAGAAATCTCATATGAGATGACAGCTGAAATGGAAAATTTTAATCCAAAAAATTCATCACCCATTTTTAAATTTAAATTTTAATTTTACTTATACTTTTAATTTTAATTTTAATTTTTAAACTTAATTCAAATTTAATATTAATTTTAATTTTAAAATTTATCACATCAGATATCACGTCAGTTGTCACATAAGACGTGATGGTTTGGAGGAATACTAGTATTAATAGTGAAAAAATTAATAGCATTTTTCAATAAGTATATATTGATCGGTTCGATTATAGAAACTCGAATAAGACTCAAAACAAAAACTCGTAAAATGGATATGGCACGCATATTTATTTTTCTGTTTAGGTCCTCGAAAGTGTACCAACTTTTTCTGTTTAGACACCTAAAAAAAATTCAAAAGATGAGGTGCATATGATCTAATAGGTTTTCGGTGTAGAATTCTAAAAATTAAGAACTCGTAAGTTAATATAGAATTTTTGTACATTATATTGATTCCATAGTTTCACAAAGTTAAGGGTCCCCAAAAAAAACTAATGGAGTGTTTGTTTTTTAATAATCATACGCACTTTAAGTATTGACCGCCATTATACACTAGTAGTACTTAAAATACAAATATTGTTTTATTTATGCAACTATATATTTTACTTTTAAATATTGTTCTTTTTTTATCACTTTAAAGTGAATTATAAATGTATCAATTGACTATCATATTCTCAAATACTATATTACATTATTTTAAACAAAATTCAACATCCAAAATTATTTGACAACTAACTTTTAAGCCAAAAGTCCATTTTTGACACCAAAAATGAATTATTTGATAATTTAAAAAGTTTGAAGCTAGCTTTTTTGTGTTTCTAGAACTAAAAAAGGGATGAAAAACAATTAGAATTGTTTGGTCATATTTTATAATAATTATATTTGTTGAAGGTTATAATTAGACTTCTTTTGGACTTACAAGCTATGTGGTAAATAACAAAATCATGATTTGAACTTATAATTTATCACTTATAAAAGGCGTAACTATACAGTTGAGCACTTTATAATAAGAAAAAGAAAAAATTTGACTTGCCCTCTACTTTGTTTACTACATTTCATGGTGCACTCCACTGTTTTACAAAAATATACATCACCCCCTACTTTGGACGGAATCCGTCAGAAATTGATGGTCAAATGTTTTGACCAAATTTTTTTGACCAAAATGTCCCTCTCATTTTCTTCTTCCTCTTTCCTCTCACCCCCTCCCCCGTAGGCAGGATGCCGCCTCCCCCGCCCCCGTTCCCCTTCCTTCTCCTCGTCGTGTGCTCCCCCCTCCCCGCCTTCGCCGTCACTACTGCTGCTGGTGCCGTTGCATGCCGCCATTCTGCTGCTGCTGCCGCTGCTGTTGTAGTGGGGACGGGGGTGGCAGGGAGGGGGAGGGGAAGTGAGCAGCGAGGAGGAGGAGGGGGCGGTGGCGGGGAGCAACGGCGGCCTGCCTGCGGGGGGGGGGGGGGGGGGGATGCGTGGGAGGGAAGGGGGAGACGAAAGAGGAAGAAGATAGGGGCATTTTGGTCTAAAAAATATTTCTGACGGATTTCGTCCAAAGTGGAGGGTGCTGTATATTTTTGCAAAACAGTGGAGTGTACCATAAAACGTGGTAAACAAAGTGGGGGGGGGGGAGTCAAAATTTCTTTTTAAAAAAACAAATACCTTAGGTTCGTGGGTCATGCACTTGCTTGAGCACTTTAAAGTGCTCAACACTATATTGTTACAAAACACCAAATACCCTCAACTTATTTTTAGGCCACGATGAGTGGCAAATATAGATAGACATGCATGCCACAAATTCTTCTATATTTGAGTTTTGAGGGTCGATAGATTTTTCATCATAAATGGATGTACTTCAGGAATATAAGACAAAATTGCTCTCATCTACTATGATTAGAAAAGCATGTATATGTATAACAGAAAATTTCAACAACATAATCGAAGTTTGCTGAAATTCTGCCTATAGCACGAAGTTTTTAAATTTTATGTGCAAAAGATAAAAACGCCAACCCGAAGAACGTTTTCATTGAACCCAACAAATTAAAAAAAATCAGATGATATGTCCATCCGAAGGGCGTATTCTGCTAAAAAGAACGTCCTTTGGATGGAGGTTTTCTATGTGCATATGTGCTAAAAATGCCCTTTAGATGGACATTTTTAGTAGGATATTCGAAGGGCATTTTTGACCGCAACACGTGGGTAGGGAGTTTTGAAGATTTTATGAGATATGGTTGGATAGGGAAACTATTTGGTTTTTGGGTGTTCCAGTTATAAAAGAATAGTAGAAGTTACATAAGGAGAAAAAGAAGAGCAAGAAGAAGAAGAAGAACGATAAGAAGAATAACGAAGAAGAGAGAAGTTAGTAGAGGTAAAAAAATTATTAAATGTATATTTTTAATAATTATTATTTTTTATTTATAAATAATAATAAGTTGTGTGCATGTTACTCCCCGTTTTTGGTATACGTATTTTTCCTGCATTATTCATGTACATGGTATCTGGTATCTGTAACAAGTGCACATGTAACCTATATTGACACCTGATCATGGCATGAAACAGTGACTCATCATGAAATAGTGTGTCCCCCTTGTCCTTGTCTGGTTATAGGTGTGGTTCACTACTTCGATGATGGAATTCTGGACCGTGTTGTGATCCAAATTTTTTATTCAATTACTTGTATTTTGTAACATAACATGTAGATTAAATCAGAAGAGTTAAGAGTTAGGGTTAGGGTTTATTTGAGCTACCCCATACTCTCATTTATATAAATGGAGGGACCACTTGCTCTTCTTATTTTCTTGATTTTTTTACATATTATTAGTCTATATTATGTATGTTTACATTCTCTATATGTTTAGTACTTGGTATTTTCGGATATTGTGAGTATTTGGGAGTAGATCTAAGTTTACAAAAATAGGATTTTTTGGGTTTTCTTGGAAATGGTCTATCAAAACCTTTTTTTTAAAACTAGTTGTTCCATGTTGTAGAATTCGATTTCATGCAGTTTTGACTTTTATTTTGCTTGATTTCGAGATCAAAAGGAAAAGTTATGGCCATGGCAACTTTTTGAAAGTTTTCGCTGCTGAACTTGTTGTTCGGGATGACGATCTTTCATGCGCGCCTAAGACACTATGCGCCTATTTTGCTGGATTTATATTTCAAGTTATTTTTTTCCATTTTCTCTTAACGACTTGATTTCATGTCCTGACCCTAGCATACTATGAGTAACTTAGACTAGGTGATTTATGCACCCAAGTGACCCATGTCCAAGATATCTCCATATGACTACTTGACTGACCATGTTCCTGACTTGATTACTTCTACATGTGCTGGTATAATTTCATGTGTGTACTTATGTACAATTTCCTGCCTGAGCACTGAGGTGCGTCCCTGATTACGTACTGAGGTGGTGTCCTGTATATGTACTGAAGTGCTAATTAATAATGCATGTTACTGTCAGTACATTAATATCCAGCATCGTTTCAGTAAAAAAATAAAAATATCAGTATATGAGTAATTGCTCGTTTGTGGCATTATACTAAGGATGGATCTAAATTTGGACTATATTAGCTGATATGGATTAATACTTAGGGTATCCGTACTAAGGTACGACATCTAGGAGGATGATCATGTGACTACGACATGAGATTCTAGACAAACGTAGGGTTAACCTAGGCAACTCAAGTGGATATAAGCATTGGGAGGGAACGAAATCTCAAGATCGTAAGTTATCGGTACTGTTAGATATATGTATGGAAGTGAAAGATTGGCCACCACGGATACTATATATTCATCCGCGCTAGTAGAGTGCAATATCTGGTTTATTAAAGGTCGAGCTAGTACCTCTTTATAGGAGAACTAGATCTGTTATTACATGTTTAGCGTGGTGGCCTTACAAGGGACAGATGCATTCATGTCTGCTTGTATTATATCTGGTTCTATCCCGGCTCAGATACGACACAATCTGAGGATTCTTGTAACTATAAAATACTAGGATAACCATGACAAACTATAGAAAGCCGTATGATGGATTGGCCACTTGTAAACTGCCTTGCTTGTGATATGTTTCTTCTGTTAGTAGCCTAGGAACATGGACTATCGTGGTGTATAGTCCAATCCATGTCCTTGTTTGGTTGTTGGGTTGGGCTATTATGCTACGATAGGCTATGGATCGAAGTTGCAAAATAGAAGCCAATAACCTGACCATGATTATAGGATATATTTTATCTCGGCGCGATTCGGCACCCTTTGTCCTTGTTTGGTTGTAAGAGTGTCACACTGCCTCGTTGATATGGTATAAGCCTATAGTATTTTGCCCATGTCTTACTTTAATTGCTTGGATTTTAGTTTCTTCACTCGTGCTTTCTTGTGGTACTTGCTATTTGGGGCCTGACCTTAATTGTTTTGTATGGCCAGGTTTAGAGCAAGAGCCAGAGCCAGAGCCCAAGGATGCAGCGTATCTCCTCCTTACTGATAGCGTACAATAGACGAATGGTGGCCGAGGGAATTGAATGGGTTTTTTTCCACCACTAAGATAGTGTTTTTGTTTTACCATTTTAGGCTTTTAGCCACCGATACCTGTTATCCGGATAGTCTGGATATTTATTTTCCATTACACGATTGTATAATTATCAGACTACAGCTGACTTACAATTATGTACTATTGACATACTTATTTTCCTTTACATGATTGTATAATTATCAAACTACAGCTGACTTACAATTATGTACTATTGGCATACTTTTACCTACTCATTTTGTATAACTAGTTTCTAGATCATTTTAATAGAGTGTTTGGGGCGCCTTACTGCTTTATCTTATATATTCTTTGTTTACTGTTTCTTGATTGATGATTGAGACATAAATATATCACACGACCTTAGGAGACTTGATTGTAGTATGCACCTCCTTGTCTAGTGACGGCCGTGATCATCGTTTGACGTCTTCGTAGATACGGTGTAACTGGCCATGTCTATCTCCGTATTTCGGTACTGGGACGTGACAATATATAAGAAATTAATATTATTTTATGAAAGATAAATTAATTATATTATTTATTATTAATTAGTGTTATTTTATTGCGTATTATTTGCCTAGGAAAAGACTTCTACCATATAAATCCTAACCCTAACCCTAACCCTAACCATAGCCCTAATCGTAATCCTAAAAACCCTAAATATAACCTAAAAACCTAAACCCAACCCTAACCCTAGCCCTGAAACCCTAAAACCTAAACCAAACCAACCATATTCCTAACCCCAAACCTAACTTTAAAAATGAAAACCTAACCCTAAAAACTAACCCAAATCCTAACACTAACTCTATAACCGAAAAACTAACCCTAATACTAATCCAAATCCTAAAATCCTAAATCCAAACCCCAACCCTTAAATAATAGTAAAATCTAGTAATAGTTATTTCAATAACTATCATTTTACAGATGGCTGGTCAAAATGACGGACGCATACCAGGTGGCCTATTACTCCCGTCATTATTCATCGACTAGTGTCTCTTATATCTAGTGTGCTATTTCTTTAGACATGTAATATAAGTTTAAATCAATTATTATTATTATTATTATTATTATTATTATTATTATTATTATTATTATATATATATATATATATATAAAGCCCAGCCATCGTGAAAAGGGTAGCCCCCACCAAAAAAATCCAACAAGAATAGAAACAAAGAGTCATCGGCCATCATCGCTCGATCGGCAGCGAAACTCATCACCCCCTGCCACAGGTGCCTTAATGAGTAACATCATTTCCTGGAATGTTAGAGGCCTAGCCAATAAACCCACCTTGAGTAGATTAAAAAGTCTCAAGAAGATTCACAGAATCGATATCTTAGTGATTATTGAACCCAAAATTCCCCCGAACAAAATCAAGTCCATCCAGATGCAGCTTGGTTTTCCTACAGCTTTTGCCAGTTGTCACGATACTTGGATCATATTCACGATCGACGTGAAGTTCGGCATCATCCACGACTTGAAGCAGGCACTCTCGTGCTGGATTGAATACCCCATGCTCAGTAGCCGATCCCTCCTTTCCGCCGTGCATGGCAACTATAACATCTCTGAGCGTAGACTCCTTTGGGAGGATCTCACGAATACCCAACTTAACTACAGATATCTCCCCTGGCTCTGTGTCGACGATTTCAACGCTGTTACTTGCCGAGAGAAGAAATTGGAAGGTCGCCCCCCTCCCCCGTCGGCCATCCAAGACTTTACCAGCTTTATTTTCAACGTGCACCTGTCTTCCCTCCAGTTCCACGTTAGCGCCTTCACCTAGTGTAACATGCAGGAAGGCACGCGACGGCAGTACTCTCGTCTAGACCATGCCCTCACCAACTCAAAGTGGTCTGATTTGGACATCATCTCCACTCTGCCTCACCTCAACACAACCGAGTCAGATCACTCCCCACTCTACATCGAAATCAAAAGCAAATCAACCCAGATCAAGAAAATTTTTTGCTTCCTCGACTTTTGGAGATACCACCCACAGTTCAGGAATATTGTGGGCAACGCATGGCGCAGTACTGACACCCTCGACCCCCTCGTTCGTATCGCGAACAAATTCAAAGCAACTAGAAAAGCCCTGACCGTATGGAGCAAGGCTGCCTTCGGAGACATCTTTCAGGCCGTTTTCATGGCAGAAGATGACGTTACCCGCGCTGAAGCTCTCTTCACCTCCGAGAGATCTTCCGCGGCCCGAGCCTCCCTGAATCTTACCAGAGCTCTGCTTAAATTCAGACTTAAAGTCGAGACTGAATTCTGGAAACAAAAAATCAGACTAACCTGGGACAATGAGGGAGACAGAAACTCCAACTATTTCTACTCCTGTGTCAAAGGGCATAGATAACAGCTCAACCTCCACCAGATTGCCGATATGAACGGGCATATGGTCAAAAATCAACGTGATATCCAATTGATCGTGGCTGAATTCTACTCCCAATTGTTCACCAAAGAAGTCATCACAAGAGATGAGGAATTCCTAGCGGAGATCCCTCGACTGATCGACGACAGAGACAATAATCAGCTAGAGCTTATTCCTACAGAAAATAAGATCAAAGATGCTGTGTGGGCCCTTAACGAGTATAGCACTCCCGGTCCCGACGGCTTCACTGGCATTTTCTTTAGATCGTGCTGGGACATCATCAAGTCGGACATTCATGAGGCGGTCATTGTACTTTTTTAAAGGAGCCAGGTACCCCAGATTGATTTCCTGCGCTAACCTGATCCTTATCCCCAAAAAATTAACCCGGAGACCTTCAAAGACTTTCGTCTTATTAGTCTGTGCACCTTCACCAACAAAATCATCTTCAAGATCATTGCAAATCGCATGGTCGAGATCCTCCCCAAGATTATTTCGGAAGAACAGAGCAGCTTTGTTCGCGGCAGGAACATCTTAGACAACATATTGTTGGCACAGGAAATGATTACTTTCATGAAACTGCCATCTAGGGGCGAAAACATAGCCATCAAAATAGACATAGAGAAAGCTTATGACAGGTTGGACTGACAATTCATGATTTGGGCCTTCGGGTTCTCGAAAACCTTGACCAATATATTTGGAGGTCGATCAGTAACTCTTGGTTCTCCACGGTTATTAGCGGCCAAGTTGAGGGTTTCTTCAAATCTAGCCATGGTGTCAGACAGCGAGATCCTTTATCGTCCTCCATCTTCATCATTGCCGCCGAAGCTCTGAGCAGAAACCTGAACAAGATGGTGGGATCACCGAATTTCAAGTACTTCCACACCACTAGCAGTTGCCCGAGCATAACTCACTTAGCGAACGCTGACGACATCCTCATATTCTCCTCTAGAGATATCGGGTCGGTGGAAGTGGTCCACAACACGCTTCAGAGATACGCTAAGTGCTTAATTCAGCGTGTCAACCCCAGCAAGAGCTTCATCTATGTCCACCACGACACCAACAGATACCACTCCGCCACCCTTACCAATATTAATTCCTTTAATGTTGCGTACCCACCTTTGCACTACCTGGGGTGCCCGTTGGTTTATAGCAGAACCAACGCGGGAATCTTTGAAGGCCTAGTAGGCAAAATCAGAAAAAAGCTCGAGGGTTGGCACAACGCATTGTTATCACCTGGCGGCAAGATTATTCTGATACAATACGTCCTCTCCTCCATCCCCATATACACCTTAGCAGCTTGTTCCCCCCGAAGAAGGTTCTCACCACCATCGAAAACATTTTTGCTAACTTCCTTTGGGGTCACAACAACGGTCAGGACAAGCACCATTAGGCCAGCTGGAACTCCATGGCTAGACCCATCGATGAAGGAGGTCTTGGTTTCAGCAGGCTCTCGCGTATTGTGGATGCTTTCTCTATGAAGTTGTGGTGGAAGGTTCGAGTGAGTCAGAATATATAGGCTCGATTCATGAAGGCTATATATTTTAAGCACATTCATCCGTCCAACGCAGATTCCAACTGCAGATCCTCCGTATCATGGCGCCGCATCCTGAACGGAAGGTGTCACCCCCAGTTTTCATGAACAGGAGTATTTTGGTCATTTTTTATTTTTGAATATTTTTGAAATTTATTTTATTATTATGATATTGTTTTAGGGTTATTTGAGTCGGATTCGAATTTCAACTCAATCCGACTTGTAACGGAGACCCGGGGTAGTTTTGACTCTAGTGGGACCTACTCATTAGTTAGGCATGGCCCACATGATATTATTTTTAGTTAGTGGATTAGACTAATTATTCATGGGTAGGTTTAGTTAGATTAGAGATTTAAATCATGACTAAAATAGCCTCAACTTAAACCCTTCTCCTAATATTAATTAAATAGACTAGTGGGTGGCTTTTTAGTCATTTCAATAGGGGACACCTATGCTTCTAGTGGCCGGCCACCTAAGGGGAGGGATAGGGTTGAGCCTCTTGTCATTATCCATCCATTTTCTCTCTCTTGTTCTTCCCCAAAATTTAGAGAAGAGTTCCTATTGATTTCTCCATCAAATCAATTCATTTCTCTACCCAATCTTCTTTATTTCTTCTCTACTCAAGCAAATGAAGGAGCTAGCCAAGTTTGGGAGGATTCAAAACTCGTTCGTGTCCATTTGGAGATTCCTACGTGTCGGTGTCGTATCGGGAGGGTTTTTCCTAGATTCGATCAACCGGGAGGTATAATCCCTTCTTTACATCATTCTTTCATGCATATAGGATTATTTTGGACCCATAGGAATGACCCCCATGGTTGTGTCTCCATTTGTGTCCGTTTTGTGTCCATTTGGAGACTTCTAGGAGTGTCCTTTGTGTGGTATTATGTCCTAGTGGAGAATCCCTATTTTGGACACTTGTATTTTAACATATATTGTGTGAATGTTTTTAATTAGATTTTAATCACAGATTTTATATTATTTGAGCGTGTGTTCTTCATGGTATCTTATAGTATCATATTCTATTTATATATGTAAATATATATATATATATATATATATATATATATATATATATATATATATATATATATATATTGGGAAAACTAAATTTTATTCATGCAAAAGTCTGAGTACCAACTCAGGTTACAAAAGCACTTAGTGATTACACTTGACAGTTGCCTTATCAAACTGCCTACAAACTTCCCTAATCAGCCTCTCCGCTCCATAAGAATACTGCTCGTAGCGCCACTTGTTTCTATTTTTCCACAACACCCATATAACCGCTGCCACCACAATCTCTTTCTTGTGCTTCTTCTTCTTTCTCCACCAAGAGCGAAGTCTGTGTAACAGAGTACTGCCACTCATCCTGATCCCATATGCTTGCTGAACCGAGGCCCAAACTTGAGCAGCTAACTGTCCTTTATGAAATATATGTGCCATGTTTTCAGTGGAAGGATCAACACAGCAGTGGCATTTCGATGCCATACTTTATCCAAGCCTGGATATATTATCGTCTGTTGGTAATTTTTCATGCAATATTCGCCAAGATAGGATCGACCAATTTATTGGGATACACTTGTTCCAAATATGCTTGAAGTAAGGAAGTCTTGGTAAATGAGTACGAGCCACTTCCCATGCTGAAGTAACAGAGAACATACCCGAATGCGCATAGCGCCAATGTAAAATCCGTAAATTTAGATTTCAATTTTTAACTTACTAAAATTGTGTTGCTAAATAAATTTTTACTAAAATAATAATATTATTAATTAATTAGTAAATTTATGAAAAATATTTTTAAAATTAAATAATTGTATTTTTGGTTTTATCCTAAACCCAGACCCGTTCTTATTTCCGAAACCAAAATCGGTTTCGTATAAAATTCTAAGTTAATTAATTATTATCATTTTTTATAAAAAAATAATAAATAAATAAATAGTAAACAATTATTAACTCTGAAATTTTGAATGTTGGTCCAGACCCGTCCCGAGCCAATTTCGAACCAAAGATCATTTTTTCGAAATAAATTTTGAGTTCCCTTAGTATTTATATATGAATAGCATTTTCTTAACTATAAGCAAAATAATTATTTTTCTTAAACTTTCAATAATTTTCATTTATAACTCTACAGATTTTTCTTTTTCCATTTCATTCATTCTTTAAAACCTTTCCTTTCCCACCTCTTCAAACGTAAGCTAGCAGCAGACCCCTTCGACTCCCAAAGCCGGTGCCCCCTCATTTTCGATCCCGACCGGCCGCGCCCCTTCGGCTTCCGGTAACCTCCTCCCTCTCCTCCTATATAAACTCCCTCTTCTCTCCACCTCTCCATCACCATTTCCCCTCTTTCCCCAACTCATGCCCTAGCTTCTGGAGCTCGAGCCGAGCTCCCGCGACCCCGGCGGCCAACGCCGACCCCGATCTCCACGAGCGTGCCGCCCGCAGCTCCGCCCATCTTCCCGCAGTCGGCCGCGCCCACTGTCCCGGCCGCACCTGCCATCCCGCCGGCGCCCGCTGTCCCGAGCGCGCCCAGCGCCCATCGCCGCCGTTCCCGACCGCCGCTCCGGCGCCCAACTCCAGGCCGGCCACCCGCGCGCGTCTCCGGCGCGGCTTCTCCCCGTGCGCCTCCCCTCTCGGCCCGACCCGATCGGCAGTTCCCCGCTCCGGCGCCACGCCACCAGCTGGCCCCGAACTCCTCCGGCGCGGTTTACTCGCGACCCCTCTCTTCGGTTCCCCTTCTAGCGGCTCCGTCGCCGCTCCTCTCCGAGCCGCAGCACCCCGTGCCCCGATCCGTTCGCCCTTCGAGCGCCGTTTCCAGTCCAGCACTTTTTCGTGCCCGGCTTGCAGTCCCGATCTAATTTTCCGTGCCCCGATCCGCTGTCCATGGCTTCCGCGGTCCTGGATCCCGCTGTCCAGCGCAGCCGTACCCCGACGAGGCGCTGTCTCGAGCCGATTCACCGTCCGTGAGTTCTTTTTCTTTAAAATCATCTGAGAGCTCTAGCCGAGCAACCCAGGTATATTTGTTTTCCCCGTTTCCGTTCCGTAGTCGGTGATGATTTGGTCCTCGATCCCATTGCGGGATTCAGATTGACGATTCGAATTCGAAAATTTCGAAGTTCGTTAGATATTTTCTGTGGATAGTTTCGTTTGGGAGAATGATAGATTCTGTGATTTTCTTGATAGCTTTGCTTCGGATTTAGTTCTGTTGGTTTTGGGAGTTAATCTTTATGTTGGTTTGTGAATTCTCGGGTTTCCGAGTAATTTCGGGTTTTTCGAGTATTCTTCGGAAATATATTTTGTGAGTTATATTAATTTTGTGTTGGAATAGAATTTATGGGTATTTCCCTGGTTTGGAATTTGCAGGAATATATTGGCACACTTTTCCAGTTTTTTTGGGTTGACCAAAAATAGAGGAAATGCTGCCAGATTTTTTTGTAAAATTTAATTATATTTTTAAATAATTTTAAAATGGATTTCGGAAAAATATTAATATTTTGGATTTTGGGCGACGACTGTATCGGTCAATGGGCCCTGGCTAAGTGCAAACGAAACCGGCTTCGCCTGGACGTTGAGGCATTAGCTATTTTGATGATTGGACCAAAGTCTGAGACTCGTGTTATATTTTAATTTATTAATTTTATTTTATAATTAAATTGTAGGAAATTTCAGGACTAACCAATGTTTTTCTTCTTATTTAAATTCATGTAAAATGGACTGTAAGGGCATAAGCCCAATTTTTATTTACTTTTCTGTGGTTTTGTAATAAGCTAGTATAGTTTTTATTTTCTAGTTGTGGTCGGCGTAAACATGTAAAAATAGTAAAATAATTATTTTATAGAAAATCAATATTATTTTCTCACATTAAATAAATTAGGAAAAATTACAAGTTATTATTTAAACAAATTTTACGTTTTTCCTCATTTAAAGAAAAATATTATTTTTAATATAATATAATAAAATACAAAGTTTTATCAAATAATTGGAAAAATACGATTTTACCAATAAAAAAAATTAAATTGACTTTTCTTCGTAAGTTAGTAACTCACATCGATAAACGTGTTCTGGTAGAGTTTGAAATTAATCTAAAATCGGACTAGGACAAATACTAGAGATTTCAACTAGCACACCTAGATATGGATTGAATATTGGTGCTAAGTCAGAAATTCTAAATTGTAGGATTTCGAGGATTATACTAGCATCATCCCGGAATCAACATCGAATCCAGTCAATAAAACAAAGGCAAGTGCAGTTATGTCTATTTGGTAATTTATCTAGTAATTGTTTTATTGCAGTTTTAAACCACATTGCTACACGGAACTCTCTCCTAGAGTATTGATTGTGAAACTCTTTACTAGAGTTCGAATATTGACTCATTGATTGAATCTTATTGACTCGGGATATTGGGGGAGTAGTGTAGCGTCTATGACCAATACCCCAATATTGCATCTAATGTGCGAGCCGATTCCTCCCATACACGAGGATAGGCCGGACCGTATCATTAGGATACAAGTGAATCATCTCAAGCCGGTCATAGTTCGTTACGTACTCAAATCATATTGTTTTCAATTGTAGAATTGTTGGAAAATATTGTTAAAGTATTTCAAATTGTTTAACATTGCAAATTTTAAATTATTATTTGAATTATTGGATATTCGTAATTGTACTTTGCTCCCTCCTGACTGGAGACAACATTTTTAGGTGATTGCATCGTCGAGGATCTGAAGTCTAACTCTGGTCCCGCAGAACTTGGAACCCAGAATCTTAAGAGCTGGATTAGTATTTATTTTTTTCTTCTTTTAGAATCAAGTGTAATAAGTGAATGTTGTATTAATAGTTGTTGTATTTCAGAAATTTTAATTGAATAAAAGATTTTTATCTGCATATGTTTCACTACTGAATACAGCTTACTGTCGTCGTCTCAACAACGGTGCAGGCTGGGCATGATCCGATTCGACCCAACAATTTAGGATCGGGTCATGATATATTTTTAGTGGTGGCCCATGCAGGTCAGATCTGTAAATTGGTCTAGTCAACTTAGTCTAGACCATCGCGCAGTTCTGTAACTTGACCTAGGGATAGTTGAGACTTTAGAAAAACAGACTTTAGAAACAACTAGAACACTTAGATGATATACACCATGTTACATTATAGGGCCGAAAAATTATTTACTTAAATATCTATTTTTGCCTGCTTATAGATTCGTAGGATACCTTGTTTGTGTTTGTACCTAAACCTTATCTAGATTAGGTTGATTGTACCTTTGAGTGTCCCATGACTTTCGAGATTATTTTCCTACCATAATTTTCAGGTTCTAGTATACCTTAGGATTCATATTCTTTTTGGAATAAGATTGAATTCTTTGGTCTTCTTCTTTATCAAACCTAAATTTCGAATTCTTCATTACTTCTCTACCTTTAATAGAAATCTTGATTCGTTCGCTATGTAGAATTTCGAATTCTCTTAGCAACCCTGATAAATTCTTATCTACCCAATGTATATCTGCAACCATTATATCCAATCTTATTTCCAATTGATTGACTTTTTCGAAATCAATTCTGAACTAAATTCTGGGACCATAAAGCCTCAAGGTCAATTATTACCAGAAGAATTAGTTCAGTTCATGATTCTCCTAAAATGAGTTATTGTTAATTTCAACATTGTTATCTCCTATGTTTTTCCAAAGACCGAGAATATTTTTATCTGTTGACTTCCTCCATTCATCTTAAAACCCTACTCTCTTTATGCAATTTCTTGATCAAATCAAGGCCTAGAAAGCTTCTATGATCATGAAGTAGGAACGGTCAGAAAATTGATCACATTCTTGAATCCATTCTATTGTTAAATTTCTTTAAGTCAAGGAGATTTTTAGCTGTCCCAAAGCTATTTAATTTCTTGGTGTTACTAGACAATTTCAATTTGATTTCCTTGAATCAATGAGACTTACCTTCTCTCAAATTTCCAACTTTCCTTAGTTATGGAATTATTCTTCTCAAAATAATTTTCTGTATTCCCTGAGTGATTTGTCAGGAATATTTTCATTGGTTTTTTCTTACTTAATCCGAACCTGTGATGCTTCTATCTTATCTAGTGTTTGACTCAATTATTCAAATCAAGGTTGATCGTTTCATCTTTGAAATCGGAGAACAGATACTCCTCTTGATTTTTAGTCTCAGTCTCTTGAATCTCAAACACATATTTTGATAAATCCCTCAATCTCAGAAGAACAATCATCTCTATCCTGTTTAGAACTTTAAACTCGTGATAATTATTTAAATTATACCTCGATGTTTACTCATGATTTTGATCACAACAAAATATTCTAAACTCTATTTAGAAGATTCTAAACATGTTTACAATTTTATCTTGATATTTAGCAATCATACCTCGAATCTGATTTTGTCTTATGAAGTAAACCTAGAACATTTTTATAGCTTGGATTTTTAGAGTGCATGATATATAGGATATATATGAGTTAAAATGTACAATGGTGATTAGTATCGAGGAAAGTTTGTAAATAATTTGACATTGAAGATTAAAGGTTGTCAATGTTAGGCATAGAGATGCACTCTAGGAAGGTGCATGGTGAATTAACTATAAAGGATAATCGAAACAAGAAATATTAGACTTAAAATAATTGAGGATGACGAATTGTATGAACAGAAGGGTGCCAACTAAAAAAAAAAAATAATTGAGAAGATTGCACCCGATAATATGAACTTGAGTTTAGTGAAAATTAATAAAGGAAAAGATCTTATTTGAAGTCATATGCATCTTAGAATTAAATTTTATATTGACTTTGAAGAATTGACACTTTTGATTTTAAGGAGAACAATTTTTGTAATGATAAGCCATAAGGAGTTCTGATTAAATATTTTTCGAAGATGTAATTGATTGAATATAAAATCTACCAGTTGAGGAAAGAATATCATGTCGAGTAGAAATTGAAAGATTAGAGGATTTAAATAAATTTTTGGTGATGTGGTTTCGAGTTTTAAATTAGTTATCTCTAGATATGAGATATATATGGAATGTTATGATTTCAGTTTTGAAAGTAAATTTTGATTTAAGGATCCCATTTAAAGGTTATCAAAGTTTTTGAAGTATGATTTTTTTTTTATTTACAAATTTTTCTCATTTATTTTATGTAGGAATTTGATTTGTGAAATGACAGTAAGTTTTTTTTTGATATATTCGTTTGTCGAATTATTTAAAAACTTATGGTATGTTATTTTTAAATACTATTTTATAGATCCTCGCGGCAGGATAATTATATTGAGATGATCATCTTGCGCTTTATTAAAGGAGAGAGAGTAGCCATGATTAAATTTAAATCTTTGAAGACATTTGTGTTTGAATCTTTTGATGTTTGAATTTGGATTTTGAAATAGAGATGGATGAACTTTAGGAAATCAAATCTGTGGAAGTTCTATAAATTCTTGGAGACGAGCATTACGTGACCAAGATTGAATTTTGACTTTTGAGGAAATTATTTTTACTTGAATGAGGAGAAAAACTTATTCATCGAATTAACATTAGTAAACAAAAAAAAAATATTTTGACTGAGGATTTGATTTGATTTTTATGATCGAGTAGCCAATTGATGTTTGAAGATGTTAATTTTTCGATACAAGAAATGGCGTATTTGGATTTCAATTTTAATTAGCTTGAAAAACTTGAATGTGAGGATATGTAAAAATAAAAAATAAAAAAATTGTGGATTAGCAATAAAGATTTTGATCTTATGATTTGATTTCTTACTAGAATTGGAATTGATGAGTAAAATTTTAAATTTGATATTTTCTAAGGTGGAAAGTAAAAACTTTGTAGGATTAAAATTTAAGGATAGAATTTATTTAAATAAAAGAGTTGAAGAATTGATATGGCACATTGATGATTTTGTAAAATCACAAGTTTTGAGGGATGTAGTATGATTGAATTTGATTTTTTAGAATATTATCATTATATTACAAGATATAAATTTAAAGGTTGTATTTGAAGATTTAAAATTAAAGTTTGTTTGGAGCATTGAATTTAAATTTAACGTTTAAGGATTGGATTTGATTCAAAAATTTGAAATTTTGCGGAAAACCAAATTTCGAGGAGTTGAGGATATTGGTGATTTTAAGATTTGACATAAATAGTTATTATTTATTATTTGAGTTGAAAAGAAAAATGAAGAATAGGATCTGTGGATTATTGTTCAAATTCGAATTTCGAGGATGAGCTTTGAAATGTTATTCAAGAAATATAAATTGGTTGTGTTTGATACGATATGTGATTGAACTAAAATTTTAGTGATGTGACACAATGAATTTTAGAATTTACTAGCAGAGGTTAAAAGCTTAAATTTCGAGGACGAAATTTTCTAAGGAGGGAAGGTTGTGAAATCCGTAAATTTAGATTTCAATTTTTAACTTACTAAAATTGTGTTGCTAAATAAATTTTTACTAAAACAATATTATTATTAATTAATTAGTAAATTTATGAAAAATATTTTCAAAATTAAATAATTGTATTTTTGGTTTTATCCCAAACCCAGACCCGTTCTTATTTCCGAAACCAAAATCGGTTTCGTATAAAATTCTAAGCTAATTAATTATTATCATTTTTTATTAAAAAAATAATAAATAAATAAATAGTAAACAATTATTAACTCTGAAATTTTGAATGTTGGTCCAGACCCGTCCCGAGCCAATTTCGAACCCAAGATCATTTTTTCGACATAAATTTGGAGTTCCCTTAGTATTTATATATGAATAGCATTTTCTTAACTATAAGCAAAATAATTATTTTTCTTAAACTTTCAATAATTTTCATTTATAACTCTACACATTTTTCTTTTTTTATTTCATTCATTCTTTAAACCTTTCCTTTCCCACCTATTCAAACGTAAGCTAGCAGCAGACCCCTTCGGCTCCCAAAGCCGCCGCCCCCTCATTTTCGATCCCGACCGGCCGCGCCCCTTCGGCTTCCGGTAACCTCCTCCCTCTCCTCCTATATAAACCCCCTCTTCTCTCCACCTCTCCATCACCATTTCCCTTCTTTCCACAACTCGTGCCCTAGCTTCTGGAGCTCGAGCCGAGCTTCCGCGACCCCGGCGGCCAACGCCGACCCCGATCTCCGCGAGCGTGCCGCCCGCGGCTCCGCCCATCTTCCCGCAGCCGGCCGCGCCCACTGTCCCGGCCGCACCTGTCATCCCGCCGGCGCCCGCTGTCCCGAGCGCGCCCAGCGCCCATCGCCGCCGTTCCCGGCCGCCGCTCCGGCGCCCAACTCTAGGCCGGCCACCCGCGCGCGTCTCCGGCGCGGCTCCTCCCCGTGCGCCTCCCCTCTCGGCCCGACCCGATCGGCTGTTCCCCGCTCCGGCGCCACGCCACCAGCTGGCCCCGAACTCCTCCGGCACGGTTTCCCCGCGACCCCTCTCGTCGGTTCCCCTTCCAGCGGCTCCGTCGCCGCTCCTCTCCGAGCCGCAGCACCCCGTGCCCCGATCCGGTCGCCCTTCGAGCGCCGTTTCCAGTCCAGCACTTTTTCGTGCCCGGCTTGCTGTCCCGATCTGATTTTCTGTGCCCCGATCCGCTGTCCGTGGCTTCCGCGGTCCTGGATCCCGCTGTCCAGCGCAGCCGTACCCCGACGAGGTGCTGTCTCGAGCCGATTCACCGTCCGTGAGTTCTTTTTCTCTAAAATCATCTGAGAGCTCTAGCCGAGCAACCCAGGTATATTTGTTTTCCCCGTTTCCGTTCCGTAGTCGGTGATGATTTGGTCCTCGATCCCATTACGGGATTCGGATTGACGATTCGAATTCGAAAATTCCGAAGTTCGTTGGATATTTTCTGTGGATAGTTTCGTTTGGAAGAATGATAGGTTCTGTGATTTTCTTGATAGCTTTGCTTCGGATTTAGTTCTGTTGGTTTTGGGAGTTAATCTTTATGTTGGTTTGTGAATTCTCGGGTTTCCGAATAATTTTGGGTTTTCCGAGTATTCTTCGGAAATATATTTTGTGAGTTATATTAATTTTGTGTTGGAATAGAATTTATGGGTATTTCCCTGGTTTGGGATTTGCCGGAAGATATTGGCATACTTTTCCAGTTTTTTTGGGTTGACCAAAAATAGAGAAAATGCTGCCAGATTTTTCCGTAAAATTTAATTATATTTTTAAATAATTTTAAAATGGATTTCGGAAAAATATTAATATTTTGGATTTTAGGCGACGACCGTATCGGTCAATGGGCCCTGGCTAAGTGCAAACGAAACCGGCTTCGCCTGGACGTTGAGGCATTAGCTATTTTGATGATTGGACCAAAGTCTGAGACTCGTGTTATATTTTAATTTATTAATTTTATTTTATAATTAAATTGTAGGAAATTTCAGGACTAACCAATGTTTTTCTTCTTATTTAAATTCATGTAAAATGGACTGTAAGGACATAAGCCCAGTTTTTATTTACTTTTCTGTGGTTTTGTAATAAGCTAGTATAGTTTTTATTTTCTGGTTGTGGTCGACGTAAACACGTAAAAATAGTAAAATAATTATTTTATAGAAAATCAATATTATTTTTTCACATTAAATAAATTAGGAAAAATTATAAGTTATTATTTAAACAAATTTCACGTTTTTCCTCATTTAAAGAAAAATATTATTTTTAATATAATATAATGAAATACAAAGTTTTATCAAATAATTGGAAAAATACGATTTTACCAATAAAAAAAATTAAATTGACTTTTCTTCGTAAGTTAGTAACTCACATCGATAAACGTGTTCTGGTAGAGTTTGAAAATAATCTAAAACCGGACTAGGACAAATACTAGAGATTTCAACTAGCACACCTAGATATGGATTGAATATTGGTGCTAAGTCAGGAATTCTAAATTGTAGGATTTCGAGGATTGTACTAGCATCATCCCGGAATCAACATCGAATCCAGTCAATAAAACAAAGGCAAGTGCAGTTATGTCTATTTGGTAATTTATCTAGTAATTGTTTTATTGCAATTTTAAACCACATTGCTACACGGAACTCTCTCCTAGAGTATTGATTGTGGAACTCTTTACTAGAGTTCGAATATTGACTCATTGATTGAATCTGATTGACTCGGGATATTGGGGGAGTAGTGTAGCGTCTATGACCAATACCCCCATATTGCATCTAATGTACGAGCCGATTCCTCCCATACACGAGGATAGGCCGGACCGTATCATTAGGATACAAGTGAATCATCCCAAGCCGGTCATAGTTCGTTACCTACTCAAATCACATTGTTTTCAATTGTAGAATTGTTGGAAAATATTGTTAAAGTATTTCAAATTGTTTAACATTGCACATTTTAAATTATTATTTGAATTATTGGATATTCGTAATTGTACTTTGCTCCCTCCTGACTGGAGACAACATTTTTAGGTGATTACATCGTCGAGGATCTGAAGTCTAACTCTGGTCCCGCAGAACTTGGAACCCAGAATCTTAAGAGCTGGATTAGTATTTATTTTTTTCTTCTTTTAGAATCAAGTGTAATAAGTGAATGTTGTATTAATAGTTGTTGTATTTCAGAAATTTTAATTGAATAAAAGATTTTTATCTGCATATGTTTCACTACTGAATACAGCTTACTGCCGCCGTCTCAACAACGGTACAGGCTGGGCATGATCCGATTCGACCCAACAATTTGGGATCGGGTCGTGACAGCCAATGCCAATCACCATCCACCTGAGTAATGTACTGACTCGCAAGCCTTCGCCCATGAACTAATCGCTTCCAAACATGAGAAGCATTAGAAGTTAATTGAACCTGAAGCTCAGACTCATGAGAACAATATTTCATCTTGAAAAATTGAGTCCAAAGCGAGGATTGAGTCATAAATTTCCACCATAACTTAATCGTCATCGAAGTCATGACGTCCTCCAAACGTCGAACACCCAAACCACCTTCATCTTTACTACGAGCAATAGAAGCCCATCCCAGCCAAGTCCTCTTCGCAGCTCCATCATGAGAACCCCAAAAGAACGAGGAAAACATAGACTCCATCCTATTTAACACTTCCACAGGTGGATCACACACGGCCAACGTATAAACTGGAATAGAAGCTAACACATTCTTGATTAAAACCAATTTGCCTCCAGGAGAAAGAATTTTCTTGTGCCATCCTTCCAATTTATGCCGAATCTTTTCTAATAATTCTTCGTACATCCCCCCATTACGCCGGCCTGCCATTAGAGGACAGCCAAGGTAAGTAAACGGAGGAGAACCCACTTTGAACCCAAACCGAGAGGCCAGTTCATCACCCTTCTCTGGTCGTTCTTTCGAAGAAATATATATCGAAGACTTTTGTTTGTTAATCTTCTGACCCGACATAGCTTCATACCTGGACAAAACTTTATTGATCATCCCTACCGATCGCAAATCTCCTGCTGAGAATAGAAGCACATCATCGGCATATGCAAGGTGTGTAATAGGAGGACATCCACGAGGAGTGAAAAAAGGCGTGAAACCATCAATATCTGGCAATCGTTTCAGACTCCGAGTGAGAACTTCAGCTGCTAAAATGAACAACGCCGGAGACAATGGATCCCCTTGTCTCAAACCACTAAAAGCTTGAAAGTATTCGATCGATTCCCCATTGATAAGAGGTGAATACCACATATTATTCACAATCCGCAACATCTTATCCACCCACTTATTGTGAAAGCCAAATCGACGAAGATCGGAAGGCACGATCTCCTTCTTTGATTTCTTCCTCCTTTGGACTGTAGATTTCTCGGCTTGAGAGTCTCCTCCTGGAATCCGACTGTCTTCTTGACTGCCTCTGTCCTCCAACTGAGTGTCCTCTCTATCGACTTCATCAGCCCAGCTAACCAGAGGATCACGAACTTCTCCTTCCTCCAATTGGTCAGTTTCTCCTTCAGCAGGTTGATCACCAACTAACTCATCATCAGTAGTAGCCATTTGTACAGCTTCAATAGCTGCCGGATCCTTCTCAGTCTCCTTCGATGAGACATACTGATGTGAAGCATTCTCCTCTGTTCTCGGGCCTGGGGCGTTGATGACGATTTGTTCAGTTGGTTCTGGTGGGGTAGAAGGTAATAATGGCTCATCTGCTATAATTAAGTTTGTTTTATCTGCAGTAGTGATGGCCTCGGAAGGTGGGTTAACACCCTGTTCCCTGTCATTAATTTGTAAGTTCCCTTCATTGGGACGCTGCAGAATACGAGTAACCACCAAGTCATCCTGAGGACGACGCGTGTCCTTCTCCGATTGAGCCTTCTCAACAATTGGATCTTCGTGTACTACTTCTTTCCCTTTATTCTTTAATTTGCAATGAGTAACAACATGCCCTTGATGGTGACAGTGTGAGCAATAAAGAGGTGTGTATTCGTACTCCAAATTTTGCCAAAAACTTCTACCACGAGGCAAATTTATTCGAATACGGTGATGAAGAGGCTTGCTTGCATCAATTTCGACAAAAACCCTGGCTCTACTTGGTCGGGAAAGATTAGATGTGGCTTTGTCAATCTTCAATGGTGTTCCAATTGTAGAAGTAATAGCAAAGAGCGCCTCCTTGTCATATAGATGATGTGGTAAATCAGGAAGATCAATCCACACAGGCATGAGGGATGATTCATAAGATGGTGAGAAATCTGGTTCCCACTTAAAAATCCGCATCGGTGCTTTCGAAACAAACCAAGTGTCTTGTATATATATATATATATATATATATATATATATATAATTTGTTAGTTATATATATATGTATGACGGTTTGTTCAGTTGGGTCTGGTGGGTTAACACCCTGTCCCCCGTCATTAATTTGTAAGTTCCCTTCATTGGGACGCTGCAGAATACGAGTAACCACCAAGTCATCCTGAGGACGACGCGTATCCTTCTCCGATTGAGCCTTCTCAACAATTGGATCTTCGTGCACTACTTCTTTCCTTTTATTCTTTAATTTGCAATGAGTAACAACATGCCCTTGATGGTGACAGTGTGAGCAATAAAGAGGTGTGTATTCGTACTCCAAATTTTGCCAAAAACTTCTACCACGAGACAAATTTATTCGAATACGGTGATGAAGAGGCTTACTTGCATCAATTTCGACAAAAACCCTGGCTCTACTTGGTCGGGAAAGATCAGACGTGGCTTTGCCAATCTTCAGTGGTGTTCCAATTGCAGAAGTAATAGCAAAGAGCGCCTCCTTGTCATATAGATGATGTGGTAAATCAGGAAGATCAATCCACACAGGCATGAGGGATGATTCATAAGATGGTGAGAAATCTGGTTCCCACTTAAAAATCCGCATCGGTGCTTTCGAAACAAACCAAGTGTCTTGTATATATATATATATATATATATATATATATATATATTGTGTCTTTCTAATTTTTGTATATATATTGTCTTATTATATATGTGTTTATAGGTGGCGTGTCAATATTTATATTTGTGTGTGTAGGGAATTTCGGGCATGAGAGAGTGGTGGAGTTGGTTGGTGTTAGTGTGTGTGTGTGTTTGTATTGAGAGAGTGAGAGATTAGAGTATGGAGAGTTGGAGAGGGATTAGAGAGTAGAGAGAGTGAGAGATTAGAATTTGGATTGGGAGTGTAGTGTGAGGAGAGTGAGTGAAGGAAGAGGGGGAATGCACTGCTGTTTATAATAGCAGCAGTAGACATGGTATCATTCCCCACAAGGGGAATGATTTGTAGCAACCAATGTTGTAAAAATTGCTAGGCGGAATCGGTGCGCCGAAGGGCCGACTAGAGCCTAGGGCGCCTAGGCGCCAATTTTTTTTAATTTTTTTATTGTGTACATATATGTAGGGGGAGAGGAGAGAGACATCAGAAGCAGCAGCAGCCCTCTCCCATCCGCTCCTATCTCTCCTCGTCTCCTCCTCCTCCCCTCCCACCACCTCCCCTCTCCTCTCCTCCTCCTCCTCTCCTCCTCCGCTCCCCTCTCCTCATCCCCTCCCACCACCACCACCACCACCAACAGAAGTAGCAGCAGCCACCACACCACCACCAGCAGCAGCAGTAGCAGCAGCCGCCGCCGCCACCACCGGCGAAAACGACGACGGCGGCGGCGGCGGCGGCAGGTAAGTATGTAATTTTGTTTCCATTTTTTTGAATTTTTAAAAAAAATTGGCCGTCTAGACCGAAACCGCCTAGGACCGCCGCCTAGGGGGTTTTCGGTGCGGCGGGCGGCCGCCTAGCGCCTAGGCGGCCGCCTAGGCCGATTTTTAGAACACTGGTAGCAGCACCTGCTGCATTTGCAGCAGGCCTTGAAGGGGGAAAAGAACCCCTTATTTCAGTGACAGTAGCAGCTAGGTGCTGCTGCAATGCAGCAGTGTTTTAGGGGTAGGACAACCCCCATGGAAAGCCATATCAGCCTATAGGCAGCCCCCATTTCAGCCATTAACCCATTCATTCTTCACTTAATTTTCCCCCACTCATTAAATCATTTCATGTGTACGTCCATCCATTCAATCATCCACTTGTTCATCTATATTTCATCATTCACAAATTCTTTCACTAAACAAATTCATTCATTCACTAAACCAATTCATTCATCCACCCTTTCCTCCATTTATTAGATCACTAAATGAAATCATACACACAAATATACATTCACCCCATATCCACCATTCACCAACCCATTCATTCACTCAACCCATTCATATATATCCACTCATATCACCATTCACATATGCATTCACCCAATTATCATTTCAGTCCCATATGTTGTTTAGAGTGGTGTGGGTGTGTGTGAGTGGTTAGCTAGCATGTTAGAGTATTATAGGATAAGGTAATGTTGGGATAATCAACATGTGTCATAAGATGGACAAGATGACCTAGGTACTAGGATTTTATGGTAGGTAATATTAGTATAGGTTAGTGTCTAGCTATCCTAGGAAGCCTAGGTTAGTATTCCAAGGTTAGAGTGGTATGTGCAAGGTATTGATATTTTCCTTGTGAAGGATAAATGTCGGTAATTGCCTATAGCTAAGGTAAGTGGTTTAGGGTTTAAGATATGGTTAGGATTAGGTTCCCTTGGTTGGTAATGGTCAGAAATAGTGCTCCTAGACTAGTTTTGACTTCGGTTAACCATTTTGATCAAAAGTCAACAAAAGTCAACCGAGAGTCAAACTTAGACTATAAGTGACTAGAATTGACCGAAACCAAACCAGAGTTGACCAGTTGACTGAAAGTCAACTGTTAGTCAATATTTGACTAGTTTGAACCGTGGTTAACTTAGTATTGACCAGAGTTGACTAGAGTTGACTTTTTGACCAAAAGTCAACTGTAAGTCAACCCTTGACCCAGATTGACCTAGTTTGATTTGGATTGACTTCCTGTGACCTTGTTTGACCTTGGTTGTCCTAGTGTGACCTAGTTTGGCTTAGTATGACCTAGTTTAGCTTGGTGTGACTTAGTTTGACCTAGTTTTGACTTAGACTTGTATATCATGACTAGATTAGCTTTTCTTTCATTATTAAACCCTGTTTGACTTATAGTATCTCATTTTAGGTCTGTGATTACTCTGAGCATCTGTTTACCTTATCAGCTCAGGACCATAGGCGAGTACATTCACTGATATTTTTTGTTGTCTTGATATCTGCTATATCCGATTCAGTTGTAATGTCTTAATTGATTTTCAGACACGATAGTTCACAGACTAGTATATGTCGGATCCTGTCATGAGATGTTGTTCGTTAATTACTTGGTATACTGGTACATTGCTGTTACCTGTACTTGTATAGACATTGACTTGGGAGTGGGCTGGCCCCCTGCTTTTGAGTCCCGTGTCATGACGTGTCATGTCTGGATCCTTTATACTATTCGGGGATGGGAAGTTATTAGTGGTTGTGTGATCAAAATCTCTACTTATTCTTCACACTTGTATTTGACATTGTGTATAGCTATACCCTCGCTCACGACGGGTAAAGCCTGACCCCATTTGTTCATAGCTTTCCATGGTGGCCGGTCTTACTGCTCTGTTGTACACTTGTTCATAGCCGGCCAGATGGAAAGTCTGATTATGTTTCCTAAGTCGATCACATAACGCACTAATAATTCAAGGCACATCTTATATTTATTTAACATAGGAGGCTAAGTTTTGTTCGGAAGAAGGGTTACAATCCCGGTCCTTGTTTGGTTTAAGGGTTGTAACTCGATTTTCGAATAGTTCCCAAGTCATCCTATATATTGTCGTCCTATTCAGTACTCACATCCTGTTATATATTTCCTGTGGATTTTGTCCTGTATTTCACATATTCTACATGCTCTTATGCTATACTTTGATTGGAGGCTAGGTTCTGTTCGGGAGAAGGGTTACAACCCCGGTCCTTGTTTGGTTTACGGGTTGTAGCTCGGCTTTCGAATGGCTCCCAAGTTTTTCTATTATCTTTGTCTTGTATTTCATTATACTATCTCTTATAGAATTTGTCAATTCATATGGAACTGCTGTTAGTGTTTGTACTTGCTCATTTTCCTGACAGGATACCGTTGATATATTACAGATGATTCTGAGGCAGATTGTTCGACCTATTATTGGGTCGAGTTAGATGGAGTAGACCTGGACCGTGGCTTGATAGTAGAGCCACTAGACTTTGCACTCCCAGATTAGTATAGCTTAGTTAGGTTTGCCTGGACTGATCTAGCTAGTACTTTTAGACTGTAGTATTCTATATTATATTTTGGGACCCTGTGATGTTGTGTATATCTCTGGGCTTGTGTTGGATCTTAAACTTATTTCCTATTTTCATTTATTATATTTCCTTTCCATGCTATCTACCTTAGTTTTATCTTGTGATTGAGACTGTATTTGCTATGTCACCTCCATTCGGAGTGTATATACTGTACATGTACCTTTATACTGTTTAGTTGTAGTATTTATAGATGACCTATATAGCGTTCTACCGCCGATTTTGCGGCGTAGGCTGGACGTAACCACGTACTCGTGCCCCTAATCAGGGTGCGGGTTGTGACACATTTTGTGGTGGCCCATGCAGGTCTGTGTCGCAATTAGTGCGATCTCGTAATGGTGCTCGACTTAGAGTACTAATTATGAGCCTGCAATTAGGACATAGGATCTAGAATATGATAGGAGTTACTCAATCACATATTAAAAAAATTCTGATCTTTTGATTACCATGACAACTCTTCTTGCATTTGAATTCAATTGTCCTCCTTTGATAATATCTTATCTTGTGCCATAATGATCTATTGGGTTCATTTCATCTTCAGGATGATAGTGACTCGTTCTCAGGCAGCAGGGCCTAGTGCAGTTCCAGAGAGGTCCGATCCAGGAGGTTTTCTACCTCTGGCTGTGGGAGTTGCAGTTGACGGAGCTGCCACCTCAGTCCCTGCCCTTCAGGCGGGAGTAGCAGCGACGGTTCTAGGAGGTCTTCCACCTCCAGCAGCGGGATCGTCCATAGTCATTCCTGAGACTATTCCACTGTCGTCTCCGCTATCGACTGATACACAGCAGATGATGGCCCTTCTACAACAGATGTTGCAGACCAAGAGGGCCCAGGTCGAGGCACAGCACCGCCAGACAGAGGTGTTACGGCAGAGCATGGAGAACTCCCACCAGCTGACGATGGCAGCAATAGAGAGGGTTGCACCAGGTACAGTTCAGGGTGCCCCAATTCAGCAACAGGGTCAGGGGAGGCCTGGCACATGCCTAGATTTCAGGAAGATGAACCCGAGGGACTTTAAGGGTACCGAGGGTATCATGTATGCAGATGATTGGTTGGAGGACGTCCAGAGAAGCCTGGAGTTAGTAGAGGTTTCGAGGGGACTATGGGTCACAGCTGCGGTGAGTCAGTTCTTCGACATCGCCTTGACGTGGTTTCGTACGGATCCTCGTGCATCGGTGAGGGGTTTAACATGGAAGAACTTCATGCGGCTCTTTAAGGAGAAGTTCTACCCCGATGTGGCTTTGACAACTCTGGAGGCCCAGTTCATCGGATTGGAGCAGGTGAACTCGTCGGTGGACGAGTATGCAGCGAAGTTCTTCCGTCTGAGTAGGTTTGCACCAGATCTGATCCAGGATGAGGGGTATAAGGCCCGCAAGTTCCGGAGGGGTCTTATTCATGCCGTTCGCACTCGTACTTCCGAGCGATGTGATGCGACCTTCGAGCAGATTCTGATGGAGGCGTAGATAACAGAGGAGGACTTCGGCCTCAAGCCGAAGAGGGGCAGCGATGTTTTAGGAGCGAGCTCATGTGCGGGACCAGCGAAATGCCCTCACTTCCAGCAGAGGCAGTTCCAGCAGCAGTCTCAGTTACAGTTTCAGCAGGCACTAGCGTGTGCCCAGCAGCACCAGGGACAGGGCCAGAGGCAGTCCATCTAATGTGCCTTCTGCAAGAAGATAGGGCACACCCGGAAGGTTTGTAGGATGAGGCTGGGAGTTTATTTATTCTGTGGAGCTCCAGATCACCAGTTGAAGAACTATGCTGCCCATGCAGCCAGACAGGCAGGCCAGGACAGAGTGCAGCAGGCTAGAGGAGGCCAGCAGGGGCGAGCTTTTGCCATGACAGTTGAGCCCACTCAGGCAGTAGCAGGGCAAATTGCAGGTTCCAATATTTCGATCTTATTTCCACATTTGCCTCCTTATAAACTGCCTTAAAATTCGATTCCATATGTTCCTTGATCGTTTGATAAAATTTGTTCTTGTGATGTGATTTTTCTTCTGAGATAAGTCGTATGGGCTAGGTCGCCTCGATTATGAAATTTTAGAATCCTCTAGGGTCATGTTAGCAGGCATAGTGAAGACATATAGTCGGATTATGATCGTATTTCTCGGGTGTGGGAATTTAAGGTTTTTGCTGCCAAGCATACGGCAATGCGAAAATTTTAAATACCATGATTCTAGAGGTATGTACCTTAGTCGAGGACTCTGTGATTATCGTAGCCTTGCTCACTGGCATGATGGAGATTTTGAGTATCATGATTCTGGACAGACGCATATGATTATCGAACTGCATGATTTTGAGATTTTGTTTGTAGGATGTTTGACCTATAAGGAGCACTACCACCTTAATTTTGAGGATGAATTCTTTTAAGGTGGATAGACTTGTAGCACCCAGTTTCTAATAGAGAGTAATTTTAAATGTTATAACTTTAGTCATTTAATTATTGTCATTTATTTCATGCTTTGATTTTGGAGATTTTAAATCATTTTAAATTTTTAAGCCATGACTTGTGATTTTGATATTTTGCTAATGAAACCCTAGGGACTGTTTGACCTAGAGCCTAACCATGTGATTATGATATTTTTAATGTCATTTCTGGCCTAAGGGTATTTTGGTCATTTGACCTCTTTGAATTATTTTGATATTTATTGCATTGGAGATTGTTAATTTTGACTTTTGATAGGAGTGATTTTGTGTTGGTTTTGTGTCCGTATCGGACACGTATCAGTTTTATTTATAAGGTGTTAGATGTGCCTCAAAGAGATTTTATTTTCGTGAATTTTTTTTCTGAAAAGTATTTGAATGGGATTGTTTTCTGCATGTGTTTTCTGTGATTGCTTTGTTTTAATTTCGAGGACGAATTTTTTTAAGGTGGATAGATTTGTCACCCCCAGTTTTCAAGAATAGGAGTATTTTGGTCATTTTTCATTTTTGAATATTTTTGAAATTTATTTTATTATTATGATATTGTTTTGGGGTTATTTGAGTCGGGTTCGAATTTCAACTCAATCCGACTTGTAACGGGGACCCGGAGTAGTTTTGACTCTAGTGGGACCCACTCATTAGTTAGGCATGGCCCACATGATATTATTTTTAGTTAGTGGGTTAGACTAATTATTCATTGGTAGGTTTAGTTAGATTAGAGATTTAAATCATGACTAAAATAGCCTCAACTTAAACCCTTCTCCTAATATTAATTAAATAGACTAGTAGGGGGCTTTTTAGTCATTTCAATAGGGGACACCTATGCTTCTAGTGGCCGGCCACCTAAGGGGAGGGATAGGGTTGAGCCTCTTGTCATTATCCATCCATTTTCTCTCTCTTGTTCTTCCCCAAAATTTAGAGAAGATTTCCTATTGATTTATACATCAAATCAAATCATTTCTCCACCCAATCTTCTTTATTTCTTCTCTACGCAAGCAAAGGAAGGAGCTAGCCAAGTTTGGGAGGATTCGGAAATCGTTCGTGTCCATTTGGAGATTTCTACGTGTCGATGTCGTATCGGGAGGGTTTTTCCTAGATTCGATTAACCGGGAGGTATAATCTCTTCTCTACATCATTCCTTCATGCATATAGGATTATTTTGGACCCATAGGAATGACTCCCATGGTTGTGTCTCCATTTGTGTCCGTTTCGTGTCCATTTGGAGACTTCTAGGAGTGTCCTTTGTGTGGTATTGTGTCCATGTAGGGAATCCCTATTTTGGACACTTGTATTTTAACATATATTGTGTGAATGATTTTAATTAGATTTTAATCACAGATTTTATATTATTAGAGAGTGTGTTCATGGTATCTTATAGTATCATATTCTATTTTTTTTTTTTTTTTTTTATAGTATCATATTCTATTTATATATGTATATATGTATATATCATTTGTTAGTTATATATATATAAAATATATATATATATTTAATATATATATATATATATATATATATATATATATATATATATATATATATATATATATATATATATATATATATATATATATATATATATATATTTAATATATATATATATATATATATATATATATATATATATATATATATATATATATATATATATATATATATATATATATGTCTTTCTAAAAAAATATATGTCTTTCTAAAAAAAAAAAAAAAAAATATATATATATATATATATATGTCTTTCTAATTTATGTATATATATTGTGTCTTATTATATATGTGTTTATAGGTGGGGTGTCAATATTCATATTTGTGTGTGTAGGGAATTTCGGGCATGAGAGAGTGGTGGAGTTGGTTGGTGTTTGTGTGTGTGTTTGTATTGAGAGAGTGAGAGATTAGAGTATGGAGAGTTGGAGAGGGATTAGAGAGTAGAGAGAGTGAGAGATTAGAATTTGGATTGGGAGTGTAGTGTGAGGAGAGTAAGTGAAGGAAGAGGGGGAATGCACTGCTATTTACAACAGCAGCAGTAGACATGGTATCAGTCCCCACAAGGGGACTGATTTGTAGCAGCACCTGCTGCATTTGCAGCCGGCCTTGAAGGGGGAAAAAGCCCCTTATTTCAGTGACAGTAGCAGCTAGGTGCTGCTGCTATGCAGCAGTGTTTTGGGGTAGGACAACCCCCATGGACAGCCATATCAGCCTATAGGCAGCCCCCATTTTAGCCATTAACCCATTCATTCTTCACTTAATTTTCCTCCACTCATTAAATCATTTCATGTGTACATCCATCCATTCAATCATCCACTTGTTCATCCATATTTCATCATTCACAAATTCATTCACTAAACAAATTCATTCATTCACTAAACCAATTCATTCATCCACCCTTTCCTCCATTCATTATATCACTAAATGAAATCATACACACAAATATACATTCACCCCACATCCACCATTCACCAACCCATTCATTCACTCATTCATTCACTCAACCCATTCATATATCCATTCATATATATATATCCACTCATATCACCATTCACATATGCATTCACCCAATTATCATTTCAGTCCCATATGTTGTTTAGAATGGTGTGGGTGTGTGTGAGTGGTTAGCTAGCATGTTAGAGTATTGTAAGATAAGGTAATGTTGGGATAATCAACATGTGTCATAAGATGGACTAGATGACCTAGGTACTAGGATTTTATGGTAGGTAATGTTAGTATAGGTTAGTGTCTAGCTATCCTAGAAAGCCTAGGTTAGTATTCCAAGATTAGAGTGGTATGTGCAAGGTATTGTATTTACCTTGTGAAGGATAAATGTAGGTAATTGCCTATAGCTAAGTAGGGTTTACGATATAGTTAGGATTGGGTTCCCTTGGTTGGTAATGGTCAGAAATAGTGCTCCTAGACTAGTTTTGACTTCGGTTGACCATTTTGACCAAAAGTCAACAAAAGTCAACAAAAGTCAACCGAGAGTCAAACTTAGCCTATAAGTGACTAGAATTGACCGAAAACAAACCAGAGTTGACCAGTTGACTAAAAGTCAACTGTTAGTCAATATTTGACTAGTTTGAACCGGGGTTGAATCAATGTTGACCAGAGTTGACTTTTTGACCAAAAGTCAACTGTAAGTCAACTCTTGACCCAGATTGACCTAGTTTGATTTGGATTGACTTCCTGTGACCTTGTTTGACCTTGGTTGTCCTAGTGTGACCTAGTTTGGCTTAGTATGACATAGTTTTGCTTGGTGTGACTTAGTTTGACCTAGTTTTGACTTAGACTTGTATATCATGACTAGATTAGCTTTTCTTTCATTATTAAACCCTATTTGACTTATAGTATCTCATTTTAGGTCTGTGATTACTCTGAGCGTCTGTTCACCTTATCAGCTCAGGACCACAAACGAGTACATTTACTGATATTTTTTGTTGTCTTGATATATGCTATATCCGATTCAGTTGTAATGTCTTACTTGATTTCCAGACACGATAGTTCACAGACTAGTATATGTCGGATCCTGTCATGAGATGTTGTTCCTTGATTACTTGGTATACTGGTACATTGCTGTTACCTGTACTTGTATAGACATTGACTTGGGAGTGGGCTGGCCCCCTGCTTTTGAGTCCCGTGTCATGACGTGTCATGTCTGGATCCTTTATACTATTCGGGAATGGGAAGTTATTAGTGGTTGTGTGATCAAAATCTCTACTTATTCTTCACACTTGTATTTGACATTGTGTATAGCTATACCCTCGCTCACGACGGGTAAAGCCTGACCCCATTTGTTCATAGCTTTCCATGGTGGCCGGTCTTACTGCTCTGTTGTACACTTGTTCATAGCCGGCCAGATGGAAAGTCTGATCATGTTTCCCAAGCCGATCACATAACGCACTAATAATTCAAGGCACATCTTATATTTATTTATCATAGGAGGCTAAGTTCTGTTCGGAAGAAGGGTTACAACCCCGATCCTTGTTTGGTTTAAGGGTTGTAACTCGATTTCCGAATAGTTCCCAAGTCATCCTATATATTGTCGTCCTATTCAGTACTCACATCCTGTTATATATTTCCTGTGGATTTTGTCCTGTATTTCACATATTCTACATGCTCTTATGCTATACTTTGATTGGAGGCTAGGTTCTGTTCGGGAGAAGGGTTACAACCTCGGTCCTTGTTTGGTTTACGGGTTGTAGCTCGGCTTTCGAATGGCTCCCAAGTTTTTCCATTATCTTTGTCTTGTATTTCATTACACTATCTCTTATAGAATTTGTCAATTCATATGGAACTGCTGTTAGTGTTTGTACTTGCTCATTTTTCTGATAGGATACCGTTGATATATTACAGATGATTCTGAGGCAGATTGTCCGACCTATTATGGGGTCGAGTTAGATGGAGTAGACCTGGACCGTGGCATGATAGTAGAGCCACTAGACTTTGCACTCCCAGATTAGTATAGCTTAGTTAGGTTTGCCTGGACTGATCTAGCTAGTACTTTTAGACTGTAGTATTCTATATTATATTTTGGGACCCTGTGATGTTGTGTATATCTCTGGGCTTGTGTTGGATCTTAAACTTATTTTCTATTTTCATTTATTATATTTCCTTTCCATGCTATCTACCTTAGTTTTATCTTGTGATTGAGACTGTATTTGCTATGTCACCTCCATTCGGAGTTTATATACTGTACAGGTACCTTTATACTGTTTAGTTGTAGTATTTATAGATAACCTATATAGCGTTCTACCGCCAATTTTACGGCGTAGGCTGGACGTAACCACGTACTCGTGCCCCTAATCAGGGTGCGGGTCGTGACACATTTTTGTGGTGGCCCATGCAGGTCTGTGTCACAATTAGTACGATCTCGTAATGGTGCTCGACTTAGAGTACTAATTATGAGCCTGCAATTAGGACATAGGATCTAGAATATGATAGGAGTTACTCAATCACATATTAAAAAAATTCTGATCTTCTGATTACCATGACAACTCTTCTTGCATTTGAATTCAATTGTCCTCCTTTGATAATATCTTATCTTGTGCCATAATGATCTATTGGGTTCATTTCGTCTTCAGGATGATAGTGACTCGTTCTCAGGCAGCAGGGCCTAGTGCAGTTCCAGAGAGGTCCGATCTAGGAGGTTTTCCACCTCTGGCTGCGGGAGCTGCAGTTGACGGAGCTGCCACCTCAGTCCCTGCCCTTTAGGCGGGAGTAGCAGCGACGGTTCTAGGAGGTCTTCCACCTCCAGCAGCGGGACCGTCCATAGTCATTCCTGAGACTATTCCACCGCCGCCTCCGCTATCGACTGATACACAGCAGATGATGTCCCTTCTACAGCAGATGTTGCAGACCAAGAGGGCCCAGGCCGAGGCACAGCACCGCCAGACAGAGGTGTTACGGCAGAGCATGGAGAACTCCCACCAGCTAGCGATGGCAGCAATAGAGAGGGTTGCACTAGGTACAGTTCAGGGTGCCCCAGTTCAGCAGCAGGGTCAGGTGAGGCCTGGCACATGCCTAGATTTCAGGAAGATGAACCCGAGGGACTTCAAGGGTACCGAGGGTATCATGTATGCAGATGATTGGTTGGAGGACGTCCAGAGGAGCCTGGAGTTAGTAGAGGTTTCGAGGGGACTATGGGTCACAGCTGCGGTGAGTCAGTTCTTCGACATCGCCTTGACGTGGTTTCGCACGGATCCTCGTGCATCGGTGAAGGGTTTAACATGGGAGAACTTCATGCGGCTATTTAAGGAGAAGTTCTACCCCGATGTGGCTTTGACAACTCTGGAGGCCCAGTTCGTCGGATTAGAGCAGGTGAACTCGTCGGTGAACGAGTATGTAGCGGAGTTCTTCCGTCTGAGTAGGTTTGCACCAGATCTGATCCAGGATGAGGGATATAAGGCCCACAAGTTCCGGAGGGGTCTTATTCATGCCGTTCGCACTCGTACTTCCGAGCGATGTGATGCGACCTTCGAGCAAATTCTGATGGAGGCGTAGATAGCAGAGGAGGACTTCGGCCTCAAGCCGAAGAGGGACAGCGATGTTTTAGGAGCGAGCTCGTGTGCGGGACCAGCGAAGTGCCCTCACTTCCAGCAGAGGCAGTTCCAGCAGCAGTCTCAGTTGCAGTTTCAGCAGGCACTAGCGTGTGCCCAGCAGCACCAGGGACAGGGCTAGAGGCAGTCCATCTAGTGTACCGTCTGCAAGAAGATGGGGCACACCCGGGAGGTTTGTAGGATGAGGCTGGGAGTTTATTTATTCTGTGGAGCTCCAGATCACCAGTTGAAGAACTATGCTGCCCGTGCAGCCAGACAGGCAGGCCAGGACAGAGTGCAGCAGGCTAGAGGAGGCCAGCAGGGGCGAGCTTTCGCCATGACAGTTGAGCCCACTCAGGCAGTAGCAGGGCAAATTGCAGGTTCCAATATTTCGATCTTATTTCCGCATTTGCCTCCTTATAAACTGCATTGAAATTCGATCCCATATGTTCCTTGATCGTTTGATAAAATTTGTTCTTGTGATGTGATTTTTCTTTTGAGATAAGTCGTATGGGCTAGGTCGCCTCGATTATGAGATTTTAGAATCCTCTAGGGTTATGTTAGCAGGCATAGTGAGGACATATAGTCGAATTATGATCGTATTTCTCGGGTGTAGGAATTTAAGGTTTTTGCTGCCAAGCATGCGGCAAAGCAAAAATTTTAAATACCATGATTCTAGAGGTATGTACCTTAGTCGAGGACTCTGTGATTATCGTAGCCTTGCTCACTGGCATGATGGAGATTTTTAGTATCATGATTCTGGACAGACGCATATGATTATCGAACTGCATGATTTTGAGATTTTGTTTGTAGGATGTTTGACCTATAAGGAGCACTACCACCTTAATTTTGAGGATGAATTCTTTTAAGGTGGATAGACTTGTAGCACCCAGTTTCTAATAGAGAGTAATTTTAAATGTTATAACTTTAGTCATTTAATTATTGTCATTTAATTCATGCTTTGATTTTGGAGATTTTAAATCATTTTAAATTTTTAAGCCATGACTTATGATTTTGATGTTTTGCTAATGAAACCCTAGGGACTGTTTGACCTAGAGCCTAACCATGTGATTAGGATGTTTTTAATGTCATTTCTGGCCTAAGGGTATTTTGGTCATTTGACCTCTTTGAATTATTTTGATATTTATTGCATTGGAGATTGTTAATTTTGACTTTTGATAGGAGTGATTTTGTGTTGGTTTTGTGTCCGTATCGGACACATATCAGTTTTATTTACAAGGTGTTAGATGTGCCTCAAAGAGATTTTATTTTCGTGAATTTTTTCTGAAAAGTATTTGAATGGGATTGTTTTCTGCATGTGTTTCCTGTGATTGCTTTGTTTTAATTTCGAGGACGAATTTTTTTAAGGTGGATAGATTTGTCACCCCCAGTTTTCAAGAACAGGAGTAATTTGGTCATTTTTCATTTTTGAATATTTTTGAAATTTATTTTATTATTATGATATTGTTTTGGGGTTATTTGAGTCGGGTTCGAATTTCAACTCAATCCGACTTGTAACGGGAACCCGGAGTAGTTTTGACTCTAGTGGGATCCACTCATTAGTTAGGCATGGCCCACATGATATTATTTTTAGTTAGTGGGTTAGACTAATTATTCATGGGTAGGTTTAGTTAGATTAGAGGTTTAAATCATGACTAAAATAGCCTCAACTTAAACCCTTCTCCTAATATTAATTAAATAGACTAGTAGGGGGCTTTTTAGTCATTTCAATAGGGGACACCTATGCTTCTAGTGGTCGGCCACCTAAGGGGAGGGATAGGGTTGAGCCTCTTGTCATTATCCGTCTATTTTCTCTCTCTTGTTCTTCCCCAAAATTTAGAGAAGATTTCCTATTGATTTCTCCATCAAATCAAATCATTTCTCCACCCAATCTTCTTTATTTCTTCTTTACGCAAGCAAAGGAAGGAGCTAGCCAAGTTTGGGAGGATTCGGAACTCGTTCGTGTCCATTTGGAGATTCCTACGTGTCGGTGTCGTATCGGGAGGGTTTTTCCTAGATTCAATTAACCGGGAGGTATAATCTCTTCTCTACATCATTCCTTCATGCATATAGGATTATTTTGGACCCATAGGAATGACCCCCATGGTTGTGTCTCCATTTGTGTCCGTTTCGTGTCCATTTGGAGACTTCTAGGAGTGTCCTTTGTGTGGTATTGTGTCCATGTAGGGAATCCCTATTTTGGACACTTGTATTTTAACATATATTGTGTGAATGATTTTAATTAGATTTTAATCACAGATTTTATATTATTAGAGAGTGTGTTCTTTATGGTATCTTGTAGTATCATATTCTATTTATATATGTATATATGTATATATCATTTGTTAGTTATATATATATGTGTCAATATATATATAAATATATATATATATATATATATATATATATATATATATATATATATATATATATATATATATGTCTTTCTAATTTATGTATATATATTGTGTCTTATTATATATGCGTTTATAGGTGGGGTGTCAATATTCATATTTGTGTGTGTAGGGAATTTCGGGCATGAGAGAGTGGTGGAGTTGGTTGGTGTTTGTGTGTGTGTGTGTTTGTATTGAGAGAGTGAGAGATTAGAGTATGGAGAGTTGGAGAGGGATTAGAGAGTAGAGAGAGTGAGAGATTAGAATTTGGAATGGGAGTGTAGTGTGAGGAGAGTAAGTGAAGGAAGAGGGGGAATGCACTGCTATTTACAACAGCAGCAGTAGACATGGTATCAGTCCCCATAAGGGGACTGATTTGTAGCAGCACCTGCTGCATTTGCAGTCGGCCTTGAAGGGGAAAACAGCCCCTTATTTCAGTGACAGTAGCATCTAGGTGCTGCTGCTATGCAGCAGTGTTTTCGGGGTAGGACAACCCCCATGGACAGCCATATCAGCCTATAGGCAGCCCCCATTTTAGCCATTAACCCATTCATTCTTCACTTAATTTTCCCCCACTCATTAAATCATTTCATGTGTACATCCATCCATTCAATCATCCACTTGTTCATCCATATTTCATCATTCACAAATTCATTCACTAAACAAATTCATTCATTCACTAAACCAATTCATTCATCCACCCTTTCCTCCATTCGTTAGATCACTAAATGAAATCATACACACAAATATACATTCACCCCATATCCACCATTCCCCAACCCATTCATTCACTCAACCCATTCATATATCCATTCATATATATATATCCACTCATATCACCATTCACATATGTATTCACCCAATTATCATTTCAGTCCCATATGTTGTTTAGAATGGTGTGGGTGTGTGTGAGTGGTTAGCTAGCATGTTAGAGTATTGTAAGATAAGGTAATGTTGGGATAATCAACATGTGTCATAAGATGGACTAGATGACCTAGGTACTAGGATTTTATGGTAGGTAATGTTAGTATAGGTTAGTGTCTAGCTATCCTAGGAAGCCTAGGTTAGTATTCCAAGATTAGAGTGGTATGTGCAAGGTATTGGTATTTACCTTGTGAAGGGTAAATATAGGTAATTGCCTATAGCTAAGTAGGGTTTACGATATAGTTAGGATTGGGTTCCCTTGGTTGGTAATGGTCAGAAATAGTGCTCCTAGACTAGTTTTGACTTCGGTTGACCATTTTGACCAAAAGTCAACAAAAGTCAACAAAAGTCAACCGAGAGTCAAACTTAGCCTATAAGTGACTAGAATTGACCGAAACCAAACCAGAGTTGACCAGTTGACTAAAAGTCAACTGTTAGTCAATATTTGACTAGTTTGAACCGGGGTTGAATCAGTGTTGACCAGAGTTGACTTTTTGACCAAAAGTCAACTATAAGTCAACCCTTGACCCAGATTGACCTAGTTTGATTTGGATTGACTTCCTGTGACCTTGTTTGACCTTGGTTGTCCTAGTATGACCTAGTTTGGCTTAGTATGACCTAGTTTAGCTTGGTGTGACTTAGTTTGACCTAGTTTTGACTTAAACTTGCATATCATGACTAGATTAGCTTTCTTTTCATTATTAAACCATGTTTGACTTATAGTATCTCATTTTAGGTTTGTGATTACTCTGAGCTTCTGTTCACCTTATCAGCTCAGGACCACAGGCGAGTACATTCACTGATAGTTTTCATTGTCTTGATATCTGCTATATCTGATTCAGTTGTAATGTCTTACTTGATTTCCAGACACAATAGTTCACGGACTAGTATATGTCAGATCCTGTCATGAGATGTTGTTCCTGGATTACTTGGTATACTGGTACATTGCTGTTACCTGTACTTGTATAGACATTGACTTGGGAGTGGGCTGCCCCCTGCTTTTGAGTCCCATGTCATGACGTGTCATGTTTGGATCCTTTATACTATTCGGGGATGGGGAGTTATTAGTGGTTGTGTGATCAAAATCTCTACTTATTCTTTACACTTGTATTTGTCATTGTGCATAGCTATACCCTCGCTCACGACGGGTAAAGCCTGACCCATTTGTTCATAGCTTTCCATAGTGGCCGGCCTTACTGCTCTGTTGTACACTTGTTCATAGCCGGTCGGATGGAAAGCCTTATCATGTTTTCCAAGCCGATCACATAACGCACTAATAATTCAAGGCACATCTTATATTTATTTATAATAGGAGGCTAAGTTCTGTTCGGGAGAAGGGTTACAACCCCGGTCCTTGTTTGATTTAAGGGTTGTAACTCGGTTTCCGAATACTTCCCAAGTCATCCTATATATTGTCATCCTATTCAGTACTCACATCCTGTTATATATTTCCTATAGATTTTGTCCTGTATTTCACATATTCTATATGCTCTTATGCTATACTTTGATTGGAGGCTAGGTTCTGTTCGGGAGAAGGGTTACAACCCCGGTCCTTGTTTGGTTTACGGGTTGTAGCTCGGCTTTCAAATGGCTGCCAAGTTTTTCCATTATCTTTGTCTTGTATTTCATTATACTATCTCTTATAAAATTTGTCAATTCATATGGAACTGCTGTTAGTGTTTGTACTTGCTCATTTTTCTGACAGGATACCATTGATATATTACAGATGACTCTGAGGCAGATTGTCCGACCTATTATGGGGTCGAGTTAGATGGAGTAGACCTGGACCGTGGCTTGATAGTAGAGCCACTAGACTTTGCACTCCCAGAGTAGTATAGCTTAGTTAGGTTTGCTTGGACTGCGTTCCAGCTAGTACTTTTAGACTGTAGTATTCTATATTATATTTTGGAACCCTGTGATGTTGTGTATATCTCTGGGCTTGTGTTGGATCTTGAACTTATTTCCTATTTTCATCTATCATATTTCCTTTTCGTGCTATCTACCTTAGTTTTATCTTGTGATTGAGACTGTATTTGCTATGTCACCTCCATTCGGAGTGTATATACTGTACAGGTACCTTTATATTGTTTAGTTGTAGTATTTATAGATGACCTATACAGCATTCTACCGCCGATTTTGTGGCGTAGGCTGGACGTAACCACGTACTCGTGCCCCTAATCAGGGTACGGGTCGTGACAGAAGGAACCTCACGGAATCTCTTATCCGGCTTCGGTTGGGGTCAGGCGAATCATCTCTGTTCTTCGAACGTTGGTTTGGGGACAATCTTCTTCCCCAGCGCCCGGATGCCCCCCCCAAACAGTAAGATCAGCGACATGTGGGATCCCTCGGACGACTGGAATTGGGTTAAGGCCCGTAAGTAGATTAGGGATGAGGCTGTCGCTCTGCTCCGTGACGCTGGGCCCAAGATCAGAACGGACCCTGACGCCCTGCAGAGGTTCATGTCCAACAATGGTTACTTCGGCTAGAAGAGTTGCACGTGGTATTGGAGCACCTTCCCCCATCATGGCCACTTTCTGGCTGTCATTTATCCCCAAAAAATGGTCATTTTTGATTTGGAGAGCATTTCGTCAGAAACTTCCCATTGATGACACTCTCAGAACCATCAAATTCAGTTTAGCTTCTGCATATCATTGCTGCACCGTGAGACAATCGGAGACGGTGGACCACATTTTTTACTCCGGAAACTCGTTGGCCATGGTCTGGAACGTGCTGTCTCAGTATTACAAATAGGCACAGACCGGTGGGAGCTTCAACGATCTTTTTGGCAATTGGAGTAAAGCCTCTCATAGCCACCAAATCGTCGCAGCCGCCATCACGTGGGTAATCTGGAAGAACCGCAACAAATTCAGATACGAGGGTCACCAATATTCTTTCAATCAGCTAATTCGTGAAGTCCTCCGTCAGACTCACGAAGTTAGCAAACACTGCAATCATGGCATGGAGGGCTTTTGCCAATCCTTGCTACTCTAGCTCTTGTAGTAGATGGCTGCCTCGTTTTGTCATCATTTCCTGTCTTTTTGCGCTTACTTGTAAAGGCTTCGACATTTTATGCCTTGATATGAATAAAATTGGGGAGTTTTGATTAATATATATATACACACACAAACACACATAGAGAGAGAGAGAGAGAGAACAGCCCCTTATATACCAAAATAAATTGTACCACTCGCAGGTTACAAAATTGGGACAATGAGGAAAGCCTCAACCCCCAGCCCAAAGGAAATTAACAGCCGCCCAGGAACTCCAAGGAGCTGCAGAAAACCCAACCAAAAAATACAGACCCCAAAAAAAACCAAAAAAACTCGACGCTTAACCCCGCTACGACGACTGCCTCAGAAAATTTGGGGCACCGCCAAACAGATGCTTACATTTACCCAGCTCATGGCTCAACTGCCTCTTAATCTCCTCCGTTAGTTATCTACTTGCCAACCTTTCCTTTCTTGTCTCTCTTTATTTCTATTTTTCTAGAGGACTCAAACTATAGCTGCCATCATCACCTGTTCGTATGGAGATTAGGGCCATTCCATCAATTGTATAACCGGCCCATCAATGAGAACTCTCTGTTATTAATCTTCATCGACTTTTCAAAGCCGTCCCAAACTTTGTGAGCAATCTCGCCTTGGGATATAATGTGTCCTACCGATTCCTTCTTGTTGTTAACACAACAGTTACACTTCGATGCGAGACTGAACCTAATTCGTTTAAGTACCTCATCCGTCGGAAGTTTATCCTTAATCACATGCCAAAGCAGCAATGACCATTTGGGGGGATACCACGACCCCAAATTGGGGCAACCTCAATATCCCAGAGGCGAATGCTCCATGCCTGAAGCCAAGTCGAGCTAAGCGAGAATGCCCCATTTTTCTCCGGCCTCCAAATAACCGATTGCTCAAAGATGTAGAGGCCCGACGCTTCAATGGCTTCTTTCTATTTGTGCCCTAAATTTTTTACCAAAAATTAATAATTTTTAGGGGAAACAAAAGTATATTTGTAACACACTATACTAAATACTAACGGTACAACTCGGTTAGTAATTTGTAACATGTTAAGGCCGTTAGAAACTGAGAAAATAATCTATTAGAAATTAGGAAATTTGGTGCAGTGACGCCACTGCTTTGAACATCTCCGTGCAGCACTCTGTGTTCCACCTTTTGTTGCTCCATAGTTCGTTATTGCAGATTGGTTGGCGTTTTTGCCCCCCCGAAGCCTAGGCTGTAGACGTAACTCCTCCAACCACAGGAAATCTATGGCCTCCATGGACCCATCCCTAAGGCACAGACCAATCAGTCTTTCGACCAAGTCATGCCCGGATAGCAGACGCCGTCAAATGGGCGAGCATTTCTGTCCTACAGTCAGAAGGAGTGGACGGGTTCTTTTGAAATACTTTGCCTTCATGTAGTTGATTCATAGCAATTTTTGCGATCTCAACTCACACCAGAGTTTTATGGCAAAATACTGCTACACGTCCCCAATTTTCTGAACCCCAATCCTTCTTCCTTCGTGTTAGTCACCACGTCCCGTTTGACCCATTTGCGTTTCGATGTTAGGTCTTGTTGGCCCTATAGGAAGCTACTAAACATCTTCTTTATATTCTCGGTCACTTGTTTATTGGGAGCAGACAGATAGCATATAAATGGGCAAGGATTGTAATACATGACGAATAAGGACAACCTTTTCGGTTGGAGACAGGATCCTGTTGTGCCAGCCGTCGATCTGGTTACTAATATTCTTCAACAAAGGTTCAAAAATGCTTAATGTCCGTCTACCATATAACATGGGGCATCCAAGGTATATGAATGGGGTGACATCCACATGTATGCCCATGACCTCCTATAGTTTCGCCTTTCTGTAGTTTACGAAGGAACGGTGCATGTAGATAGTTGTTTTCTTCTATTGACCGCCTTGCCCGAGTGAGCCTAGTACTCCTCCAAAAGCTACTTCAATGAAACCATTGTAGAAGCTACAAATCAAGTTACACTACTATTTTGGGAGCTAAATATCAGATTGTGCCGCAGTTACCAACTTGCGCGAGGGGGATAGGTTGCGCACGAGATAGGTTGCATGAGCGCCACGTGGCAGCCTCCTCAAAAAACTATAACAGCATCATCATTGTTGTTTGCCATTAAATATCAAAAACAAAAGTTACAGAGGTATTGAACTTGATTGCAAACTCGCTTGCATAAGAGAAAATCTAGAAAGAAATCATAGGAAACAATCTAAGTATAATTGTTTAGTTTTGATTCTAGGAGGTGACGATAGAGGCTCGGGAAAGTGTAGCAACTCTGCCTTACTCCTTGGACTATCTGACGCGATCCTTGCCCTTGAAGAAATTATCCTTCGTTGGTTGCCAGCCTTTTGCATGGGTGTGGTACCCTGCTATTTATAGTGATTTTGGGATGAAGGATATTTTGAGCCGCATAGATGGCCACGTGGCCACGTGGCTACAACAGCACACAAAGACCCGCTCTTTGGCCGCCCGCTGGTGACTTGTTAAGATTTTGTTGCAACAAATCTGGGTGGTTGAGACTTGGTCAGCTTGTCACGTGTCCTATCGCAGGATAGGACCAGTCTGTTTGAGTTATTTTGATCCGCATAGGCCTTTCAGCGTTTGGCCATGTTGGGCCGCATAAGACTCATGTGGCTTGAGTCACAGTCTCCCTTAGTCCGCATGTAGCTTTGGGAATTTTGAGCCGGATAGATTCTATATTCTGGGCCGTATAAGGCTCATGCGGCTTAGGTTACAATCATCCTTGGCAGCATAAAGCGCATGGATTGAGCCGCATAAGGTTTATGCGGCTCGGGTCACAGTCCTTCTAGCCGCATGACTATGTCCAGTCTTATGCCATGATATTTTATTTGATCACATCTTATCTTCTTTTTGTCAAAGTGTCAGAGATGTGAGTTTTGTCAATTTTGACAGAGTTTGTCAGCTTTATCAGAAGGGTTGATCATCTTAGCCGCATATGTAACTATTCTTTCTGCGGCTCAAATCAGTCTGGTGAAGATGGGCCGCAGGGGGCATGCCATGTCTGTCATGCGGCTCTTCTTTATGCGAACCAATTTGTCCCAAAGTACTAATGCGGTAAGTTGTGATCCGCATGAACCCCATATTTTCCATGCTTCTACAAGACCCCCTTCAAACTTTTCAAATTACAAATTTGGAATACTTTGAATAAGAAGCATGGAAATATGTCAAGCCGTAGGGAATCTTCGAGTCAGGAGAGACGTTGTGCCGCAGGGACATTTTGAGCCGCAGGAACATTTTTGAGTCGCCGGTAGATCTTGTGCCGCAGAGAGATCTTGTCTACCAGCAGTCACTGCTGCATTTAATGCCTTGATTTGGTTTTAGATTTTGGGCTCTTTTTTCAAGATATCGCTGATGGTTACTAAGGATAAAATCCCCGAACGTCATTATTATCTTTAATGGATACGAGAATCGAATCGGCGATGACGATTATTAAGGATAAAAATCCCCAAGTGTTATCATTATCTTTAATGTCACGATAACCGATGAGACGTTCATCTGTTTTCTCTTTGAAGAGCTATAAATATGGGCCATACGGAGAGAGAATTTTTTTTCAACTTTTTCTCCTTCATCTTTATTGTCCCTATTATCCTTTCTGTCCCAGTTAGCCATGGCTCCAAAGGCTTCCAAGTCGACTAATGCTACGGCCAAAGGGAAGGGACTCGCCTCTCCGTCGAGAGCTGCGCACTCTCCTTCTATTCATCCTGACGTGCAACACCCTATCAAGGGTAAGGACGGCGGGAAAATGACAACTTTAATTTTTGAATGGCCATATCGCATATTTTATGCCCTGGTCTGTCATGCGTCGCCACTGTGCATTAGGTGTGATTGATGCACGCCCTATCTGCATATGTTTTGTATGATGGGGCCGCATGGCTGATGCATACACTTTGTCATCTTCTGAATGTTAACCCCCCTTTTTCTCTTTTCATATTTTGTATGGGTTTGGCTAGCAGATTTTTCCAGGACCGGTATCGGCAATTTTCGGCGTGGTGAAGATGCAACACTTGACACACACATCAGAGAGCTCAGAACTCTTCATGCTTTGGAAGGGTTTTCCTCAGATGGTAGGAAGAACCTTTATACGTCAGAGAGTCGGACGGTGGTGGGACGTCATCATGAAAGTTCTATTTTTACGGCTCTCCAAGTAAGCAAAAACAACACTAGGGATGTTGTTTTGAAGGTATGGTCTTTTGGAGGAACGGGCCTAAGATGTCCGCAATACGGAGGAGAGAAGCATGTTATATTTGCCTTCCTCCGCGCAGTTCCTCGGAGATTCAACAACCTTGTTTGCTTCTCAGCAGTAAAACATGACATCTTTCGAGGGCCACGAAACTGCTTTTTGATGAAAGCGAAGTGCTGCCAAACTGACCAAACTATGTATTGCTAGATTTTACTATCTTTTCTTTTTGCTGTCGATGTCGTCCTATGAATGTAACAGAATACATTCACCCCATTCTTTGTTTGTGGTATCTGTGGTCCTTGTATAGAGGGCCTAATACAGCATTCTAATAAAGTATATCCTACTGGGGGACTTTTTGTGGACCTATTGCCCTTTTGTGTATCTGGAATTATGAGCAAATAGATTTGAATGATATTTTGTGGACCTACTACTCTTTGGTACACTGATGGTGCGAGTAATAGATTAGGATAACTACTGTGGACCTAATACCCTTTTGCGCACTGGTGGTACGGGTAATAGATTTTGAAACAAAACCCAACAGAGGTAATATGAGCGTGATAGGTTTTGTGGTCTTAACACCATGTCTTCTATCCCAGGTTGGGTACAGGTGTTAAGTCAAGAGACTATCGGTATCAGAGGTAATATGGACGTGACATGCGATAATCAGGAATAATCTTTGGTGGACCTATTGTAGGATGTGGAAAATTATGACACGCTGTCATTTTCATCCATACGCTTAAAGACAGATGTCAGTTGAAGCCATACGCTCAATTCAGAGTTGTACGCTCATTCAAAAGCCATACGCTCAGTAAATATTTTATTATTTACTGAAGTGACAGCACAGCATATGTTTAAATGAGGAATGAATCTGACACTTCATCTTTCGTGCAAAGACAGCTGTCACGAGAAAAGTAACCGTCGTATAGGTTTTCGAAGAGTCGGTTTTGTCTTTTACGAGGACAACTCAGCAGCCTTCATAAATACAAAAGCCATCATTACTGTCAGTCTGTCAGCCGTCAAATCCGCAGTCACGACGCTCGAGAAGATTTTGTCAGTTATGGGAAGATATGGTGTACCAAAGAAGATTGATGATAGCCACGTGGCCACTTCTCCAGTGAGCGTATCGACCTCACATGACTCCTTCTTCACACAGTCAAGTGAGCGTATGGACCTCACATGATTCCTTGCTAAACAAGCGAGCGTATGACCTCACATGACTCCTTGCCCATAAAGTGAGCGTATGGATTTCCTATGGCACTACGCTGTCCAAGTCAGCGTATAACTCTCCTTCAACGAGGCAGCGTATTACAGCAACCATATCCAGGATTACAGTCAACACACGTTCTCACGTGTCCTGTACCAATTATCCACTTCTCTAGAAGTTATGCAACGTGGCATCCAGGCCATCAATCTCTCCTGAACATGCTCCACTACTTTCAACCGCACGCTAATGTGTCTTCATCAAAATTCGCCACGCGTCCCTGCAGTTATGCACACGTCAAGTAACTACCTGAGCGTATGCTTAAGGACAGTTATCCTGAACTCTATAAAAAAGAGTTTCTTCATCTTCATCAGAGACTACAGGTCATTTTCAGAGAGAACAGAGAGATTGCCCAGTTGCTGTCCAAGTTCTTCAAAGTTCGAGTTTTCTTCATCGCATCGTCCAAGGGATAAAGTAATCGTCTTCTAGATTAGATTCCTACAGTTGTAATTTTCTCAGATACAAAATAAATAAAGTGAATTTATTTATGGAAAACAAATTGGCGACTCTGCTGGGGAAAGCTGTCTCCTCCAATGAGATAGCAACAACTCAATGCGATACTTCGTCGATCGGCTTGACGAAGAAGACGATGGTTGTACAATTCGACCAATCGGCTTATGAAAAAATGCTCAAGGCGAAGGAGGGCCGCACTGCTTCCTCCGCTCTTCCTGTTGCCAAGAAGAAGGGACACTCCGTCTATGTCCCTAAGTCTTCTGCAGCAATCCGAGACACTTCTGTCACTTCTCATGCTGACAAGAACACGTCTTCAACTTCTATGAAGCACACTTCGGCTTCTCGGAACACGGCAACAATGGTTTCCCCTAGTCACGCTGACAAAATTGGTTCTTTAACCAAGTCAATGTGTCCAAGGAAAACCATCTCTGGACATGTCAAAGTCCCTTCTCCTTCTATTCTTACGATAGCAGTCGGCTCTTTAGCCATTGATGACTCTGAGCGTATGGCATTCAAAGGGCAGCGTACGGCAAAGACAGCGTACAAAAGCCAACATCAGGCAGCGAACGCTGAGCCAAAGCCAGTGTATGCTAATAAAAAGGCAGCGTATGACCAGAAGTCCAAACTGAAGTCAGCATATGCTAACAAATACAGTCCTTTGACTGTTTCTGAAAATCAAATTGGGGGTTCTCTTCCACAGAACATACAAATGATTCCCCCTCAACTTGCACATCTTGTGCCAACCAAGGAGAAAGACTCTTTAGTCAACTCCTCTACTCCTAAGGTCTTTACCTCTGGAGTTAATTTGACTAGTACTCTTACTAGATCAAACAATGGAAAACGCCTTTTGGCTAACTCCTCCAAAGATGGATTATTACCGACTCCTAGTCGGAATAATACTCATTTTCCTTCTCTCAAAATTTCTCGGTCTGAGAAAGGCAAATTACAAGTATCCAAGACTGATATCAAAGTCAAATCTCCCACGGATCTTCGTAATAAGCTTAATCAGAATCGGTTCGGTTCCACTGAGACAAGTATATTAGACCCTGATGCAGAATATGCCAAGAACTATGTGGCTCAAATTAATCAGTCTTTATACACTCAGGAACCAAGAAGACAGAAGAACAAAAGACAAGTTTCTACACAGAAACTATCTTCAAATACTTCCCAATCTGTTCCTACAGATCTCCGAGAATATTTGTAAAATAAACAGAGAATTGACACTCCATCTGGCTATGACATTGCCCATATTCGCCATGAAAAGTATGGTTGTGACTTCCAACCTCGGGTTGTCATCCAATGTTGTTGTTCACCAAAAAGACAATCTGTTTTCGAACGGATTCAATATGAACCAATGTTGGATGAAGATGAACCTCTTTATGCTTCTGTCAACATGACTTCCAGAAACATTGGGGGTAGCATACGGTCTGATGCTATATCAGACTCTGAAGATGGTGTTTATCTCGGCACTCGATCCAGGACCGGAGCCTTGACCAGAGCCTCTTCTTCTTCTCATCCAAGTGGTAATCCGGAGATTACAGAAGACTTCCTTGGAGAGTCCAATTTTCCAGTATTGACTCCTGTAAAAAGCCCTAGGAAAGATACTGATTCACACAGTGATGATTCAGAACAGACTGTTTTATCATCTATTCCTCGAATGATTACCACTTACATGGCAGAAAGTGATCATGAACCTTCGACTAGCAATGAGGCTCATGAACAGAGGATTTCTTCTTTAGAACAACAATTGCGAGCTATGGCAGATACATTGAGTGCTATGCACACTCTAATGCAGGCTCAACAACAGACAGCACCACCAGTGGTATTGAATACCCCTGTTGTTCCAAACCCCGAACCCTCTACTATTCCGGGGGTACAATCTAATGTTCCTGTACAAACCACACCAAGTCACTCTAGAGCTGGAGGTGGTACATATGCTGCAGTCCCTCCTCCCAATTACACTCTACAAGCCACAACTCCACAATCTTCGGGAGTTGTCTCTGAAGAATTGAAGAATCTCAAAACTCAATTTGAGGCATTCAAACAGAAGGATGGTTTACAAAGGTTAGGCATCAAACAGCCTTATCCGATAGAATGGAAGCAGGTATCGTATCCACCAAAATACAAACCTCCGACCATCTCTTTCTATGATGGGACAACCTCTCCAAGTCAGTTCATTAATCATTTTGAAGTAATGACTGATCAATTGCAACCAAGTGACGCTCTCCTTACTCGGGTGTTCATTGGATGTCTCAAAGGAACGGCTTATGAATGGTATATAAGTCTCCCTGATGGGTGCATTACCTCATTTGCCGGTTTTAAGCAAATGTTTCTTGAACGATTCTATGAAGGGCTCAATGATATGACCATGTCGGCCCTCATAAGAATCAAACAGAAGAATAATGAGACCACTGAGGAATTCATTGAGAGATTCAGAAGAGAAGCCCTCAAAATGCCTCTTGGAACTTCCGATGCTGTTACGATCGACACTTGCAAGTCGAACCTCTTACCAATTATCAGCATGTGGACAGGGTCCACTCAGTTCCAAGATTGGCCTTCATTCATCGTCAGTGCCAAGGCTGCCGAGGTCAGTGCTGAGACCTTTAAGGGTCTGGGGGTACAAATGGCTCCCAAAGAATCAAATCAGAGTGCTAGCAATAGTACTCGACCCAACAATCGCAAAGGGAAAGAAGCTCTTGAAGTCAATCTCCAAAACAGTAGTCAAGAGGTAAAGACTACCCAAGCTACTTCAGCTCCAACAAATCAACAACAGAGATCTCCTCGGCCGAAAGAAGAATATTCTTTCGATGATGACGATGTTCAGGGTATCTTTGAATGCTTACTCAAAGGTAATAAGACTCAATTGCCAGAAATTAAAAAGCCTGATGAAGCCAATAAGACAGATCATCCAAAATACTGTCCATATCATAGAATGCTGGGTCATACAATCCGGTCTTGCTATGTATTAAAAGGGAAGATTCAAGAGATGATTAAATCAGGAGCTGTGACATTAACACCCAAAGACAAAACAGTCACAGCAAATGTAATTTCAATGCAGTTCGGTGACTTCCCTCCCTTAAAGGTAGAAAGTGGGATTGTTCCTATCCCCAAAGCAACTCTCGAAGTTGTAAACATCCCACCAGCACAGAATGACGGACTTATTCCTGTCACAACTAAGAAGGGAGAGATCATGTGGATTCACCCGAATTTAATGATGGAGTTTGAAACGTCTTCCTCTTCTCCTCGGAAGATTTCTTCATCTAAAAAGAAGTTCGGGAAGACTAAGTCATGCAATGTGACTTCTAGTTTCACACCCGATTTTTATCTAACCTCTACTTTCATCTCAGCAGGAAATTCACTCTCTACGAAGATAAAATCTGTACCTCAAATTGAAGATAGGTACAAACCTGCTTTTCATTTATACAGTTCACAATCTCGTGAATTGATGGCGAAGATGGGTTATGATCTAGCCACTGCCCCAGGTTTGAACTAAGGCAAGGGACTCCGAGCACCTTTGGCCATCACCATGAGACATAATCAATCTCGTGTTGGCCTTGGTTTCTGGAATGAAGCTTTCATCAAACATAAAAGAACCAAGAGCAAAATAAAGAATTGCAGCATGGTTTCCATAGACCTTGAACCAGAATCTGAAGTTGAAGTTCATGCTGGAACTCGGTCAGGAAAAGTATATTTGAAAGATTATGCTGAAGTTCCTGAAAAAATTTCTGACGTTCCTCCGGCTACAGCTTCAACTCCAGTCTCTACTGAAGAGCCTTTAAATGTTCCTGTTGAGACAGTTCCTTCTAAACCAACAGCAGCTGACAAAGGCAAACAACAAGTCCGCTTCGACAAACCATTGAAGAAGTCATCTCCTACAGGACTTGAAAAGCCTTATAATTTTGATATATTGGCTCAACTAGCCAATACACCAGCTAAATTGTCAATCTTCGAGCTCTTACGTCTCTCTAAAGAGACTCGAGAAACTTTAAGTGAAGTACTGCTGCAAGCAGAAACCTGCTTAACTCTTCTCAAGAAGTTGGAAACAGAACCTGTTTCTCATTGCCATAATGTATTGGAATTTATTCCAAACATTACCTTTACGCAGGACGATATGCTGCTAGAGGATAATCGACATGACCGTCCTTTATATCATACAGGATATATTGATTCTATGAAGGTTGATCGTTTATTGATTGATCCAGGATCCGCTCTCAGTATTATGCCAAAGGCTATGTTAGATGCATTGAAGATACCTGTACATAGCCTCTCCAGCACTATTACTACCATCTTGGGATTCAATCAAGGAAAAAGTGAGCCTTTAGGCAAGATTCGCCTTAAATTTCAAATAGGCGATCTTCGTACTAAGGTTACTTTTTACATCATCGACAATCATGGTTGCTCATACAATGCTCTATTAGGAAGACCATTCTTGCATGAACATAATGTCGTTCCTTCAACCCTTCATCAGTGCTTCAAATATGTTGATGATAATGGAGAGGTTCAAAATGAAGTGGCAGATCTTTACCCATTCAAAGGAGTCGAAGCGTACTTCAATGACGCTCGCATGTACAAAGATGAATACTCGAAAGTCTTGCAAGCTATGGATAATGAAGATGAGACATCCAAAGTTGACACTTTTGTTATTCCTGTAAAAGGGCGTATCACTCCTCCGCAGTCTGTTAGATCATCCGAAGAAGGCTCACTGATAATTCCGGTCAGTAGACGTACTATTTCATCATCTGCCCAGGGCTCACTGATAATTCTTGTCAGTGGACGCACTACTGCACCATCTTCCCAAGCTTCACAAAGTTCGCTGATCATTCCTGTCAGTGGACTCATCACTCCCCCTCCATCTTCTCAGGCTAGATCAGATACTCTAGTCATTCCAGTCAGTGGACGCATTACTTATCCACGGTCTTCTTCAAGGGAGCTCACCTCTTCTGAGCCTTTTGTTATCGATCTTAATCGAAACAAAAATTCTAACTGTTCTTCTTCTTCCCCCTTTGTCGTTAATCTGACTAAGTCTGATAAGGCTCAGCCTTCTGTTGTAAATACAGCATCTAGTATTAATGAAGCATCTCCTTTGCAGTATATTGATGTTTGTGGTTATGTACAAAGTTATTTACAATTGCTAAATAGCTTAGAGCCACTAACTATAGGGGTTGTTCAAGCTCTTCATACAGACGTATCATTAGACTCTATACAGAAATCATATTTTGTGGTCCCCAGTCGAAAGAAGGGAGAAAATCTAATATTTTTCTATAAAGGACCTCAGAATCCTCCTAACTTGGAAGAAGATGACATAAACGATGATACTGGAAGGTTACAACTGCATCGCTACAGTCAACAATCCAAAAATATCATCAAGAATATGGGTTATGACTTTAGAACCAGTCTCAATAATGGGAAAGGAAGAAGAATGCCTGTTCGAATTCCTCCATTAAAATACGGAAGGACAAAATGTGGTTTAGGTTACATTGCTCCTACTTTCTTTATCAACATAGTCCATGAAGAGTCAAAATTCAATAAAGACGAACAATCTGAAGATGAACGATCTGAGTCTTCTGATTCTCTCTCTTGGGATTCTGACACGAGTGTTGGCGATCTTCATCGCTCTATTCTATCCATCAATATGGTCTCTGTTGATGGCCCACAAGAAAATGATGAAGATGAGGATGATTTTGAAATATCACCCAAATCAGAACAATGGGCTCAAAGATTAGATGATCAATGGGAATTCAGGTTCGAGCAGAGGGAACCTCCTACCGAAGATAAACTGATCCAAATTGATGTTGGTGAAGAAGGTTCTCCTAAACCAATATTCATCAGTGAAAGTCTTTCAGAAACAGATAAGCAAGACATGATCAAGCTTATTCGTGATTATATCGATGTCTTCGCCTGGAGCTACGAGGATATGCCAGGCTAGATCCGAAGATCGCAATGCACAAGCTTAATATTATGCCAAATGCTGAACCGGTCAAACAGCAACAACGACGATTTCGTCCAGACATTATGGATGCAATTGAAGCTGAAGTCAACAAGCTTATGGCTTCCGAATTTATCAGAGAGGAACAACATCCTGACTGGGTGGCTAACATTGTTCCTATCCTTAAAAAGACTGGCAAGATCCGAGTCTGTATAGACTTTCGCGATCTCAATGCAGCTTGTCCTAAAGACGAGTTTCCTCTTCCAATTACTGATGTCATGATCGATAATACATGTGGTTTCGAACGAATGTCATTTATGGATGGGTATTCGGGATACAACCAGATCAAAATATTTCCAGATGATGAAAAATACACTTCCTTCAGAACGCCGATCGGTACATACTGTTATACAGTGATGCCGTTTGGTCTCAAGAATGCAGGAGCAACATATCAGCAAGCAATGAGCACTATATTTCGCGAACATCTCCGAAAAATAGTCGAATGCTATGTTGATGATATTGCAGTCAAAAGTCGACGAAAGGAGGATCATATCCAAGATTTGAAGACTATCTTTGATTTAATGCGTCAGCATCAACTTAAAATGAACCCTACTAAGTCCTTCCTGGGCGTCTCTAGTGGTAAATTTCTCGGCTTCGTCATTACCGCTAAAGGTATACACGTGGATCCCGAGAAGATCAAAGCCATCCAAGAGATGCGTCCTCCACGCACCTTAAAAGAGCTACGAGGATTTCAAGGAAGAATTGCTTATATCAGGAGATTCATTTCCAACTTATTAGGACGCTGCAGACCATTCCACAAACTTCTGAAGAAAGGTGTATCTTTCATCTGGAACGAAGAATGTCAAAAAGCATTTGATGACATCAAACAGTACCTCATGAACCCTCCAGTTTTGGTACCTCCCGTCTCGGGAATACCATTTCTTCTATATGTTCGAGCTATGGATCATTCTCTTGGTGCATTACTCGTCCAGAAAAATAAAGATGGTCATGAACAGGCCATTTATTATCTCAGTCACACAATGACGGGTGCTGAACCGCGTTATTCTCCAATCGAGAAAGAATGCCTAGCATTAATGTTTGCTGTTCAGAAAACGCGACATTATATTATCGGTCAAACGATTCATGTCATTTCTAGAGTGAATCCCATCAGGATTATGATGAAGAAACCTGGTATTCTCAACTCCAGACTAGCTAATTGGGGAATCTTGTTAGCCCAATATGACATGTATTATATTCTTCAGAAGTCAGTTAAAGGACAGGCTCTTGCTGATTTTCTAGCAGCTCATGCAGTCCCAGAAGATTCTAAATTATATGATGAGATTCCCGATGAAGTTCTGGATTCAAATATGGTTTCTGAAGAAGTTCCTACCTAGCGTCTATTCTTTGATGGAGCATCTAGAATAGGTCCTAACGGCAATATTGTCGCCGGAGTTGGAATTGTTCTTGTATCCCCAGAGGGATTAACTATTCAGAGGGCTTATTCTCTAGATCAATCATGTTCAAATAATGTTGCAGAATACAATGCGTTGCTCATTGGTCTTCAACTCGCTAAACATCTGGATGTTCAATATTTAGAAGTTTATGGAGACTCAAAACTTATCATTAATCAGATCAGAGGAACGTATGAAGTTCGTCATCAAGATTTGATACCTTATCATCGAATAGCACTCTCTATGGCCTCCTCCTTTGAAGGTTTCTTTATTGAACATGTTCGACGAGCCTATAATATAGAAGCTGATGCTTTGGCTAATCTTGCTGCTGTATTAGCCATACCAATCAGACGTCAGCAAGTGATAGTGGTTTATAACCGAGAACTATTCTGCGTTGAAAATAATCTGGCTTTGACTTTTCCCCATAATCTAGACGAAGATTCTCTCAACTTTGATGCTGAATTAAAGTTTGACAAAATGTCCTTATCTTCTTCCGATTCTACTATGGAATATGTCTTTTCCAACAAAATAGACACCGTTACTGAAGACTGGAGATGTCCGTTTCTGGACTTTGTGTTGTATGACATACTTCCTGATAACCCGAGTGAAGCAGCATCTATCTGGCGCCGGTCTCTCAGATTCTATTATAATCATACTACGAAGACACTATATCGTCGAGCCTATGATGGTCTTCTTCTTCGATGCATCGCTGGTGAAGAAGCACAACAGATAATCCGTGAAGCACATGATGGCGTCTGCGGAGCTCACCAGCCAGGTCTAAAACTTCAAGATCGTATCCGACGTATGGGTTATTATTGGCCCACGATGGTAGCTGATACTATTCAATATGCTCGAAAATGTAAAGCCTGTCAAATTCATGCAGACTTTATCCATCAACCATCGGAGTTCTTATACCCAACAGCGGCATCATGGCCCTTTGAAGCTTGGGGCATGGACGTCATCGGTCCTATCAATCCACCATCATCAAAAGGACATCGGTTTATTCTAGCAATAACTGATTACTTTTCTAAATGGGCTGAAGCAATCCCGTTATCTGAAGTCAAGACTTCTAATGTTATCAACTTTGTCAAACATCATGTCATATATCGATTTGGTGTTCCTCGGCGTATTATCCATGATAATGGACCACAGTTCGTCAGCCAGAAATTTACTCGATTCTGTGATGATCATCGGATTAATAATCTGGCTTCTACAGCATATAATCCAGCAGCCAATGGACTAGCAGAGGCTTTCAACAAAACAATCATCAAACTCTTGAAAAAGTTCGTTTCTTCCAATAAACGTAACTGGAGTGAGAAGCTTGGTAAATGTTTATGGGCTTATCGCACCACAGTTCGCAATGCGACCGGATGTACACCTTTCTCTTTGGTATATGGGTGTGAAGCTGTTCTTCCCCTCGAGATACAAATTCCTTCTTTGAGAGTTACAATCTCCAATGAATTTACGACAGAGAATAATGATCGACTTCGACTTCAAGAGTTGGAAGCTCTAGATGAAAAACGATTGTATGCGCAACAAAATATCGAGCTATATCAAGCCCGAATCTCAAAAGCTTTTAATCGGAAAGTCAAAGTCAGAACATATCAAAAGGGAGAATTGGTCCTTACTGTCAAACGTCCGATGACCATGACACATATGAGCAAAGACAAATTTGACGCGAAATGGGAAGGCCCATTCGTAGTAAACAAAGTCTTCTCTAATGGAGCATATCAGCTTGCCTCTATGGACGGGAAAGTCACGATGATGCCTATCAATGGCAAATTCTTAAAGAAATATTATGTATAAATAATATTTTCATTACTCCCCAGCAAGTGTAAAATCAAAAATTTATTCTTCTCTACAAAAGCTATTTCGATGTCATTATCCCCAGCGGAAACTGATATTCTACCATGTATCATTTTCCCAGAGAATTTGATATTTTGTCTTATTAGATTCCCAGTGGATTTAATAAAAATCTTATATAGAAAATCATGTCCATATCACCTCTGAATTTTCTATCTCAGTATGTACCATATTCTATGAAAATGATGTCTTGTCCTTTTGATTTCTGGGTCTAAAGATCAGTGAATAAAGGCAAAATAATATAAAGCAGGAAGGATACATCATAAATAAAGTTTCCTTAAACAGAGTTTATTTGAGACAAATTCTTCAAGAAGTACATCATCATGGAAGATCACTGGTATCCCTTTCGTATTTGGGACGAGGACCACATACATAATTAGCAAAAGAATTGAATACATCATTTCCTGACCGCACCAAGAACTGACAGGCAGCCAGCCTCATTGCTTCTTCTTCTTCGGTTTCTCCTTGTTCGACCAGGAAATCCAAGATATCTTTCGGCAGCTTGGGAGCAGACGAGCTTTCGCCCGTCTCCTTCTTTTGTGGAGTCGAGTGCTCTTTAGCATTTTCATCGACTTTGGAGACGACTTCGGTTTTCTTCGTGTTCTCTTCGGAAGACATTTTGAATAAAGGAGAATAATGTGTGATCCTTCTACTCAAAGAGATGCTCTATTTATAGGCATATATTTGCCAGAATTAAAGGAACGTGTCTTTTCCCGATATTCATTCATTAATACTTGACGGTTCATCCGTACATTTATTATATTCATCCGATGGTTCGTCTGTTCATAATCTTCTATCGATTGGAATTCGTTATCTTTCACATTTTCATAACCTTTGACCTCTGTATAAATACAAATCTGACTTTCTTTTTTGAGTCTTTACATCCTATCACGTCCATATTACCTCTGATGGTATTGTACACTCTAAAAAAAAAGAAATCAAGATTTCTATTTATCATGTTCTTTTTACATCCAGAGAGATACAAAATCACTTCAGATAAAGAAGATTTATCATTTCCATTATCATATTTTCATAAAAAGTCTATTACATTTCTTAGACTTTCCTACAAATCATAATGGAAATCTATTACAAATCTTGGATTTTTATTCTATGTACAACTGAGATCTATTTCTTCTTGGGTCTTCTCTGGCAATCTCGTTGTTTGTGGCAATTCCTGGGTGTCCAGCAGGAATCAAACTCTGGTCTTATCTCTCAGACGAGAGGAGAACCACAGAGTATGGCAACACGATGGCGTGTTGCTGCCAATACAGCACGTGGAGGAACGGCGGCACCTCAAGCAGATAGGAATGTATCCAAACCTTGGGATACAATTCCTAGTTCTGCCGTGAAAGGAACTCTACTACCCAATTTCTCGGGGTAGAGTTGACTCCACCATCCAACTCTCGTGTATAAAGGCTCTTCCTACCATCTGAGGAAGACCCTTCTATCTCACGAAGAGTTCTGAGTTGTCTGATATACGCGTCAAAAGCGTATGAGCTCCCTGATGTAGATGTCAGAAGAACATTGTCCACAACATCCATATCACCAATGCCAGTTCTGAAGAAGGTTTTCAGCCAAAATTCTGCAAGAAACAGTAAAGAAAAATCAGTTAACAGAAACTAGCCAAGCAAAGACAGATGCATTCTGTTCATTTCGGGAAGATGAATTTGTCCTTAGCAAACAAAAATTTCGATGCGTGTATATTGAACTTACCGCTGAGTTTGCTGCTAAGGATTGACAGATCCATGTCTGGTAGCGTGCACAGAGATTTGACATCAGACAACATGGCTTTCCTATTTCCTTCTCATAGAAAATTCATTCTCAGAAGAGAGGAAGAAGAATGGGAAGATGAGTTTGCGTGGAGTTCATCCATCTATTTAAAGTATGGAGCATGAACCTATTCTTGGAAAGGATCCGCATGAATAGCGTTCGTAAACGTGGAATAAATGACACGTGTACTTTGGAAACCAGCACAGCCTTGGAAATATTCAAAGAGTGCTTTCCAAAACGTTGGAAGATAGCGTAACTTACGGGCTATTTATTGGTGCACGCTATTCATTGGCGTATGTTATTTGGCGTAATTCACAACGTTAAAGGACAGCGTAATTTATAGCGTAACATACACTGACATACGCTATTCAGCGGAATTCACAAAACATTGGAAAATAGCGTAATATACGCTATTTCATTGACATACGCTATCTAGCGTAACTTACAACTCGGAAGACGGCGTATTCTACAGTTATTCATCGATACACGTTGGTTTTCAACACAGATTTGGACTAAACAGAAGATTCTTGAATATCCATTTTTCATTAAGGCACTGATGGCCTTACAAAAAAGAAGGGGAGGAAAAGGAAAGGAGTGCAATAAAGTCACGCTCTATTTTCCAGAGCGACTAAGCTTGACACCTAACTCTTCTACGCTTTGGACCCCCATACGGTGTAACAGAGCAACGAACATTTTACGCTTCTCTGCGAGGCTCTGCCCATCAGAAGAAGAGGAGCCGTCCAGACCAAAGTAGCCCAAGAAATTCTTGGCTAAATGCATAGGGTCGTCCTTGAGCTCGATGACGACAGGTTCAGGTTCTTGGCCCCCAAAAGTGGGGTCACCATGGGAACAGAATCCCAACTTACGTGCTTCTTCTTCAGCAGCTTCTTTTGGAGTCATGGTTTCAAAAGATGAAAGTCAAAAATTGAATTCTCTCGGTTTATATAATAGAGCTTGCTGGCTGTTCATATTCTTCCATCAGATTCAATCAATCTCGAAAAATGAAGAGTCATCATGACATTTAATGAACTAATGCCAGCGTGTCAGGACTCATTCCCACTTTTTGTTCAAAGTAATTTCGAACTTTTGAAACTCATAAAGTTCGAAAACTTTGAAGGGGGTCTTGTAGGATGTGGAAAATTATGACACGCTGTCATTTTCATCCATACGCTTAAAGACAGATGTCAGTTGAAGCCATACGCTCAATTCAGAGTTGTACGCTCATTCAAAAGCCATACGCTCAGTAAATATTTTATTATTTACTGAAGTGACAGCACAGCATATGTTTAAATGAGGAATGAATCTGACACTTCATCTTTCGTGCAAAGACAGCTGTCACGAGAAAAGTAACCGTCGTATAGGTTTTCGAAGAGTCGGTTTTGTCTTTTACGAGGACAACTCAGCAGCCTTCATAAATACAAAAGCCATCATTACTGTCAGTCTGTCAGCCGTCAAATCCGCAGTCACGACGCTCGAGAAGATTTTGTCAGTTATGGGAAGATATGGTGTACCAAAGAAGATTGATGATAGCCACGTGGCCACTTCTCCAGTGAGCGTATCGACCTCACATGACTCCTTCTTCACACAGTCAAGTGAGCGTATGGACCTCACATGATTCCTTGCTAAACAAGCGAGCGTATGACCTCACATGACTCCTTGCCCATAAAGTGAGCGTATGGATTTCCTATGGCACTACGCTGTCCAAGTCAGCGTATAACTCTCCTTCAACGAGGCAGCGTATTACAGCAACCATATCCAGGATTACAGTCAACACACGTTCTCACGTGTCCTGTACCAATTATCCACTTCTCTAGAAGTTATGCAACGTGGCATCCAGACCATCAATCTCTCCTGAACATGCTCCACTACTTTCAATCGCACGCTAATGTGTCTCCATCAAAATTCGCCATGCGTCCCTGCAGTTATGCACACGTCAAGTAACTACCTGAGCGTATGCTTAAGGACAGTGATCCTGAACTCTATAAAAAAGAGTTTCTTCATCTTCATCAGAGACTACAGGTCATTTTCAGATAGAACAGAGAGATTGCCCAGTTGCTGTCCAAGTTCTTCAAAGTTCGAGTTTTCTTCATCGCATCGTCCAAGGGATAAAGTAATCGTCTTCTAGATTAGATTCCTACAGTTGTAATTTTCTCAGATACAAAATAAATAAAGTGAATTTATTTATGGAAAACACCTATTACTGGTCTGCGTACTGGTGGTGCGAGTAATAGATTTTGAGACAAAACCCAACAGAGGTAATATGGACGTGATTGGTTTTGCGGTCTTAACACCATATCTTTTATCCCGGGTTAGGTACATGTGTTATGTCCAGAGATTATCGGTATCAGAGGTAATATGGATGTGATACACGATAATCAGGACCAGGAAGTTTGCTCAGAGATAACGATAAGCTAGACAGACTCCTGTGTGATAAAGCATTAGAGTGGAAGTTCAGAGGTATCATCATACATGACTTGCCACTCAGGGAGATACGATGTGAAAAAAATAGAGTATGAGTTCAGAGGTACTTGGTGTACATAACTTGATGGTCTAGGAGATTTGGTGGTTTGAGGAAGTAGCAGCACGTCCTTAGGCATAGTATTTCTTCAGGAATTTGTCATTTATGGGCATCATGAGCAAGTCTCCATTCTGCTTCACGAGTCGGTATGCTTCGTTGTAGAATACGGACTCGATGATGAATGGACCCTCCCACTTGGGCTGGAATTTGCCGACGATTTTGTGAGTCATGACCATTGGTCTACGAACGGCCAGGACAAGATCGCCTATTTAGAATGTCCTCTGCTTGACTTTCTTATTGAAGGCCCAAAAGATGCGTGCTTGATAGAGCTCGATGCTTTGTTGAGCTTGCAAGCGCTTCTCGTCTAAAGCTTCCAATTTTTTTAGCCGTCGGCGGTAGTTATCGTCTGATGTTAACAAGTAAGTAAGGGCCATACGAAGTGAGGTGATCTAGGTCTCCAATGGGAGAACTGCCTTGATCTCATACACCAGAGAGAACGGTGTATTTCCTGTAGCCGTCCGATTCGTAGTGTGGTACGCCTATAAGCATTCGCCCAGCTTTTCATTCCAGTCGTGCTTGGTTGAAGACTCGAACTTCTTGAGAAGCTTGATTATGTTCTTGTTAAAGGCTTCGGCCAGACCATTAGCTGATGGGTTGTATGCTATTGAAGCAACATTCTGTATCCAATTCTTGTCACAGAATCGATAGAAGGCATGGCTTGCGAACTGCGGACCATTGTCATGAATGATCGTCCGTGGCAGTCCAAAATGGTAAATGACGTGATGTTTTACAAAACTGATCATGTTTGATGTCTTTACCTCTGCCAGCGGAACAACTTCCGCCCACTTGGAAAAGTAATCGGTGATTGCAAGTATAAACCGGTGCCCTTTCGACGACGGTGGGGTGATTGAACCAACAATGTCCATTCCCCAGGCTTTAAATGGCCAAGAGGCCACCGTTGGGTGCAAGAATTCGGATGGCAGATGTATGAAATCTGTATGGATCTGACAAGCCTTACACTTCTTTACATAGTCGACTGCGTCTGCTACCATCGTAGGCCAATAGTAACCCATCCGACGGAGACGATCTTACAACTTCGGGCCTGGGTGGTGAGCCCCGCAAACGCCATCGTGAGCCTCGCATAAGGCTTCTTTGGCTTCTGCATTTGACAGACATCTTAGCAGTAGTCCGTCGTAAGATCGTCGAAATAACATTTTTGTTTCGGTGTCATAAAAGAATCTGAGAGAACGCCTTCTGATTGAAGTTGCTTCTTTCATATTCTCAGACAGGATTTCGTAGACTGCAAAGTCGATGAACGGGAGTCTCCAGTCTTGCACATCGTTGGTTATCTGGGCGGAGTAACTCGTATCCAGTTGAACACTATTTTTGGGACAAACCAACTCATGGCCTATCACGTCGACTAGATGATGAGCATAATTTGGAACCGCCAAAGAAGTGGCGAGGCCTGCTAGGGCACCGACTTTAATATTCTGGAGCCTAGGAACGTGCTCTATAAAGAACCCTTCCAAGGTTGCAATGATGACAATTGCTGTCTGATGATAGGGAATCAGGTCCGCGTTACGAACCTCGTACGAGCCTCGAATTTGATTAACGATCAGCTGTGAGTCGCCATATGCTTCCAGGTATTTGACCCCTACCTCTTTTACGAGTCAAAGTCCGATGACCAGAGCGTTATATTTTGCTACATTATTTGAACAAGGTTCTGTGAAAGAATATGCCCGATTGACTACCATCCCAGAGGAAGAAATTAATTTATGGCCCTGTTCTTGAAGCACCGTCAAAGAACATTCGCCAAACGTCATCATGTGAAGTCATGTTTGAGTTAACGACTTCGTCTGGGATTTCTTCATAGATTCTGGCTGTTTCTGAGCCTGGATGGGCTGCTAGAAAGTCGGCCAAGGCTTGACCATTGACAGCCTTCTGCGAAACGAAGACCATGTCGTAGGGGGATAACAGTATCGCCTATGTGGCTAGACGAGAACTCAGGGTGCCTGGCTTGGTCATGAGAACCCTGAGGGGATTAACTCGCAAGACAACATGGATAGTCTGCCCTGACACATAGTGTCATATTTTCTGAATGGCGAACACCAAGGCAAGGCATTCCTTCTCCACGGCCATGTACCTATGCTCCGGCCCTACCATCATTCGACTGAGATAATAGATGGCTTGTTCGTGCCCCGCATCATTGTTCTGTGCTAGCAAGGCGCCGAGGGAGTGTTCTATCGACCGTACATAGAGTAGGAAAGGCTTTCCGGCGACCGGGGCTACCAGAACCGACGTGTTCGACATGTATTCCTTAATGTCTTCAAAGGCGCGTTGACATTCTTCATTCCATATAAAAGAGACGCCTTTCTTCATAAGTTGTGTGAAGGGTTGACATCCCCCTGAGAGGTTAGATATGAACCTCTTGATGTAGGCTAATCTTTCCTGAAGGCCGCGGAGTTCACGGAGATTCCTCGGTGGACTCATCTCCAGGATTGCCTTTGTCTTATCGGGGTCTATGTGAATACCCCACGAAGTAATAACAAAGCCCAAGAACTTTTCGCTGGACACACCATGAAGGACTTGGTGGGATTCATCTTCAGATTGTGCGCTCACATAAGGACGAACACTGTCTTTAAATCGTGTAAGTGATCATACTTGGAGCGGCTTTTGACGGCGATGTCATCAACGTAATACTCCACCATCTTGTGTAAGTGATCTCTGAAGATGACGCTCATAGCTCGTTGATATGTAGTGCCGGCGTTCTTCAGGCCAAAAGGCATGACTGTGTAACAATACACACCGATCGGTGTTCGGAATGACGTATGCTTCTCATCGTCAGAAGACATTTTGATTTGATTGTATCTTGAAAAGCCATCCATAAAGGACATGTGCTCGAAGCCACACATATTATCGATCATTATGTCGGTGATGGGAAGCGGGAATTTATCCTTAGGACATGCCGTATTCAGATTGCGGAAGTCGATACAGATTCGGATCTTTTCGTTCTTCTTGACAACTGGTACTATATTAGCTATCCAGTCTGGGTGCTGCTCTTCGTGGATGAAACCGCTAGCTATAATCTTATTTACTTCCGTTTCAATGGAGTTCATGATGTCTGGACGGAACCGTTGTTGCTGTTGTTTGACTGGTTTTGTATCCGAATGAATATTGAGCTTATGAAGTACGATTTTGGGGTTTAGCCCTGGCATGTCTTCATAGCTCCAGGCGAAAATGTTGATATTTTCTCTGACGAATTGCAACAACGACTCCCGCTCTTCGTTCGTCAGGCTTTTGCTGACGAAGATTTGCTTTGGAGAGGATTCATCACCGAGGTCAACTTGTATGACCTCATCTTCAATGGGAGGGTCACGTAGTTCAAAGTGCTTCTCCTATTGAGCGTCCAGTTGTTGGACCCATGGCTCCAATTCAAGAGGTTCGAGTAGATCTTCGTCTCCTCTTCAATGTCAGCGGATGCCATGTTGACAGATAATGTCTGCCTGAATATATCTCCAATGCTGTCATCGGAATCGTATGTAGGTGATTCGGATGAGTGAGAATGCCACTCGCATTCCTCATCGAAGCTCTCGGGCGTTGTTGCTGGTGTAACATAACCGAATCCGTATTTGGACTTGCCGTAATAATCTCGAGGTTTCCCAGACGGAGTTGACAGCTACAGAGGTGATCGCCGACCATTATCGATATTCAGACCTGGGGTAGCCTCCATGTCATACCCCTGCTTTTCCATGAAGTACTTGGCTTGAGGACTATACATATAGAGTGGTAATCTTCTAGTATCGGTTTCGAGATCAAACTCTTGAGGCATGAAGGGTTGAGGACCTTCTTTTCGGCCAAAGATGATCGTGTGATCCCCTTCTCTTCTGCCTGGGACTAGGAAGTAGGTACCTCTAATGGGAGTAAGTCGGTTTGCGATATGGACGGTTGTCACCTGTGTGTACTGGTTAATGTCCCGACCGTATCCCACAGTATACATCAGATTGAGTTTATTACACTCATAGTTCAATGGCAGCCTCTTGTTGATGAAATAAGGAATTTTATCTACAGGGATTATATCATCAGGAGAGGGACTATCCACCGTTGTAACAAGATACTTTGCAAGTTCTGCATCCTCTTCAACTACCCCATGTGTGACCGGGGGTTGGGATGCTGTCTTGGGCAACTTAACCACCAAGGGTTCAGCTTGTGGCATTGGCTTGCCTGAGGGTCTCGAATCAACACTTGGTTGCCGGCTCGTCTTGGGAAGATGGATAACCATCGGCTCAGAAGAAGACTTCGCGTCTTCCGATTGCTTTTGACTGGATCTTGGCAATCGGATCACCATCGGCTCCCCAGAGGGCCTCGTATCTTCCGGTTGCCTTTGATTTGTCAATCGGATCACCATCGGCCCTATGACGGGCTTTGGCTCTTGGCTGGGCCTTGGGAGTCGGATGACTATTGGTTCCGACTGCACAGCTGGGGTGGGAGAACCAGGCACCTCTTTATGCAAAGTTACGACAAGGGGTGAGGCTTTGCCCTGTTTACGGGTCTGGAGATGAATTCTCAAGGGCTCCTCCGGCCCTGTGATGACCTCTGGTTCGTCAATTATGTGCTTCTTAGATTATTCGTATAGACAAGCCTCTGAAGAGTAATAAGACTCAACCCCTTTGAAGGGATCGACGTCGACAAATTCTGTCTTCACGAAGCCATGCTTACTGACATACTTGAAGCACTGGTAGAGTGTGGATGGCACGATCATGTAGTCATGTATCTATGGACACCCCAATTGGATATTATAGGACGTATCTGCATCAATGACGTAGCAGGTAACCTCTGTCCTCAAGTTATCGATCTGACATTTCAATCAGATCTTTCCTAAGGGATAACTCCTTCCTGAGTTGAAACCGCTAATGGCAGTGTTGGTCGCCGCTAGCCGGTGCATAGGAATATCGAGGACTTGTAGCAAGCTTTTCGGGATGATGCTTATCGATGAGCCAGGGTCGATGTGCATCCGATCCACCTTGATGTCGCCTATGTATCCGGTGTAGTACAAGGGGCGATCATACAAGTTGGTCTTGATCAACATGTCCTTTGGGGTAAAAATGATGTTGGGCATTACATCCGCACAGTTGCTGCCCTGGAGATCTGCCGACGAGTCTTTTCTTGTAGGTTTGACCTGGGCTAAGTAAGCGTCAGCATTCTGGAGCGCTTCATTCAATACGACACGAAGATCCTTGGAGAGCCTTGGGAGCTCCTATAACGACAACTTTGCCGGCATATTAGCTAGTTGTGCTAATATTTCAAAGTTGTAAGGTCATTCCAGCCCTTGAGGTACATCTTTACGAAGCGGCCTGTCGAAGCGGGTTTCCTTCGGCTTGGCCCTGTCTGCTGGTGGAGGCTGAGATGGCCCCGGAACATCAGTGACAGGCAACGTTGCTGGCTGAGGGTCCTCGACTGAACTACCCAGGGTGGGCTGGACTTATGCCCCGGATCGGGTAACAACGGCCGCTGCCTCTTCACCTTTGGTTGAAATGGTATGGCAGGATTTGGACTTCCTGCCCTTCTTCTTGTTGGCTGGAGATGACACCGTCTGGGTAACTTTGGACACTAAGTCTGGGTGCACGCACATGACCTCTCCTCGTGACGTAGTGAGAGGTACTAAGCCAGTCGTCTGGTCTCGGACGGGGGGAAGATTAGTGACCTCCATCGTCGCTTGGGGGATAGGTATTACCCCGTCTTGAGTACTTGTTGGAGGAAAGTCACCGAACTGAATTGATACCATGTTCGCCGCCACGGTAACCTCTTCAAAGTCTAGCGACAGAGCTTTGGAGTCGATAAGACTCTGGATGTACTGCTTTAATTGAAAGCAGTCTTGAGTGGGATGATGAACATAGCAGTGGAAATGGAAGTATTTTAGGTCCTCCATCTCCGCCGCTCGAGGCTCACGTCTTGGTGGAGGGAGTTGGATCCTGTCCCCTTGTAAGAGCATGCCGAAGATAGGTTTGATATGACTATCTTCGAATGAGTAATTCATCTTGGGCCACTAAGCTTTTGCCTGCTTTTATTCAGGCTTCTTGGTCGTACCGACGACCATAGCCTGTTTGCCTTTATTATTCCGATTATTGGAGGTGCCGTCAGTGTTGTTGTTATTGGGGGCGGTACCAGGACGTTTGCCTTTGACCTCTCCATCCGGGATGTGTAATCCCAGCTGGCGAGACTTCTTTAACTTCGCTTTGGCATTAGTGGCACTTATGAAGAAGGTCGTCCCATCCCTGAGCAGATCTTCACCAATCCAGAGGCTAATTGCGGGGAGCAACTTCTTCTAGCAGATTTCAATTAAGGAGCTTTCGGGATTGCCTTAGGGCAATCTCATTACGGTTTGGCAAAAACGCTCGATATAGTTCCTTGTTAGCTCCCTCTTCCCCTGAACGACGTCCATGGGGGATGACATTGTCACATCATGTCCCATTTCATAGAATCTTTCTAGAAATATGTGCTTGAAGCTATCAAAAGCATGGATGCAGTTGTCCGGAAGGTTGTGGTACCAGTCGAACGTGATTCCCTCCAATACTCCGATAAATAATCGTGTGAGGATGGCATCGCTATGCGGCAAATGGTCGGTTGTGACCTCGAAATAAGTCATATACCGACTAGCAGACGTCTTTCTGTCATACGAATCAATATGAAACGGTTTGTACCGTGGCGGAAAAGGAATATCTCTCCACGCAACGGGATATGGTTGCCGCATTCTGAGGTCTCGGGAGGAGTCTCGGGCATTGAACATTGCACGAAGCTCCTGGACTTCCCTCCTTGCCTCCCTGGCTTCATATGCAGTTGAAGGACCGAATGCTCCCAGAGGATTGTCACCTAACGGAGGAGCGGTTGTGTTGGAATCTATGTTGACTGCGGGTCCTAAGCTTGTTTGTCCTGGCGTCCTTGCCGGTTGAGTCGGTAAGGTAGCTTTGATTTCGTCTACTGACTTGACCAAGGACAGGAGCATGGCTTCAAGTACTTCTAGACGTTGTCGGTCAGTAGGCTCTTCATGATCATCGTCGGCCATAAAGACTGTCCGTACGTGGGTAGACGTAGAAAGGATCGTAGCAGAGCTGCTCTCTGTGTCGTATCCTCGCACCGTATCACGACCCGCACTCACTTTTTCGGATACGAGACGTGTCCAATCCAGCCTACGTCGCAGAGTCGGCGTAGAACGCTGTCAAGCCCGTAAGAAATAAATGCTCAAAATAAACTTTATTGCTCATTCACATTTCTAAATTTATTACAATATTTACAATATTTATATTTAAAAGGAAATATAAAATTCTTACACATATTTGAAATGGCTACAACATCTATCTAAAGTCTAGGTTTTGGCCGGCAAGTACACCCGTATCTCCAGTGCTAAGTGAAGCCACAGCTAAACCTGAAAAATGTTGGTTTACAGTTAGGAATGGAACAAGCACACAAACGACGGCAATACAAAAACATAATAGAATTCACAAGACATGAAAATAACATATGTGAGTGAAACTAGAAAGTAACTGATGTCATGGCAAAGCGGTGAAGAAAACAAGGAAACAATAAAGACACTATCTATATGGTTTGAAATATTTTGTTCGACATGTGAACCGCTAAGGTAAATACGGCACCCTGCACATGTCATGTGCAGATGCTATCAGTCAAGATCAGACATATTAGGATGGGTAAGGGGTAGTTTCACACGTCTACTAGATATTTTCCCTTTCGACTAGTACTCATGGACTCGAACAAGTCACGAAACACGAAAACATGATATCACGAAATATAGTTAAGTAGAGTCCCATGATACTAATTTTCGTGTGACGAGCGTCAAGAAGCAGCAAGATATATGTATAAACATGAACTTAAAAACTACTATGAATCAAAAGCAATCAAAAGTGCACTTGCCTGAGGTCCTTTGCTGGTAAAACCGATAATACAACCACTCTGACAGTCACTAAAGTCACACATGCAAAAATTCTCCGGAGCTGAATGATTACCAACATTTTTAGAATAGTCAAATTAGCTAGATTGCCTGTCCTTAAGTCCAATTCTGGATACAGGGGCAAAACGGTAATTTTGGGTCAAAACGGTATCCGCGTTGACCCGCTTTGCACCGAAAAGCGTGCCAGAGTCAATGTCTCTAAAGTCGTCAAACTACATGCCTACGGATTTTTTTGATGATACGAACCCAACCACATGTCCAAAGTTGGATTTCGGCAGTCCGTGCACAAAATCACCCGTTTGATCGGATCATGGGGCCACAAAACGGCGATCCGTCACCTGTCTCAGAATCGACCAAACTTGGCAGAGGACCAAAAAAACGATACGGTCCGTTGGCCAAGTTTCGTCTCGAGCTTACGAACGTGCACAAAGTAATTAGTAAATTTTGCACAAAGGCCGATACGGTGAATTTCAACGGATACGCATCAAATTTGTCGCACACACGCAACCAATTTGAATTCCGTCTAAGCCCATACGTCCGCGAAGCCAATATGCACATTTCTATGCTTTCGGTTCGCGACCACGTTATCCGATTGACGGAATGCACGTCGTATCGAATGATTTATTATTTTTAAAACAGTTTTTTTTTTGGTAAACTTTGGGATCCGATTTCTCGCGCGTAGTCGATAAATTGAGTTCTGCAAATAGGTTGTGGATTCCTATAGGTTGTCTAGGACTGTTTGTTAATTGGTTCTAATCAATTATTTACAGGTTGACAATGATTGGTCTTCAAACATGGCTACTAGGGCTGTTTTCCTATTCTGTCATAGAACATTTTTCTTGAGATTTTGCAAAGGTTTTCTCGACTAACTAATACAATTAAATAAAAAATATTTAAAGGGATTAGAGTTGTATGTGTTGTGTACACA
>JANAVB010030819.1:0-42500 GCA_029216955.1 Iris pallida
ATTCTAAGATCATTGGTATTGTCTATTTCAGCATCCGGGGACTGTTGTACGGGTTTTTGACTATTGTGGCACATTGAGTAGTTCAGACGGTCGGTTTCACCAGCAAAAGACCACAGGCGAGTACAGTTTATTGTCTGCATTTCGATTATTGATTTTCACTATATTTCATTGGTTGGCCATTGGTTATGTGATTATTTTCTATTATAAATTGTTGAGTCGGGAATGAGAAGTACCAAGGATGTGTGATCTGACCATAGCCCGTGTTTATTTTCTGCAAGTAGACATTGTAGCCCGTGTTTATTTTCTGCAAGTAGACATTGTAGCCCGTGTTTATTTTCTGTAAGTAGACATTGTAGCCCGTGTTTATTTTCTGCAAGTAGACATTGTAGCCCGTATTTATTTTCTGCAAGTAGACATTGTAGCCCATGTTTATTTTCTGCAAGTAGACATTATAGCCCGTGTTTATTTTCTGCAAATAGACATTGTAGATCGTGTTTATTTTCTGCAAGTAGACCTCGTAGGCCGTACGGTGTAGTACCCCAGACCGATCACATATCAACGGTACTTCTAACAGTTGGGAAAAGTATTTTTGTGTCTATTTATTTACTATTATTTTTCTGTATTTCTTGTTTGTTTTCAAACTCATGATTGATGTCTAACCTTTGTTTTATAGTCATTTTCTTTATTTGAAATTACAATCAGTAAATTGTGCTCGTTCCACTCCTGACTGGAAACCAACATTTTCAGGTTAGCCGTGGATTCATTTAGCTTGGGGAGTGACGGGTATTCTTGCAGACGGAAAGCCTAGAGATTGGCTAGATAATGGAGTTGTAGCCATTCAAATATTTGTACAAGTTTATATTTTTTAGCAAATGTAAAACTTGTGAATATTGTAAGTTAAATTAATTATGTGAATGAGCATTATTTGTGATTTTGATCTTCATGGTCGTGACAGCGTTCTACCGCCGACACTGCGACGTAGGCTGGCTTGGACACGTCTCGTATCCGTTTTAAAAAAAATGGGTGCGGGTCGTGACAGGGCTTGCTACCATCCACTGAAAGGACGCTGAAATCCCTTGGTGCTGAAGTAGTAGCACGATGTTTCGGAAACCTCCCATGGATTCGTACCCCATTCGGAGTTAGTCGTTCACTAGTAAGATGATCCAAGATGGCGTGTCGCCAGTGACCTTCATATAGATAGGTCCAATGCTAATGATGTCTTATGCAGGCAGAGTAAGTTATTACTCAGATACAGGGAAGGATGTCGGCTGTTGGTAAGAATCACCTGAACGGTGATATTTATATTGAATCATGATATTGTTCCTAACAATGTCTTGTGCAGGCAGAGTAAGTATTATAAATGTACAAGGATGGTTATACGACCGTGGGTAAGAATCACCAAAGGGTGATAACTGCATGCTTTAAATTATGTTGGCTATGAGATTTGTATGCTTTGCTTCTTGTCGGCTATAACATGAAATTGACCCTAAGGCAACGAGAAAGACCACTGTTAATAATGTGCTATAACATGATTACTTAGTGTTGTCTTCTTAGGTGAGTTGGGCCAGTACCCGCTCGCCAGTACATTGATGATGTACTGACCCACGTTGTGGACAATATTACAGGTGTTTGCTTGGGGGAAATCCTATGAATCAGTGCTTGGCATCGATGAATCGGATGGGTGTGTAGAAGATCTTCTTTCAAGACGATGTCTTCTGCTATATGGGACATAATGTATAGAACAGTGGAACTCAGTTGTACCAGTGAAATTGTAGCCATATTGGCAAGTTCATTGTAAAGAAGTCGGTATATTCAGTTGTAGCCCAAAAGGGCAAGTGTATACATTCAGTTGGTTATTCAAGAGTCTTGTAATCAGTTGTAAACTTTGTATTCTGCTGTAAGTCTTGTAATCCATTATGATTATCAATAAAGAGATACATTTCTTCATATCTTGTGTGACTTCAAATTATCTGCTTGGTTTTGCTCCGTTATCGATGTTTTCTGAGAAATTCCAGAAACTGTAATGGTTTTGCCTTGTACAAGTGCAATCTAGACTTGTACGGCATCACGTCCAGTGGCTAGTTTTCGATCCTCCGGGATCGGAGCGTGACACCACCTGCCACCACCCATAAGTTTTGAAATTTATAATCCACTCATTCAGGTTTCATCACATTCTGAGCAGACAACAAAGTGCTAATTTGTTGCATTTTTGTCTTCTAAAATTGTGTAAGCAACAATCAAAATTATAATTTAAAGTATCGATAGTATAGATCGATTTCAATAGTATTCTAAAATTATAATTTACAATATCGATACGATACATCTAATACCACTTTATTAGACCATTTTAACGCTCGAAAAATCGTCATTGGACGGTTCGAAAGCTTCAAGCCATTCTTTCTATGACCGCCCTCCTCTAAGGCAACATGATCATGTTGTTCTCAAGTCAGCTCGGGAGATCTAATGTTTCATAGTGATATTTAATAAATTAAAATAAGATTTTTGAACTCTATGTAATGTCTTAAAGCCGGACCGATGATTGAACCTAAAGTCTTTGCTTCAGGTCTGACCGAGATTCAAATAAACTCGGTTTGATTTGATTTGGTTTGGTTCAAATAGGTAGATATTAACAATACTTATTTGTTTGGTTAGGTTTGTTTGTTACTATATTTGGTTTGATTTGATTTTATCTACATAGTCTCTCAAAACCAAACAAAAAAATCAAATTCCAAATCTAACGTGACAAATGTTTTTTGACTTTTTAGAAAAGTATCCAAAAATGGTCGGTTCACTGGTTAAACTTTGGTTTTGAAAAAACTGTGATTCTTAAAAGACTTGGTTCAAGTTCTGATGGATCAATTTTTTAAAAATTTTATCATATCCGATCCAACTGTCGGTTCGGTCCGGTTCCGACAACCTTAACTCTAAAGGGCCAAGTCTGTGTTTGATTGTGTTTTTTTCCATGGAAAAATTTTTCATCACAAAATTTTCATCAATTGTAGTGTTTGATATCTTATATTTTTCATTGAATTATTTTCCCAAAAACTATCATTTTTCATATTTCTCCTAAAATAGTGGAAAATGAAACTTGTTTAACCCATAGGAAAATATCATTTTTCATGAAAACTAATTATTTTCGTGGGAAAAAAATGATGTGGGAAAAAAATGACAATCAAACATCCAAATTAAAATTTTCGTAGATTTTTTTATAAATTCCATAGAATTTTTTTCCTAAAAAAATAATTCCTTGAAATTAATTTCTTTTCCATATATTTTTTACATTGCAATCTAACACACCATAAGTTAAATCACATATGTATTGTATTTCTAAAATCATAGTAGTAGTCTAAATAGACCTTAGAAGGAACATGCTGTGCCACAAATTAAATGTAAGGCCCAATAAAATCCCGGCCCACTTCATCACGAAACAAAATCCTAGCTCATGCGTTACTAAATTTTAAAACCACCGTGTAATGCCTTTGAATTATATGCTAACTCATCCCTTTTTTTCAAAGTGCTAAAAAAAAAAGTACACTTTGAATGTTAATAAAATCCACATGTCACATTTATATAAGTTATTATTTGAGTTTTTGTAGTCGAACTCATCACAAAACTTTACTTTTGGATAACTATCACTTTTGGTCACCTAATGTTTCAAAAGTTCAACTTTTAGTCACTCTATAACCAAAAGTATAGTGTGGAGTGATTAAAACTTAAACATTTGAAACATTTTGTGACTAAAAGTGGTATTTACTTCCCTCCCCCCCCCCCCCCCCCCCCCCCCTTCTAGCTGTTATTTGATCAAAACCCACATATACCATCCAAGTTTACCTACAGACGATGTGGTGTAATCGTACATCCCGCTATCAAAGACCGGGAATTAAGCCGGCTATTACTAGGGCTGCAAATGAGCCAAGTCGTTCGCGAGCTGCTCGAAGCTCGGCTCGATGAAAGCTCATTTGAGCTCGGTTCGTTTAATAAACAAGCTGAGCTCAAGCTTCATTTTTTAGCTCATTTAATAAATGAGTTTAAAATTAAAAAACTTATTAAGCTCGAGCTCGAGGTCGATTAATTCTAGTCAAGCCAAGCTCAAGCTTACAAAAGCTTGTCTCGTTTGTAGTCCTAGCTATTACACCCAGTCTGGGACGACAGTTCTATTTTCAGAAAAATAAAAATAATTTATTAAGACACAGAATTTATACTCTATATGTATATGGAAGGAGTTCGAAAATTTTACCAATCGGTTTGAATGATGTCATGTATTCTACTAATAATTATATGAAAATTTTTAAGTAACAACCCTCTTACTTTAACTATATTCAAGGTGTACCTCACCCAATTATTATAATGTAAGACACCCTCTACTTTTGACGAAAACCATCCATAGCGGACGGTCAATCCCATTGACTGAATTTTTTTGATAAAAATACCATCGTCTTCTTCCTCCATAAACCCAAACCCTAACCCTAATCCCTCTCCTTCACCAACACCACCACCACCACCACCATCACCACCATCGCTCCCCCACCGCCCCTGGTTCGACGCCCGCTGCCACTGCCTCCGCCGCTGCTTCCTCCTCCCACGGCCGCGCCCGCAGCCGCTCCTCCTCCTCCCACTGCCGTGCCCATAGCCGCTAACCCTGCCGCTGCTCCTCCCACGACCATCGCGCTCGCTGCCGCCGTCGCTGCCCCCCTCCCGCTGTTGCCGGCATCCGTCCACTGCCGCCAACGGTGGTAGCAACGGCGAGCGGGAGGGTGGGGAGGAGAGGGCTCCTCGACGCGGGGGGGGCGGGGGGCGCAGCGGCGACAATGGCGGTGCCAGCAGCAACGGCAGCATTGGCGGCGGCAGCCGCGGTAGGCAGGGGGGTTGGAGGAGTAGGGGGCTCCTCGACGCGAGCGGAGGGGGTACGACAGCCAGCGGGGGCAGGTGGATTGGGGGCTTGGAAAGGGGGTTCGTGGGGAAGAAGAGGACATTTTTGTCCAAAAAAACTGAGTCAAATGAGTTGACCGTCAGCGAGAGACGAAAACTGTCAAAAGTGGGAGGTGTCTTATATTATGGTAATTGAGTATGGTGCATCTCAAAATTTCTCTAATTACATATAGGTATATAATATTCAATAATAAGTACGTTGTATTTGTTGGGATGTATCCATAAATTTTTGGACTCCACTGACTATGAAATATAAATAGTTAAACAAATATAACAGATTTGGTAGTTAAGGTGGCTCTGACATTTGCTTTTGAGCTCTATAGGCAGCCTCCAAATGCAATTTAAAAGTAGTGTACTCGTTTTCCCAAAAAAAAAAAAAAGTAGTGTACTCCATGCGTAGGAATGGAATGGAATGAAAATGTCAAAAAGCTGAGGGATCGAACGCTAAGTTAACCAGATTTACTACGTGGTCAATTTAACTTAAGGAAAGGCTACGTGCGTGTAGACAGACCACCACACGCATGTAGCGACGATCATTCGGTGCGATTCGATTCAAATCGACCTAATTTTAAGAAAATCGAACCTATTTCAAAATTCGACCTAACCGAACTGACTTTTCACACACGAATAGAACGGAATTAAATTTGGTTCGATTATTTTGTAAGAAAAATTCACATATGAATCATGCTCCAGAAGAGTTATTATTATGATAAATGTGAAGAAAAAATTGGTAACATGCTCAAAAGTAATATTATAACATCATAAGTAACATGTTGAATGGAAGAATCCTACAACATACAGAACATAAGTGTCTTGCATCCAACCAAATCCAATCAACTGTTCTATTCATCATCAAAATAACATTGATGCCAACATCCAACCAAATCCATCCAACATAGAAATCAATTAAATTTGTCAAAACCAATCAAAAAAAAAATTCCAATAACATTCCTCGATCAACTAATATACTTTAACTAGGGATCTTAACTCCAGACCCGATCATCAAATCAGATTCGGAAGAATTTGGTCTCAAATTAACTGAATAAGAATCTTAAATAGATTAAATCATAAACAAAATTAAATCTAAAAAACAACTTTAGGGCTTCAAACAAATAAAAATCCGCCATATACAAAATAAATAAATACAAGTCAGATCAGAAGTCCATCTTGTAGCCAAAAATAGCGTGATATAAACTTCACGGTGTGGATTACAGTGGGAGCCGACTAATCGATCTCGCTGGTTCCTAACTACATAAAAAAAAGTCAGAACTACGAAGAGTGTCAGATTCTCGCTACAAAAGAGAATTGAGAGAAGTTTAGGACTAGGAGTGAAGAATATATATATATATATATATATATATATATATATATATATATATATATATATATATATATATATGGGGGTGTGGATATATATGCAATTTTATATATATCTATAATTCAATTTTTTGTTCGGTTTGAATCCAAATTTCAAATCTGAATTATGAACTGGAAAAAATAAAAATTTAAAGACTAAAACCGAAAACCAAACCCCGAACCAAATCACTACTCAGGTTAGGTTCGGATCGATTTTTGGTTTTAATCCAAATGCTCACCCCTACCTGTATGTTTTACGAGCTATTTCTTCGAAAAAAAACGTGACAGTCCCCAAAAAAAGAAATGCCACGTGTCAGTACGTGATTGGCTGGAAAAAATAAAACAAAAACACACTCTCCACCCTACTAAAGTTGGAAAAGAAAGTGGCTAATGGAAAACCGATACGTGGCATCAGTTCAAATGTCGGTTTTTCGGTACGGTCTGTGTAGAAGCACTGTATCTCTTTGTGTTTCTTCTATGCTAAACGGAACCACATATGAGCGAGTCCATCCTCGATTTTTCTTTTTTCTTGCAGGAAATGGTCACTTAATTAAGATTGTGTCTATGTACGATTAAGATTTTGTCCCCATTAACTTTTCATGTTTGCCAGACCCAATTCGTGAACTCCCCTTATAGACATATTTATTTGTAGAAAGATCTGTTGGAATATATGTAACTGTTAAGAAATGAAGTGTGAAAATGATATCTTGTTTGCTCAAATTGAAATATAGATCCTTTTGAATTTCTTAGTAGTTATTGTCTCCTTCCACTTTTGATATTTAGATTGATAATATTTTGTACTTTGGATGTAACCAAATTTACACTTTCGTATTTGCATGTCTAAATATGAAGGAAGTGAGAAAGTAAAAAAAAAAAAATACATTACAGTAATAACAGAAGGCAATTAATTATATAACAAGATTAATAATTATTTATTAATAGTAATTATTTACAAATTTAAATTTAGCTATTAACAATTAAAATCACAAAATATATTATTAGTTAATATAATGTATTATATAATGTTAGTATTATGTATTATTGGTTATCTATTTTAATTGTTTAACATTAACTAGCACTATAAAATATTTGAAATCTATCTTGCACCAATACGGATTGGTTACAACACAATAAAGAAATGGGTCCATACTTTTTATGTATTTCTTAGCTAATTATATAACATATTACAAAATTAATATGCAGCTAAATTGATAACTAAATAGTATTAATTACTTGCCATATTAAAAATTTGATATGTAAAGGAGAAATTTTTTTTTTTTTGCCACTTTCGCTCACTTTATAGGAAGAAAAGATAAAAAAAAATAATATAGGGGAGCCCTTATTTTGAAGTGGACATTCATCGGACAAAAAGTAGGAAGCAAAAGCAATTAAAATTCTAGTTCTTTGTTTCCAAATTTTAAGTTCATCTAAACACTTGAACGCGCTCCTCTCTCACAAAATATGGTCACTTTAGTACATCCAAATAGGCTCTAACTGACATTTCTTCGTTAGCATTCCAATTTTAAGCCCATCCCACTCCTTATCTCATGTTATTTGTCTATCCAGTATTGATTTGGTGAGGGATTTGCTTTTATCCAGCATTTTAGACACAAGTGTTAGCTAATGAATAATTTATTTGATTATAATTAATCGAATATTTTTTTATAAAATTATTAATGATCATGCAATCACTATATTATTAGTAATTAAACTTAACATAGTCTTAGTGTGCACTAATCTTATCATCATTGCTACTATGTATATTATTTTCTTCGCCTAACGTACATCTTATAGGAAAACAAATAAGTTAGAATCTTTTGAAGTAACATTAATCATAGACTTATGCAAATGAAAAATCATATGGATCAAAGACACTGTTAGCTCAATGGTTTCACTACGCCCACCACCCCCCCCCCCCCCCCCCCCCCCCCCCCCCCACCCCCCACCCCCACCCCCCACCCCCCCCCCCCCCCCCCCCTCCTCCTTCCTTTGCAAACGTATTCGGATTTTTGAACAGGATATTTTATGGGTCATGCGAACCGGGGGTGGAGGGCGCAGCGTCCCCTCTATGGGTTCGATTGTGAAGCCCCGAAAATTAGTCATTTTTTCGGATATGGTTTGCTTCTGACAATTGCCATCAAGATAAATAAGGTTGAAGAATCCAAACTATCAAGTAATCAAGTTCAGTATATTGTATTCTAGGAAAGATTACCTCAATTGTTCATGGCAAAAAAAGATCCAAAAACTATTTTAACCATATTTTAACATGGTAGTATATCGACTGTATATCGTCGCTATAGTATTAGACCAAAGTTTGACCAAAATATATCCAGAGTTTTTTGTCTTGACATATATACAATATAATGTTCGGTATTGGTAGTATATTATTGGTACACTGGCAAAATATTGAAAATAGTTTGCAAGTATACTGGCCGTATATGCTATTAGACCCAGGATTCCAAAAATTGTCTGTCATGCCAAGTAGTATACATTTTTACCTGGGATAAAAAAATCTCAGAATTAAATGATGTAACAACTATTTTTATAGTCGTTTCTATACTAACAGTATAACGATGTTGTACTGCCTGCACCGTAATGGACTAATGGTTCTACTATATTGAGTTTTTTTGCCTCCTATAAAAACAAGTTTTTGCCTCATTCATTGTTATTTCTTGAGCCTTAAATTTGACCTATCTACTTAACTTCTAAGTCTAAATTCTTGGAGATACACTTGAAAATCATATACTCCAAACATCTCGGCTTAATTCACTTGTCAATATCTATTTGAGATAGAGATTTAGTTTAGTTGAAAATTGCGATATTCAAATTGTTATGAGAAGATCATCTTTCTCATAAGAAGTTAAAGTCTGCAAATCTTCGCATCAAAGCTTATGTAGTCGACCTTCGAATCAAAGCTCGTGTGTAAGAAGTTGACGAGGTCTTCGCACGAAAGCTCGCAAAAGTAAATATATTCATAATAGTGGATTAAAGTTGGAGAGAGTTCCGAAGCTAGAATGTCTCACAGAAGATATCAGGATACATCGAGAGTTTTTATTCTTTTCTTATTTATACCACTTATTTTGAATTACATATTAGTTTTTTTTTAATTGTGCTTAGTTATTTTGTTAGGGTGCTTTCAACAAGCTGAACTATCCTCTCTATTTAATTTGGATAAATTTCGTCTTCAACGCCTACAAATCCAAGTTGAAGTATGTTTTCATCCTATAGAAAGTTTAAAATCCTCCCCTTTGGGTCTTTATGTATCCTAAAACTTTTCTTATTCGTGCAAGTGTAATATTGTACACTCAGTCTCCTTGTTGCAATTAGCTTGGGACTCATTGCCTCCATAGCGATTGGTCTTTTGATTCACTCATGGACGAATAAGAAAAGTAGATATGTATAAAATTAAATTGCTTCACAACAATCATGTCTCCTCTCTTTGAGTTTTAATCATGTCTCTTCTCTTTGAGTTTTAATTCCTCGCCCATAATATAAATTCTATTAGTAGATATGTATAAAATTAAATTGCTTCATACCATAGCAATTGTCCTTTGACTTATTTTATTTAGAGTTATTTGCAATTTGATACATTCAATTATTCATGGTTTTTTAACTTGATATTCTGAACTTTCTTACTCAATAACTTAATACTATCAACTATTAAATATTTTTAAATTCATATCCCTAAAAAAAAAAAAAACTAACCCCTCCTCCCACCCCCCCCCCCCCCCCCCCCCCCCCACGCCACCTCACTCCCATCCACCCTCAGCTTCCTCTCCTCCACCGCCCCTACCCCGGCTTCCCCTACCGCCCCAACCCCCGGTCCCACCCACGGCCCCACTGCCTCCACTCCCGGCTGCACCACCCCCCGCTCCTCTCCCCTCTATCTTTGGATGTGTACGCAACTGACAACGGTTACAGCAGTGACGACGGCACCGTGGGGAGAGAGGAGAGGGTGGTGGGAGCAGCCGAGGGTGGAAGAAGCAAGAGGGTGGAAGAAGCAAGGGAAGGGCTGTGGTGGAGTGAGGACAGTTTTAAGTTTTGAACATAAATATTTTTGTCCTTTTTCTTAGGGTATCAAATTGTACCAAAAAAGTTTAAGAAAAAAAAAGTTGAAATAGTGAATTAGTTGAGGATATCAAGTTGCAGTTAGCTCTTTCATTTATAATCTTATTTTGAGAATATGTGATAATTTTAAAACAATAGTGTACTTGTGCACCGTTTTTGAACCCCAAAAAAAAAAAACTCAAATTATGTTTCTTCTCACTTGATTTTAACAAATTTCTAATGCATTGGTTTTAATGTTCTGTTATGAATGCAAAATATAAGTAAGTATTAGTATTGGCCCCTCTCACAAAATTTTCAAGATTCTTACTGATCATTCACTGGACATCTCTTCTTTGTCAACGTCTACTTGTATACATGCACAGCCTATTTCTCTCTTCTCGACAAGCCAGCTTTTGAAGATGCCCCCACATTTTTTTCATGGTTCACGAGACATGCAGAAGAAAAGCAGGCCACAGAGAGAGAGAAAGCGCGCGCTAGCGATTTGTCCTCCAAACCTCGCTCGTGATTGCTGCTGCACTGCTGTCTCGACATCCCACCTCCCCCCCACCATACAGATCGACGCGAAAAATCAAAAGCTCCAAATGGACAAGACAATACGTAATAGTAGTAGCAGTGCTTTTTTCCTTTCCCCTTCCGAAAAGCAGTGTTAATTGTTGTTTGGTAAATGGTAACAGTTGTCTTTAAAAAAAAAAATTCTGAAATCGAATAAATTTTGGGTTATTTAATAATAGAATTTCATATAATAGTTAATATTAGGATTTTGAAAATAATCGGCTTTAGAATTTGGGCCTCCAAAATCATTGTTCACTTGTCTGCGTGTAGAAGACACATTACTAAATAACCCATATATTTTTTGCACTTTTTTTATACATGTTAGCAACCTGTTTCTAACATTTTAATGATCCATATACTAAAAAAAAAAAAAATTTAAACTACAAATAAAAAATATTGTACTGAATTTTTTTTGTCTTATTTGTAATCGAAATCGAATACTTTTATGGCGGTTTAAAAGTACATAAAAATAACTTAAACCCATAAAAAAACATTTATTCAACATCTTTTTTTTCAACATTTACTAAAGTCACAATAATAATTGTTAGGTGATTTCAAAAAGAAAATGTTAGGGACATCACAATTTTAACAGTCATAAGGTTGCTACAATTTTAACAGTCGTGAAAAAAAATTAGAACTGCCAAATTTTTTAGGCATAGAAAAGTCCAATTTTTTTGGTAGCATGTAATTTATAAATATATTCAAATCATACTTTAAATATATAAAATTAAATATTTATTTAATTTTTAACAATGCCATAGATTCTTTTCATGGACACACACTCTCTCTCTCTCTCTCTCTCTCTCTCTCTCTCTCTCTCTCTATATATATATATATATATATATATATATATATATATACACACAACATTGAATATGATTTGGAATGTGTTGAGTGATACTCATAGTAGGTTGGCCGAGAAGAAGTATTTCCACTAGTATGAGTTAGTACTGAGTTACCATGAGAAAGTAGAAATTAGTAGTTATAAGCTCATTGTAATTGTAATAGCTCCTGGGAGGCTATTTCCCAGTTCTCTTATATGAAGTCCCTTCGCTTCCAATATATATATATATATATATATATATATATATATATATGGAGAGAGAGAGAGAGAGAGAGAGAGAGAGAGAGAGTTCATTTTTGTTCACCCACCAATATCATGGTGTTTGTTCACCTCCCAATTACATGGAGACATATGGCAAATAAAACCAATTTAAGAGTGGTTTTGTACACTCTCTAAAAAAGGTTTGTGATTTTTTTTGCCACATATTTTCATGTGATTGGGAAGTGAACAAACACCGTGGTATTGATGGGTGAACAAAAATGGAATATATATATATATATATATATATATATATATATATGGGTGATGTTATTAGCACACGTAAAATGTCATTCAGCACTCCTTTTTAATTTTTCAACATTCAAATTCCAAATCTATCCTTGCATTAACATTATTGGCACTCCTAAAATGTCATCTTACACTCTTCCCTCCATGCATGCACAAATTAATGATATATTTAATGCAGGAGCAGATTTAGAATTTGAATGTTAAAAAATTAAAGATGAGTGCCGAATGACATTTTAGGAATACTAATAGCATCAGTGCATCACCTATATAAAGCTACAAACTTTGGTAAAAAAGTTTTGCAAACCTTTTCAGGTATCTTGTACAATAATTAGGTATGCATAGGGAATTGTTCGACAATACAACGAATGCCAATTATCCTTGCCCACTTTCAATGCAGTGGAATATCCTTCTTAAAGCATCTCCTACCGACTTTGGAAAAAAAAAAAAAAAAAAAAAAGCTGTTGCCACATAAAAATAAAAAAAATTTATTTAAAAATTGTTCTCCAATACAATAGTTAAGTATACTGAAAAACTTATATGACAAAAGTTATAAAATATATTGTAAAGTTGGTTGTCTACTTCTGGACAATATATTTGAAAAAAATTTCACCTCCATGTCATTGTCATTAAGTATGGATAAAAAAAACTTTATAAAAAAAGGAAGACGAGAAAAAGTTATATTAGAAGTTAGAAGAAAGTAGTCATTGCAATACTTTTACATTTTGATTTTTTTTTTTAATTTGTTATCTTTTGTAAATATAATCTTGTCATCTATAAAAAAAAAAAAAAATGCCACATAAGAAGTACCATACATTTTCGTGGCCCATCTTTACTTTTTCTTTTTTTTTTCTTTTCTTTGGAAAATATCTTTAAGAAGTCAGCTTTTTAGCAGAGAATATTCAGTAGTTGGCTAAGATTCTCTTTTAACATAACACTCATTTATTAATTCTTTTGGCAATCCCCATTTTAACAAGTCCAATGTTTGGTCCACTAGCATACATTTGCGGGTAAAGGTCCCTTTAATCCAAATCCATCCACTTTGTAAAATGCGATTCAAGATGGACAGAGAGTCCATTTAAAAAATTAAATAACTACGATAAAACTTTCGTTTATGGACCTAGAGACGAAATATTTGTGAGTAGGCACCTTTGTTGGATTAATTAGAAAAAGAGGTATAAATTAGAGGTCAATATATTTGTGCCATTTGTTCGTGGGTTGTAGTCTGATGGTTGCAACAGGGGCTTCTATGCAGAAGGTACGGGTTCGACTGGAGAGTTGATATCCTATCTATAGAAAAGATATCGCAAAAAATAAAAATAAAAATAAAAATTGTGCCATTTAATAAGAATTTTTTTTTTTTTGATGCACGAATAGCACACGAGGAGATGAGGACCTCTCAGAATAGCAATTGGATGGAGTATGATGATTTCATTTTCCAACCTTTTCCTAAAGGAGGAAATTTCGTACGTCCCCTCAAAAACTTTTTTATTCTGTCCGAGCATCATGTTATTAAAGTCTTTGTAGTTTATATTTATATTCTTATGTTTAATATTTAAGTCGCGGGGCTCTTATTGTTTCTATTATGCATCTTTAAATTAACTATGTTTATAAATTACATGTTTAATTTCTATCTTCAACTAAAACAGAAGTATTGTAACTATTTATAAGTTTCTATAACCGTATAGCTAGTCATGTTTGTGTCAATTATAAATAACTATTTATATAAATTTATTTTGTAACCATAAGCAAAAATACTAAAATTATGATGTATATTAGGAGGAGTGTTCTTCCATTTTTTTTTCTCTAGTTTCAATTATTATGTAATATATCACCAGTTTCAAAAAAATACTAGGAACCATCAAACAATTCACATCAATATTTTTTTTTCCCAATGGTAACAGTTACTGCCTGCTGGAGGGACACACTCGGTTATGGGCCAATTCTTACTTATTTATTTGCTTACCATTTCTATATGCTATGGTGAACGTTTTCACATTTGTCTCTGCTTAAACTTTTTCTACTGTCCAAGTAGGTCAACAACTCACTACTGTTAATATTCTGTTCACAAAATACTGTTACAACTTTGTTACATTTACTATTTGTTAACAATCTTTGTTAGAATATTTTTGTCGATCCTAGTTTTTCTTTTACTCAATATTTTAATTTAGGTTAAATCAAACAATTAATAGATCTAGTAAAATTTCTTTAATTTTAAAGTTCTAAAGTAGATATTTGTTTGGGTATAAGCCGAAAGGGCTCTTCTGTCAACAAGGCGAATATTCGTCTAAGCGACCTGTACTTAAGTGTTCCTCGTGAATCACCGCTTGCAGGGATCCGGCCCCTACAGCTAATCCAACATTATCAAAACTTGAAAAACTAAAAAAAAATTAAAGGTCTATTACTAAAATCATTTTAATTGTCAATTTTAACTTAAGGCCATCTTATTAAGTAAATTTATAATTTTTCAGACGTTAGAAAACATGACTTCCAAGGAGGAGACTTTTTCTGCAAAGCCTGCTAAGTTCAATGGCACCTACTTCAAGAGGTGGCAGAGTCAAATAAAATTTTGGCTTACCACTTTAGGCCTGATTTCTGCCATTGATGGGTCCACACCCATCTCAAATGATTCTGATGAGACTGAGTCTGACGTAGGGATTTCCAAGTCCTCATCTTCTACCAAACCTAAGACCCCTAAGAAAATTGACTACAACTGCTTCCACAGAATCTTAAGCGCTATGTCTGAGTCACTCTACGACATATTTTTTGAATATAAAACCGCTAAAGAACTGTGGGATGCTTTGGAGGATGACACTACCAAAATAAGTCATATCAGCGACGTAATTAGCGACGCCAACTTAAAACGTCGTCAATATTTTTGGTTTTAGCGATGCCAAATTTAAGCGTAACAATACGTCGCTGATAGCGACATACAGCGACATATTGCGACTACCTATAGTCTAATAAAAACTAACGTCGTTGATTTGTCGGAAAACATCGCTAGTTTTATCAGTTCAGCGACGTTTAGCGTCGCAAAGGTTATAACGTCGCCGAATATTAAACCAATACCACCGCTTTGCGACATATTTCGGGCGTCGCTAATTTCTGCTAAATAGGGTTTCCTCGGTTCCACTTTTCATTTCTCCCTCTCCCCAAATTTTTTGTTCCCGCCCCTCTTCCCCCGACCTCGACGACAGCCCGACCCCCTTCCCTCCGGCGCCGCTCATCCTCATCCTCCACCAAGAGCTCCTTCTCCTCCCTCCGGCGAGCCCCTTCTCCTCCTCCTCCTCCACCACGAGCCCCTTCTCCTCCTCCACCGCGAGATCCTCCTCCTCCACCACCGCGAGGAGACTGAAGGTAAACCCTAACCCTAATTAAGGTGTTTTTCGTGTCCAAAATGGACACGGAGACACATTACGACCATGTGTTCACTGATACAGTGTGTTCGTGAGGTTTTGGACACTTTGTGTCCATTTGTTGGACACGTGGACACCCGCAAGCATGCATATATATGGATTTCATCTCTGTACACTTAATCCCCTCCTCCTCCACCACCGAACTTGTCCTCCTCCTCCTCTTCCACCACCGTGAGGAGACTGAAGGTAAACCCTAACCCTAATTGAGGTGTTTTTCGTGTCCAAAATGGACACGGAGACACGTTACGACCATGTGTTCACTGATACAGTGTGTTCGTGAGGTTTTGGACACTTTGTGTCCATTTGTTGGACACGTGGACACCCCCAAGCATGCATATATATGTATTTCACCTCTGTACACTTAATCCCCTACATACACTTGTGTATTTTTGTATTAATTTGGATTTGCATATTGGGTTTGGGTTTCGATATAGTGTTTGATACATTGTTTCACCTTGCAACATTCCTACACTTATTTTAGACAACAAGTATATGAACCAATTAGTCAACATCTATTTGTTGAAGTATGGTACTCCATTCTTCGTATGTTCTAGCTATATATGTCTCAAGATCCAATACTCAAAAATCCCAAGAAGAAGAAGAATAAAAGAATAAAATGACATCGCTCAACACCCTATGACAACTCTTTGTAGAATTATGTTAAAGTGTGAGTTCTACAGTATGAGTTCTACAGTATGGTTCTCTTTGTAGAATAAAATGACATTGCTCAACCCTATCGATCCTCCATACAAGTCTTCCTTCATCTATTGTCTTAAAGTGTAAGTTCTACAGTATGGTTCTCTTTGTACAATTGTGTCTTATTTTAGACAACAAGAGTTTCCTATTTTTATAGGTAACATGGCAACATGTGTAAGGGAACATATAGGTGTGTGTTTGTGTTTGAAAGGGAGTGTCACAAGAGTAAGGCGTGAGCATGTGTTAGTATTTTGAGCTGTGAGAGTGTTTGTTCTATTGAGGTTAGTACCAACTGGCAAGTTAGGTTAAAAGAACCTGGGAACTATGGTGTGGTTGTATACATCATGTATATGTATGTGTGTGTCTAGTGGGAGAAAGGGGGTGGGTTAACTAGTACCAGGTATTTGGAGAGGAGGGAGAGTTTATACTAGTATATATAGACTAATATTCTAAAACTTGACTTATACAACTTAGAAATGGCTAGTTTGACCAAGTTGGACTAGTTTAGCTTAGAGTTGGCTCGGTTGGATTATACATAATATATAGACTAATATCCTAAAACTTTACTTCTACAACTCAGCCTATATGAAATATTGTAGACACGGGTGATATACCGCCGCGATAATCTCTGACCACCGCACGCACAAACACGCAAAAGAAAAGTTAGCAATGCGAAAAGAAGATGACAGATAATCTCTGACCATTTAACGTAAAATATCATGTGTACATATACTGCGAAAAGTGTAGACCGCATGAACTGACAATTGCATATCATTCACTACCTTGATGTATCTTTCTTACAGAATTATGGAGCTGAATTACTATCTGCGGAATCGTACTTGGATGTACAACCGTCATCCTGATGACATGTACGGTGTGCGGGATGAATTCATAGAGGGTGTACACCAGTTCCTGCAGTTTGCCAAAGCGTTCCCTCAGTACATGGACGGTAACAAAATTAAGTGTCCGTGTGTGAGATGTCGCAACTTGAAATATCATCCAGAAGTGGATGTCACGTATCATTTATACTCGAAGGTTTCACGTCGAATTACTATCAGTGGAGCGAGCACGGAGAACTTGTGTCTTTAGCATCGGAGTACGAGCCTTATGTGGATGTCCACAACAACGCTCCTTACGACGATGGGTTGGTGAACATGGTTTTCGACGCGGCCGGGCCTAGTTTCGATCCGGATGATCATGATGCACCTGAGGAGGCACCGAACCCCGATGCTGCACAGTTCATGGAGTTGCTGAAGAATGCAAGGACTTCATTATATCTTGGTTGTGAGGATCATTCACCGTTGGAGGTGGTTACAAGATTGTTGAGCATCAAGTCCGATTTTAACATGTTGCAAGATTGCTACAACCGTCTTATGGAGTTGCTTATAGAAATATTGTATGAGGGTGCGAAGTTGCCTAAAGACTTCTACCGGTCTAAGAGGATGGTTAGATCGCTCTGGATGTGATACGAAAAAATCGATGCCTGTCGCAACGGGTGCATATTGTACTACAAAGACGACAAGGATAAAGACGTCTGCAGATTTTGTGGTGTCGATCGCTACAAGGCATGTGGTAGAGGAAAGTCTGTCGGTGCCAGGAAGCCTACCTCTTCGATGCACTACTTGTCGTTGACGCCGCGGTTGCAGCGGTTGTTTATGGTGAAGGAAACTGCAGAAAATATGAGTTGGCATAAGCGGGAACATACCGAAGGAGTGTTGGATCACCCATCTGATGGAGAAGCATGGAAGCACTTTGATCGAGAGTATCCAGATTTTTCTTCTGATCCGCGTAATGTCAGATTGGGTCTCTGCTCCGACGGTTTTACCCCATTCGGACTTTCGGGATCCCAGTATTCGTGTTGGCCTGTGATCGTCACCCCGTACAATCTACCGCCTTGGATGTGCATGAAGACTCCGTATATGTTTCTCACCGTTATTATCACAGGTCCGAACAATCCGAAAAGGAACATCGATGTGTATTTACAGCCGTTGATTGATGAGTTGAATCAGCTGTGGGAAGTAGGTTCCAACACGTACGATGTATCTAGAAAACAAAATTTCCGGATGCGGGCAGCACTTATGTGGACCATCAACGACTTTTCGGCCTATGGAATGTTATCTGGATGGAGCACGCATGGTCGTCTTTCATGTCTGTATTGCATGGACAGCACTAAGGCTTTTCGTTTGAAACACGGAGGCAAACCGTGCTTCTTCGATTGTCATCGACAATTCCTGCCGAAGGATCATCCGTACCGGAGGAATAGGAATGCTTTTCGTGCTGGCGTTGTGGAGAAGGCTAATCCTCCGCCAAGGTGGACCGGATACACGATATGGGAAGAGGTAAAAGATTTACCAAGAGCTATTGAGCAGCCTGCTACGGGCTACAAGTGTGACGAATTTGGTCGTACTCATAACTGGACGAAGAGGAGTATATTCTGGGATCTTCCATATTGGAGCACCAATCTGATTAGACATAACCTTGATGTCATTCATATCGAGAAGAATGTGTTTGACAACATAATTAATACTGTAATGGACATAAAGGGGAAGACGAAAGACAATCCAAAGGCTAGATTGGACTTGGAAGAAATATGTAGACGTCCTGCATTGCATTTGATAGAGGACGGGAATGGGAAGTTGAAGCAGCCTAAGGCAATTTTCTCACTGGAGAAGGAGGATAAAGTGAGGCTTTGTAGGTGGATTTAAGGTCTGAAATTTCCAGATGGGTATGTTTCGAACTTGAGAAGATGCGTCGACCTCAAGGAGAACAAACTCACAGGTATGAAGAGCCATGATTGTCACGTATTCATGGAGCGGTTAATTCCGATTACATTTCGGGAATTCTTACCGCAGGCAGTTTGGGATCCATTGACGGAGCTTAGCATATTCTTCAGGGACCTTTGTTCTAAGAAATTGCTCGTTGAACGTCTAGAAAAGCAAGAGAAGGACATTGCGGTTACACTGTGCAAGCTAGAGAGGGTGTTCCCTCCTGTATTCTTTGACTCTATGGAGCATTTGTCGATTCATCTTTCCTATGAGGCACGTGTTGGTGGACCTGTCGAATATCGATGGATGTACCCGTTCGAGCGACATTTGAATCACCTAAAAAGAAAGGTGAAAAATAAGGCTCGGGTCGAGGGTTCTATTTGTGAAGCCTATATTCTCGAGGAGATTACAAATTTTTGCTCCTCCTATTTTAAACCTCATGTTGCTACGAATAGAACGAGGGCTCCGAGAAACGACGACAGATATCAAGAATTTAATGATGTAGAAGATGTAGAATTATCCGAAGAGGAAGACGAAGCCGACGAAGGCGAAGATGAAAGTGAAGATGAGGAGGAAGAGGAAGATGAGGTCGAGGAAGACGAACAAGATGATTATTATGAAGATAATTGAGAGAGATATACCTATCTGAACTTAGATGTTTCTTCTAGAATACATTATCTGGACTTAGCTGTTTATTGTAGAATGTATCATCATATGTTGTCTTGGTTATTATCTCGTCTTTATTGTACTTTCATATTTCTAGTCTCTATTATTTGTTGTACTTTCATATTTCTAGTCTCTATTATTTGTTGTACTTTCATATTTCTAGTCTCTATTATTTGTTGTATTATCATATGCTGTTATCAGGTATGGCAGGTCGTCGCGGAACGTACCAAAGGGGACAACGAGGTCACTCTCCTCCGGTACTTCCTACAGGTACTGTTAGAGGATGAAGTTTTCCTTCGGTACCTCATTCTGGTACCGGCTCTGGATCCTCGTCGCCGATTACTCCTCCATATTGGATAGTAGGTGGGCCTGGTGGGACGACGTCACGTGGCATATCTCATGGGACGAGTAGTTCCAGGCCTGTTGAGAGTGATCGTCCGTCTAGCGTTCCTACCGCTGATACGATGATGGAGACAGATGAGCAGATGGCGGAGGCTGCGACGACGGCCGAGGCGGCGGCACCGATGGCCGACCAGCATCATGCAGATGATGCGTGCGCACCTCTGGAGGAGAGGAGGTCGGAGATCTGGGCCGACGATACAAAGTAGGTGTTTTGGTTTATAATTTTTTTGTTTCTGTTTTTATCATAATTTAACTTTTTTCATGAATATAATATGTTTGTATAGATATCGTCCCCCAGAGGTACAGAGACGTCTAGGCCACATGCTGAGGCATAGTTATGGTGGTGCTTGGATTAACTACTCTGAGGCTCCGGACGTGAGGAAGGCCTTCTGGTTTGCGCGCTTCAAGGTTAAAATATATTTTCTTTTAACATGAATTATATAATTTTTGTATATTATATATAACTGATAAATATTTGGTTTGTGCTCTTCTAGGATATGTTTTTCTATCCACCGTATCGGGCCGAGCTTATCGAGGGGATGTTTCCTGCCGTCGCTGCCAAGCTGATCCGCGACTCTATCAATGATCAGAAGGATCGTGATCGTGCCGGAAAGCCGATCCAAGGTTGGATCACCCCTGATCAATGGAATGCGATGAAGGCTCGATTCGAGGAGCCAAAGTACAAGGAGAAGTCGGAGAAGGCCAAGGCGGCTAGGCAACATGCCTCGAAGTGGTGCGGTGGGTCGATTCCGATGACAGAACATTTTCGTCGTCTGGTATGTCTTCCTCTTTTAGAAATATTATTTTAATACAAAACCTATAAATTATTACTAAGATAATATATTTAATTTCAAGTAAGGAAGGTCGGTAACGCCGACATGGTGACCGTCTTCCTGGCCACCCATCGTCGCGGCGCTGACCTTATTGACGAGAGGGCCGAGCAGACTTATGTAAGTATTACAATACGTTATCTTAATTTAATATTTCGTGTCAATTTTAATATAACTTAGTAAATATGATGCAAATAAATAATCATGTAGTTAGTAATAATAAGTACATTAATTAGAAATTAGAAATAATAAGTACATTAATTAGAAATTAGTAATAATAAGTACATTAATTAGAAATTAGAAGTTAGTAATAATATGTACTTTCTAGGCCGAGTATCAGAGGCTGCGGGAATGGACGGCTACTAGTGCACCTGATGAAGGAGAGGCTGTGAAACCCATATCTTTTGTTATTAATTAATAATAGTGTTTTAGTATTATTATTAGTATTTCTAAAATTATTATTATTATTATTAAATATTTTTGGAGTGCAAATGATTTCGAAAATATAATAACATGGTTTTTTTGAGTTCAGACCCAGACCCGAGTCCGAACCCAAACCTAGGCCTGAGCCAAACCCAATCCCTTTCTTTTAAAACCTGATTTTTGACTTGGTTAACTATTAATAATAAAAAAAATATAAAATAAATATTGGCTGGTCCCGTAGGACCAGCATGTTTGGAGAGACCCACTCTTTTCCTTCCTATCTTTCCTCCCTTTCTTCACTCTCCAGCACACACCTAACCCACCCTTCTCCAACGTTCATTCCCACCTCTCCTTTAACTACTCCCCACTCTTTCCACCTCTTCACGAATCATCAGTGGACAAACTCTCCCCTTCCTTCATCTCTTCTTCTCAAACCCTCTCATTTTCCCCAAACTCACCAACTCCACCAACCTCCTCTCCCAGAACTCCCCCGAGTTTCCGTCGCCGACCGCCCCTGCCGACGAGATCAGCCGCTCCACCGTTGAGCTCGCGAGCCCCTGGCCGCGCTTCCCCGACCAGCGCCGCCCTTGCGCGTGAGTTTCCGGCGACCCTCGTCGACCCGAGCTCGCGCCAGCGCCGCCACCTCGCGGCCAAGCCCCGGCGACCCTGTCCGTCGACCGCCCTTGCGCGGCCGCCCCTTCGCCGCCTCTAGCCCGCCGATTCCCCTTCGGTGGCCGACCGCCCGTGCGGATCCAACCCGTTGTCCCGCCGACAGCGCTGTTCCCTCTTGCGGCGGAGCCCGCGCCCCTTCGGGGTTCCCTGGCTCGCGTCCGTTCCCCCGCATCAGAACCCGCGGATCGACGCTGCCCTTCGTCGTAGCGCCCCTGGTCAGTTCTATTTGGCCAGCACCTTCCTGTCGTGCCCTAGTTCTGCTCTCTTCGGCATTTCTTTCGACGACGTTGCTATTCAGCGCTGTTTTCGGAAGTTGTTCGCTGTTCGGAGCTATCTTTCTTTCTATTTATTCATCTGGGAGCTCTAGCCGAGCAATCCGAGGTATAATCCCCTGTCCCGCTTATTTTATTATTTAGTCGATGATGAAATGGTCCCCGATTCCCTTTTGGGAACTCGGTTTTTAGCGACGACGTAATTTTTCGGGACTTTCGGAAAGGTCCTGTGAATTATTTTGGATTTCCGGAATATTTCGGGAATGGATTTTTGGTATGTTTAGCTTTCCAAAATTTTTCGGAAACGTTCTGTGATTTGTGGATTGGAATCGGACTTCCGAAATTATTTCGGGTCGTCCCGATTATTCTGTGGATTGGTTGTGGATATTTTATATATATATAATTCGGGTTTTTCCCTGATTTGGGACTTGCAGGAATTATCGGCGCCATTTTCACAGTTTTTGGGTTGACCAAAAACAGAGGAGATGCTGCCCGATTTTTCCGTAAATCCTGAATTATTTTCAAAATGAATTTAAAATGATTTTCGGAATTTATTCGATATTTGATTTTTGGGTGACGATCATATCGGTCAATGGACCCGGCTAAGTGCAAACGAAACCGGCCCCGCCCGGACGTTGAGACAATTAGCCAAAATGAGGATCGGACCATATCTGAGACTTATGATTTACTTTATTTTTATATTTATTTCTGTTTAAATATTATTTAATATTTTAGTTTAGGACTAACGTCAGTCTTATCTTATTTCAATTTATGTAAATAAATTGTAATAGGCATAAGCCCAGCTGGCTGTGGTCTGTGACTGTAATAGCTTAGAATTTTCCTGTCATTTTCTGGTTTTTCGAGTTTTTGCTATTTAATGATTAAAATGATTAAAAAGTATTTTCGTATAAAAATAATTAATATTTTCTCACGTAAAAATTGACGAGTTTATTAATAATTAAAAATCACGTATTTCTCACTAAAATAAGAAAGATTAGCTTTATAATTATAATTATAAAAAATTACCAAGTTTTCATAAATAATCTGGCAGCGACGGTGTTTTCCCGAATTCAAAGTTAAAATGATCATTTTTTCCTCGTATTAAATCAACGCACAATAAATCGTGTTTTCTGTGTTTGGTTAATTAAAGAACTAAGAATGGACTAGGACGCAATTAGAGATTTCAACTAGCGTAGCTAGGTTGGTAAACCTGACATCTGAGTCTATCTCTCGAATGTAGGAATTCGAGGATGACTCTAATTACCTGTCTCGAAGTCTTCTACCTCTCCAGTCATTTCCATTGAGGCAAGTATAGTTTATGTTAGTTTACAGTTATTTATTTAATCGCTTTACTGCAATTTTAAACCACGAAGCAAACACGAAACTCTCTCCGAGAGTACTGTACTGTAACTACTGGGGACTGGGGAATAGCGTAATGATTATGACCACTACTGTAACAAAAACCCCTTATCCTTCCTGTAACAAACCTAAGCCGGTCATATTTCATTACCTGTTCAAATCACTATTTTTACTGTAACAAACTGTTCATGTATTAAAACTGTTTAGAACTGCATGATTCTATTACTTATTTAACTGTTTAAAAATTAGCATGAATTGTACTTTGCTCCCTCCTGACTGGAGATATATTTTTAGGGGATATTGAGGATACAGATCGGTTTTACAACAGCTACTACGACCCTGTGTTGTACCCAGTTGTGCTGCCAGAGTCCCCACAGGAGGACGTTGGGACTGAGGCCGATGATCCGACCGATAGATAGATTTCTTTTTTCAGCATTTTGTTATTTCAAATTCTGTATTTCCTTTCAGAACAGTTTCATTTGTATTTAAAATTCAGTTTAATAAAGTTTATTTTCGAAGTTGAGTTGTGACAAATAGTTGTATTGTTGTATGGTTACCTGCTACTGAACAGCTTACTGCCGCCGTCTCAACAACGGTGCAGGCTGGGCATGATCCGACTAGACCCAGATTATTGGGATCGGGTCGTGACAGAGGTCGGTACTTTCTCGCAGCCCACTCAAGCTCCGTCGGCGGACGAGCTGTGGATGGTCGCCGCTGGTGGACTCCGTAGGGGTACGTACTATGGTACGAGATCCTATGGTGCCCTAGTTGCGACCCAGTCCTCTAGGACATCTCCTGCTAGTGTGCATAGTCCACAACCGTCCCAGGAGTCTGCCCGAGTCCACCAGATGATGGAGTCTCTCCGTGACGACCTGCTACGACGGATCGAGGAGCAGTCTCAGCACGACGATCCTGCGCTGCTAGCACGATTGGATGCGCTCGACCGCGTCATTATGGACCTCAGGGAGACGACTGAGAGGATAGAGCACACCGTTGGAGGGTTAGAGCGCACGGTCACGGACAGGACAGGTGACCATGGCCGAGAGGATGAGATTGGCGCAGGAGTCGATGGTCGAGAGCAATGATAGAATGTTATCTATCATGGATTCATACCACCAGCGACTTACAGCGTTGGAGCGTGCTGGTCTTCCGGGTGCGCCTTCATCGTCGTCGACTCCGCCGCCTCCACTTCCATCTTCTTCGACACCGACTCCACCGACGTCACTGCCTCCATCGGTATCGATTTCACGTGAGGAGTATGAGTTGTTCTTATCCCTTCGTCGCGGCGGTGCCCCTTCTGCACCAGATTCTTAGTAGTCCTAGTTAGGACTGTTTCTGTGTTTGTTTCATTCTTTGTTTGTGACTTTTTTCATTTGTTGGTTGTGTAGATTTGGATACTTGGTTGTTTGGATACTTGGTTATTTGGATATTTGGTTATTTGGATACTTGGTTATTTGGATATTTGGTTATTTGGATATTTAGTTATTTAGATATTTGGTTATTTGGTTAGTTGTTGTGTGATTGTTGTAAACTTGGTTATTTGGATATTTGGTTATTCGCAATTATCGATGTCAAGTATACAAACTTGGTTAGTTGTGTACAGCGAGAAATGGATATTCTGTGATTGTTTGGATCCTATTCTACAGTGAGAAATGGTTATCTTTTTAAACTGCAGGGAGAAATGGACATTCTGTATTTTATTTTTTTCAGACTTAGCGACGTTTACCGACGTTTACCGACGTACACCGACGTACATTTACGTCGGTAAATATGCGATATTATCCAGTTTACCGACGTTTTAGCGACGTTATAATATGTCGGAAAACGTCGGTAAACGTCGGTGCACGTCAGTAATATTCCCAGGAATTCTCAGGATTTACCGACGTTTAGCGACTTTGAACAAGTCACTAAACCACCGACGATTCGTCGGTAATACGTCGGTAATTTACCGACGCGTAGCGATACGCAGTAATACGTCGCTAATCCACCGACGTCACGACGGTAGACGTCGGCAATATACCGACGTATATATACGTCGGCAAACGTCGATAATTGCGACGTTTGGCGACGTTTAGAAGATTAGCGACTTATATTTCAGCGACTATCACGAAACGTCGGTAATTCCGTCGCTAAATATCTTTAGCGACGAAATTTGTCGTTTTAGCGACGTCTTTATGCGTTACTAAAACGACTTATTCTGGTAGTGTGAGTATGGTTGTGATGATGCTGGAATTGACAGATTCAATTCCTCCACATTCAACCGATATGTCATGGTAGATAACAAACCTATCAGTGACCAAATTTATGAATTTCAAGAACACCTTAGACATGTTCAAGCCAAGGGATCATTCTTTTCCACTGAACACAAAATAGAATGTTTGATAGACAAACTCCCTCCGTCTTGGTTCTAAAGTGGCAAAGGACCCTACTACATCTACAAGGATCTATTACATACTCTCAAGCTCTACAGAGAATTAGAACAGAAGAGAAATATAGGCCCAAGACCAAAGCTAGGTCAAATACCACAGCTAGGATAAACCTTGTAGAAAGTCATACAAAACCTAAGTCAAACAACCATCTCAAATCCAAGAAAAACTCCTTCAAAAAGAAGCAGAGTTTTCAACCTCCTCACCAAAACCATCACCACCAAAACCCTCAACCCCAAAAACCTAGAAACTTTGGTCAAACTCAGGATCAAAGAAGATTTTATTTTGTGTGTGGTAGAACCAACCATACTGCCATCAACTGCTTCCAAAGGAAGAAAGAACCTATCCAGACCTCCTTCAAAGGAAAAGGTAAGCCGGAGGCTAACCTGATTCTGAATGGATCTTCCAGCTCCTTCAGGTCTGTAAGCTATCAACATGTAGTAAACCTTTCTTTCTATTCTGATGATTGGTGGTTGGATTCTGGAGCTAATGTTCACGTTTCATTTGATCACTCCTATTTTTCAACCTATCAGGAATCAGGTGGAGGAGGCATGACCCTAGGAGATGGCTCAACGGTACAAGTTGTGGGAAAAGGAAGAATATATCTGAAGATGACATCAAAAAAATTCTACCTCTCCATGATGTGCTTCATGTGCCGTCTGTCAGAAGAAACCTTGTTAGTGGATCCCTCCTTGTAGCCTCAGGATACAAAATTATTATGGAGGCAAATAAAGTAGTTTTCTCTAAGAATGATCTGTTTATTGAAAAAGGATTTGTGAAAGATGGACTTTTTGTTTTAAGTGCTATGAATAAAAGTTCTAATCTTTCTTTTATTGCAAATGTTGAATCCTCAAATGTTTGGCACGGTAGACTAGTCATGTGAACTTAGGATCTATCAAAAGGATGATGAACTTAGATCTTATCCCTAAGACTCCTATAGACGATGAACACAAATGTGAGATATGTGTTCAAGCCAAACGTACTAGATTACATTTTAAATCTGTCCATAGGGATTCTGAACTCTTAGAACTTATTCATAGTGATGTTTGTGATTCCAATAGGATTTTAACCCGAGGAGGTAGGAAATACTTTGTTACTTTTATAGATGACCATTCAAAGTATTGTTACACCTACCTCCTTAAGACCAAAGATGAAGTTCTAGACAGATTCAAGGTCTATAAATCCAAAGCTGAGAACTAGCTAGATAGAAAGATTAAGATCCTTAGATCAGATCTTGGTGGAGAGTATACCTCAAATGATATGACTAAATTCTGTGAAAAATATGGAATTATTCATGAAGTAACTGCTCCTTATTCATCACAGTCTAACGAAGTTGCTGAAAGAAAGAATCGCACTCTGTTAGACATGGTCAATGCCATGCTTCTCAGTTCAGGTGCTCATAATAATATTTGGGAAGAAGCCCTTTTGTCTGCCTATTATATCCTTAATAGGATACCCAGTAAGACTAATGATAAGACACCATATGAGTTATGGAAAGGTCGAACCCCTAGGATTAATTACCTCAAAGTTTGGAGATGCCTAGCTAAGGTAGGAATTCATGAACCCAAAAAGAGGAAGATAGGACCTAAGACTGTAGATGTTGTGTTCATAGGATATGCCCTAGATAGCAATGCCAATAAATTTCTTGTAACCCATTCTGAAGTAAATGAAATCTCTAATAACACAATTATTGAAGCTAGAGATGCAGTTTACTTTGAGAACATTTTTTTCTTCAAGGATAGAACCCCTTCATCTTCCTCTAACCCTTCTCTTACTCCATCTACTAGTTCTCATGATCAAATACCTAATTCTCAATCTGAACAAGTCATAGAACCTAGAAGGTGTAAAAGAGAAAGAATTAAAAAGAATTTAGGAGAAGAATTCTTCATATTTCTGATAGAGGGTGATCCCTCAACTTATGAAGAAGCCATATCCTCTCCTGATGCCCCTTTTTGGAAAGAAGCTATTAACAATGAGTATAACTCCATTATGGAGAACAATACTTGGTTTTTAGTAGACATTCCTTTAGGTAGTAAACCCGTAGGTTGTAAATGGATCTTCAAGAAAAAAAACTTAGAGCCGATGGTACCATAGAAAAATACAAGGCTAGGCTAGTAGCCAAAGAATTTATCCAGAAGAAAGGATTAGATTATTTTGATACCTACTCCCCTGTAGCTAGGATTTCTTCTATTAGAACCCTTCTGGCTTTAGCTTCCATTCATGACTTGCTGATCCATCAAATGGATGTAAAGACAGCATTTCTAAATTGAGATCTAGAGGAAGAGATCTACATGGAGCAACCTGAAGGTTTTGTTGCTAAAGGTCAAGAAAAGAAGGTTTATAGATTAGTGAAATCTCTTTATGGCCTGAAGCAAGCTCCCAAGCAATGGCACAACAAATTTGACAAAGTCATTATAGAATTTGGTTTTGTGCCAAACGAATATGACAAATGTTTTTATTCTAAAAATACAAATAAAAATTGTGTTATCTTATGCGTGTATGTTGATGATATCCTTATTCTAGGATCTTCACTGGAACTGATAAATAACATTAAGAATTATTTATCTAGCCAGTTTGATATGAAAGACCTAGGTGAAGCAAACCTTATCCTAGGAATGCAAGTGTCCAAATGCAAAGAGGGCCATACTCTATCTTTAGCACATTCAATTGAGAAAATGTTAAGAAAGTTTGAGTATTTTGATAAGAAACCTGCCCTTACTCCTTATGACAGTAATGTTGTTCTCAAGAAGAATGAATGATCACCTATAGAACAATATAGATATTCACAGATGATAGGATCCCTTATGTACATAACTAACAGGACCAGACCTGATGATTGCTTTTGCAATTGGGAGACTAAGTAGATATACTAGTAACCCAAATCAGTCACATTGGACAGCAATAGACAGAGTGTTTAGATATCTTAAAGGTACTCTAGATTATCAACTTTATTATACTAGACACCCTGATATCATAGAAGGTTACTCCGATGCAAATTGGGTAACTGATTCACATGATGTGAAATCCACTACTGGATATGTTTTTACCCTAACAGGAGCTGCAATCTCCTGGGGATCATGTAAACAAACTATCATAGCCAGAAGTACAATGGACTCTGAAATGATAGCTTTGGATACTACATGTACAGAAGCCGAATGGCTCAGAAATCTTATTATGCATATACCTGTTTTTGTTCATCCTGTTTTTGCAATTTCCATAAACTGTGATAATAAGTCTGTTATTGAACTACTAAAGCATGATTCTGTGAATGCTAAGATGAACAGGCACATGTAGCTGTGCTTCAAGTCAATAAAGAGCCTATTGGGCAAATATGTGGTTCTTGACTATATAAAGTCAGAAAAGAACCTTGCAGAACACTTGACGAAGGATCTGTCTAGGAAATTGATCCTAGAATCATCGAAGGGGATGGATTTAAGCCCATAGTATAGTCACCAGCAGTGGCAACCCAACCGAGTCTGACTGGAGATCCCAAAGAAGTCGGTTCAATGGGTAGGAACAAGCTAGACTAGGTGACTATTATGGAACATTGACCTGAGATTAAATTTGCTTTAAAATAAAAGCCCAGGAGGCTGTACATGTGTACATTCATATCCCATCCATATGGTGATAGTGTTCCTTGTGTGATATGGATAGGATGAGTTTAAACTCTTAATAAGTCCAAGCATGATATGCAGGGTTGATTCCTATCACCAACCCTTAAGGACTTACCTATATGAGAGGTCGTGAGGGTCATGACTATAGGACCGGACGATCCTAGACAATTCTCATGAATGTGTAAAAGTGTGCATGGCCAACCAAACGCGCCACCCGATAGACCGAAGTACCTCTAGCGTACTATGTGTGCTATTTTTCGAGTCTGATTCAAGAAGACTGATTCAAGGCGTAGTCCATCAAGCTCTTCTTCAGACAAAGACAATAGTCAATACGTGAGATTCAAGGCTGTAGTCCATCTCATTTATGTATAGTATACAACTGTCCAGAAATTTTCTTATTCTTATCTTACTTTCTTTCCTTCTATCACCTCTGAAGTTGACCTTTTTGGGGGAGGATTGTTAGCCGATTGTGTTCCCACACACAATGAGCTGTGCAAAAGCTCAACACCTTTGTACATCTTAGTCCCACATCGGACAATTTAGTGTCCTTTAATATTCATATATCCCTTTCCCCATCTTGCTTCAATAAACCATTGAATGGGAGCCCCATGGGCCACACGCGCGCGCCGCTGCCGTCGCCCGGCCCGGCTCGGCTCGGTTCGGTTCGGCGCGTGTAACGGGTGCGGGTACGTGTCCATATCTGCGGGCACCGAATGCTGATTCGATTTCCTCTTCGGGTTCGAGCTGAGACCCTAAATAATTTTTGCTCCTTTCTAAAAATTCTGACCGTTACAAATTTTAAATTCCATAACATTCACTATTCAAATTCCGTCCAGGTTCAATAAACAATGTGCTGAAAAACGTTTTGTAACGTTCATTTTAATTGACTCATTAAATCTGTCATTATTCTCCTACGTTGGAAAATGTCTATATATACCTTGTCTCATTCCTTCATCATTTTTACACACAGAAAATTATTTTCTCTCTTAAATTCTTGTCTTCTCAAGATCGTTGCTATTCTTTGTTCTTGCTCTGGGCGAAGCTAAGTCGGGGTCATTCTCTCGATGTCATGTGCGACAACGAGATTTTGGTGGAACGAAGATTTTACCACTAGGAGCGTTCGGATACCATCTGCACATAGACCCGAACTATCTCTTCGGGCAGTGCTTCGTGCGCGACTTCCCCGGAGGCCGGTAACTTTTTATTTATTTCATTTTGTTGCAGATTTTAATCCGAAGACTTTGAAGAAAATTCTAACAGTGTTCGAGTGTTTCTAAGCCAGCCGGATCTCGACGAAGACGGTTGCATAAGCCGCTGTTAATTCTCTTATAGTAACCATATCGATCTGTCTTCAAAGGTTCCCTACGATACTAGCGAGATGTTCGACACCCTACTGTTGATGATCACTACAAGCTTAGCAACAACCACCACTGCCTCCCTTCCCATACCCACCCCCCTTTAGATTTCCCACCCTCGAAGTAATTGTTATCTCCTGCTCCTCCCTTCTACACCTTGTCCGAGATGATGCTTCCCTGCCCTGCCCTTTGGGATGAGCATTCGGTTTATTCGGTTCAAGCCGAACCGAATAACCCAAAATCGAATTGGACCGAAAATCGAAAAAGCAAAACCGAAACCGAACCGAATTGGCCCATAACCGAATCGAACTAAATCGGTTCGGTTTTCGATTTATTCGGTTTATTCAATTTTTTGGTTTATTTAAACTTTTTTTTGTTAATATATATAGTAACTGTAGGACCGTTGAGCACCTCTAGAGGGGGGGTGAATAGAGTGCGTGTGTGCAGCGAAATATAATTACCAATTAAAATTTAAACTATGGCAAATATATAAGAGACAGTAAAATAGAGATAGAAAATTCAAACTCAGTAACACAGCGATATATACTGGTATCCCTCTGAGAGGACTAATCCAGTCTCGAGTACTCTTGCTCGATGTTAATCCACTATGGCACAAGCTTTAACTGAGAGCTTGCAGTCTCTTACAACACCGTGCTTGGTGACGAGCGCACGACCAGCTCCACACACACACCGTGCTTGGTGACGAGCGCACGACCAGCTCCACAACAAGAAAAGTTGTTGAAACTTGGAACGACCTCTTTACAATCCTTGAGTAACCAAAAGACTCTAAATCAACTCTGATAGTACTGGCTTTTGGCTAAGAGATGTATAGGTGAGATTTGAAAATCTTAGATCGTTTGAAAACACTTGAGTAATAGAGAAGAGAGAATGAAGAATGAATTGATGATTTGAAATGAAAAGTTCTTCTCTATTTATAGGTGTTTTCTCCAACCAAACTCAGGCAGAACTCGGACAGAGTTCGGATGCAAATATCTCGCAAAGAGACGTTGCTCACTGATTTGGAGGCAACAGAAGTTTGAATAACTTTTGACCGAACTCGGTCAGAGTTCGGACCGAACTCGGGCCGAACTCGGTTAGGAGTTCTGTCAGGAGATATTTGAAAATCATTTGCAAAAACAGTTTTCAATAATGTTTTTGGTTATTTGTAAAATCATTTTGAAAGACTATTTTCGAAATATGTTTTTGAAATATTTGTAAATGAAAGTACAAAAATAGGTAGGCTTTTGGAATGTGGACAGTTTTAACCCTAAGCCAGTATTACCACAATTGATTTTACAGAATAAATCCTAGACTCAATAAAATATAAAATACAGAATAAAATGAGAAACGAGTCTCCAGAAGATTTGATGATATTGATGCTTTGATTGATGCGGTACATCGTCCGTTGAATAGATTTCATGAATCCTGAAATGATTAGCAGTATTTTTTATATTTTGTGTATTGACTAAAGTGTATGTTGATTATCGAAATCGGGTGTGACCATGGAATGGGCCAACAATCTCCTCCATTTTGATAATTGACAAACTTGAGTCTATACCAAAATATATTTATATCAAATCAAAAAAATACAAAGTACCTGAAAAAAATGTTTGGATTTTGTTTTTGGATTATATGCGCGCTTTGGTATACTCTTTTTCTCCCCCTTTGTCAAGTAGTAAAATGAATAGGCTCCCCCGTAAATCGTGAAGCCAACAATAGACAAACACAAGACAAAGTGAAGCAAAAAGAAATAATCACAGCATAGACATATATGGAACAACTGATATAGAATGAACTAAAATAACATAGAAGTTTCCACTAGAAATCCAAAAGTACAACTAATAATGTCTAACTAAACAGTTTAGACATGGAAAATAAATAAAAACTACGACCTCAACTGCATCAACTAATCAAATCAACATCCACTATCCCATAGCTGAATCCACGTCACATCGTAGGGTCGTCCGCACCGGGAGGATCATGAGGGAAGTAGGCTATAGTCGGGTCGAAATACTGAAAGGTAACCTCATCAGTAAATCGAGGACCCGGAAAAGCAGGGTGAGGAAGGATGGTGACCGGATGGACAGGATCCTGAGCCAGGCTATAGTGGAGGTCAGCAATACTATTTCTCAGCACCTGGGCCTGAGAAATGTGCCGAAACTCTGAGTCCTGATGACGTTGCATAGAGACCGCAACAAAATCATCGAAGCGCTGGTAGAAAGTCTGATCGAATCCTGGGGCAGGGGCCGGAGTAGGAGGAGCATCAGCTGGAAGGACCTCAGCATCAGCAGCTGGAGCAGGAGCAGCTCCAGGTGCTCCAGGTGGTGCAGGAAATCGACGAGATCGAGTCAGCTCAACATGAGGAGAGGAGATGGCACACGTCTCAAGATCAATCTCGAAACGTCGAAATATAGAAGCAAGGTACATAGGATATACTAGATTCCTACCTGCATTTTTGCAGTTAAGCATCCAGGACATCATAGTTTTAGGAACGGAGAATGGGATGCCAAAGTGGATGTGATATAGAGCAGATAGTTCCAAAAAGGTAACTTCATCAGTAGAGCCTTTCTTCGAAAGAAGAGCAGAAAATATCATACGATGAAGCTCATAGAATGTTTGGTTCAGATGTTTGGCAAAAATTCTCCGAGGAGGAGGGTTAGGATGACAAATTAATTCCCTAAAGGAAGCAAGAGTGACATCAGCAGGGAACTGAATGTGGTAGATGTCAACTAATGCATCACCAAGATCAGGAATATGAAAGAATTCATTGATGTCGGTGGCGCTAAATTCTAATTCTTGCCCAGCAATGCAAGAATAGAAATTGCCATTTGGTTTTACCTGCAGATTGCAGTAAAACATACGTACGGCATTGTCATAAATGCTCTCTTGGACCTCGAAGAAATCGCGGTATCCAAGTTGGTCAAAAATTTGAGCATATTCAAAGAAAGTAGTAAAATTAACGAAAGCTCCAGAGAAAATACGACGACCAGAGTAGGAGTCGAACCAGAGATCCGAAAAGTCTTTGTCGGGAAACAAAGTAGCATCGTACTCATCGGGATCTCTAGGTCGTGCTGGACTAAAAAGACTAGCAGGGGTGTAGTCAGATGAAGAGGAAGCACCTTGGGAAGAGGTTCCTCTTTGACGCTTGGGGGCCATGAGGAGATGGAAAGAAAAAAAATACCTTTGAAGAAAAAGGAAGGAGAAGGAAGATGACCGCCCACTGAAACTCGTCGAACCCTTGCTAAGATGGAGGAGGAGAGGTTTCTAGGAGGAGAGGAAGGCTTTCCACGTTTTGTTGTGAAGAAAAAGTGGAAGGAAAGTTGGATTATATAGGCCCTAGGGCCAGCTATTCGGTTCTGGAAGTTACCACAGCACCGACCGAACTCGGTCCGAATTCGGTCCGAACTCGGTCAGAGTTCGGGCCGAGTTCGGCCACTTGCATTCCCGAGATAAACAGTACAGGCTGGTAAGTTTAAAAGTGAAATTTAATAACTTTGACTGTTTTATTAAATAACGATTGTTATTTCTGAGTTAACTGTAGGGGTTGTCCCAGCTAACGGAGGTTCACCGGGGAACTCTTAAATACCGCTTCGTTTCGACCGTAGTAGTGGTGACAGACATACCCTTTTTAAGTTTGTACCCAAAAATAATTTTCGTTAAATAAAATATTAAGTCATAAACTCAATTTTAATTACCATATGCACTATGAGTCCGAGAATTCAAGAATGTCGAGCTCACGCCTCAAAATGTTAAAACGGTCTTCAGCCAATGGTTTAGTGAATATATATGCTAGTTGATGATCAGTGTCAATAAATTCTAGGCAAATATCCACGTATTGTTGATGATCACGAAGAAAATGATGTCTAACTTATATGTGTTTTGTGCGTGAATGACAAACAGGGTTCTTAGTCAGATTTATTGCACTAGTGTTGTCACAATAAATAGGAACATTTGTATAGTGCAGATTATAGTCCTCTAAGGTTTACTTCATCCACAAAATCTGAGCACAATAACGTCCTGCGGCGATATACTCAGCCTCAGTTGTTGATAATGCTTCTGAATTTTGTTTCTTGCTAAACCAAGAGACTAAGGCCTTTCCTAAGAAATGACATGTGCCACTGGTACTTTTACGGTCCACTTTGCATCCAGCAAAATCCGCATCCGAGTAACCTATAAGGTCAAAGGATTTGGTTTTGGGATACCATAAGCCAACTGTAGAAGTTTCTTTGAGGTATCGGAAGATACGCTTAACGGCACTAACATGTGATTCCTTAGGGTTTGCCTGATAACGTGCACATATGCAAACACTAAACATAATATCAGGGCGACTAGCAGTTAAATATAATAAACTACCAATCATACCTCGATACTTACGCTGATCGACATGTTTGCCACTTTCATCAGCATCAAGCTTTGTAGATGTAGCCATAGGCGTCCCGATTGGCTTTACATTCTCGAAGTCGTACTTTTTCAGTATGTCCTTCGTGTACTTAGCTTGGTTGATGAATGTTCCGTTCGAGTGTTGTTTGATTTGCAGTCCTAGGAAGAAGTTCAGTTCTCCCATCATACTCATCTCAAATTCACTCTGCATACACTTGGCAAAATCTTGACAGAGTTTTTCATTAGTAGAACCAAATATAATGTCATCTACATAGATTTGCACTAGAAGTATATCATCATTCATGGATTTTATAAATAAAGTAGTATCAATCTTTCCTTTCGAAAATCTATTATCAAGTAAGAAGGCACTTAGGCGTTCATACCAAGCACGAGGTGCTTGTTTGAGTCCATAAAGTGCTTTCTTAAGCTTGAAGACGTGATCAGGTTTTTGAAAATCTTCAAAACCAGGGGGTTGTTTCACAAAAACCTTTTCTTTCAAAAATCCATTTAAAAATACGCTTTTTACGTCCATTTGAAAAAGTTTAAAATCATTAAAATATGCGAATGCGTAAAACATGCGGATGGCTTCTAGTCTAGCAACAGGAGCATAGGTCTCATCATAATCAATTCCTTTTTCTTGATTATAACCTTGTGCAACTAGACGTGCTTTGTTGCGTAGAACTTGTCCATCTTCACTGAGTTTATTTCGGAACACCCATTTGGTACCAATTATCGATTGACCAATTGGTTTAGGAACAAGTTCCCAAATTTGGTTTCTCTCAAATTGATTAAGTTCCTCTTGCATGACAGAAATCCAAAACTCATCAGAAAAATCCTCTTCTACGTTCTTAGGTTCTATTTGTGAAATAAATGCTATATTTGCTACTAATTCAGAATCTTTAAGAGACGAACGTGTACTTACACCTTTGGATACATCACCTATAATAAGAGTTTCTGGATGATCTGGCTTGAATCTCAATGATTCAAATCTTTGGGCCATATCCTTCACAAGGCTTTTCTCAGTTCCTGCATCTTCGGAACTTTTATCAGTCCTTGCCTCTTGGGTCAGATCTTTCTCAGAATTCTTCTTAGTCTTTTTAGGTGCATCTTCATCATCACTGTCGCTAGATCTGTGACTATTCAACTCATCAAAAGTAACATTAATACTTTTTTCAACAATTATAGATCTTTTATTAAAAATTCTATATCCCTTACTCTTAGCAGCATATCCGAGAAATATCCCGTCATCTGCTTTGGAGTCGAACTTTCCCAAGTTATCCTTGGTGTTCAGGATAAAACAGCGACAACCAAAAACTTTAAAATAAGAAATGTTTGGAATTCTTCCAAACCAAAGCTCATATGGTGTTTTCTTCGAGATTGGTCGAATTAACACCCTATTTAAAACATGACAGGCTGTACTAACAGCTTTTGCCCAAAAATATTTAGGAAGATTATACTGATTCAGCATGACTCTAGCCATCTCGCTTAGAGTACGATTCTTCCGCTCCACAACACCATTCTGTTGGGGAGTTCTAGGACAAGAAAATTCGTGGTAATATCCACTATCATCACAAAACTTTTTGAAGTCAGAATTTTCGAATTCGCCACCATGATCACTTCGGATACGAGTAATCATGAAGCCTTTTTCGTTTTGTACATTTTTTACAAAATATCTAAAATTCAAAAATAGCATCACTTTTATTTGATAAAAAGTAAATCCAAGTAAATCGAGAGAAATTATCAACAATAACAAAGGCATAGAGCTTACCGCCAAGACTAGCGACTCTACTAGGACCAAATAAATCCATATGAATCAACTGCAAAGGTCTCGAAGTACTTACAGCGTTGATGGATTTAAAAGTAGACCTATGTGCTTTGTTCTTTTCACAGTCTGCACATACCATATCTCTCTTGAATGGAATTTTAGGGAGTCCTTTTACCAACTTCTTTGTATTCAGACGTGAGATAGTATCCATGTTTGCATGTCCTAGTCTCATGTGCCATAGCCAGCTTTCATCTTGATTGGCTACTAGGCACCTTCCTGCATTATTAGTATTCTCCAAAAAGAAAACATAAATGTTGTCTTCTCTAATCCCTTTATATACGGGATCACCAGATGACATATCATATATGGTACATTTATCTTTCACAAAATTGATACCATAACCATTATCTGCCAAATGACTTATGCTCAATAGGTTATGTTTCAATTCAGTTACTAGACAAACATCCTTTATTATTGGATAAGGAGAAATACCTACAGTACCATTACCTATTATATCACCTCTCAAGTTGTTTCTGAAGGAGACGTATCCTTCTTTCTTTATCGATAGCGTAACGAATAAGGATGCATCACCAGTCATGTGTCGCGAACATCCGCTATCGAGAATCCATTTGCTTTTAGCATGAGAGGGTTGAGGGTCCACCTACAAGACAAGTAGATGAATCCTTTGGTACCCATTTTCTGAAGGGTCCACACAGATTAGCTTTAGGTCTCCAGACTAAAGTATGATTGTCAACAAGCTTTCTTGCAAGACAATATTATAATATGTGTCCGTGCGTACCACAATATGTGCAAGTCAGTTTAGTGGTAGAAACTGTATTTGCAAGTTTGTTTTGTTTGGAGAACCTGTAAGTGAAAGCATGATGGTGTTCATGTTTCTTCTATGCTTTCTTGTGTTTAGTCCTTCTAGGTGTATGCTTCGCATTAGGACTAATCTTAGGCTGTGTCACAGGTATTGCCTGTTTGCCTAACTTGATTTCTAACTTTTTAGAAATCGTAATAGACTCTTCGTATCTAGCAGTCATATCAAGGAGTCTTTGTTCAGTTACTAGGTGCATCTTCTTCTCTATGTCATAAAGCTTTTGTACTTTGACATAGTCCCTTTCTTTCTTTTCAATATTGAGGATAGCCTCATGATAGTCTGCTTTAAGTTTGGCTATCTCTTCCGTGTTACCGGTAGTAGATGTCTCTTTAATATCTTCAATTAGATTAGACAATCTAGCTATCTCGGTTGTGTGTGCCTTAATCTCTTTTCGAGATTGCTTATACTTGTCGAGCACAGTTTTGTGATCTTCAAGTAGTTCGCTAAAGGCGTTCTCTAGTTCATCGAAAGTAAAATCATCAAACAAAGGGTTAGATGATACCTTTTCAAAAGCCATGAGACAAATATTTGCATTGCTGCAGGGTCTGTCTTCTTTTTCTGAATCACTGGCATCGCTTTCGTGCCAGATGCTTGTGTTCGCATACTTTCGACCAGATGTAGCTTTTCTGCTTGATCTTGATCTATCGTATGGACTGCTTTTCTTGGTGGTTGGACAGTCCTTCTTCATATGCCCTGATTTCTTGCATCCAAAGCATATAGTTTCATCTTCGTTGCTCTCTTGCACGTCTTTCTTCTTTCTGCTTGTGAACTTTAGATATTTCTTGAAGTTCCTCACAAGTAGGGCTCTTTCATCACCACTTGACGATTCTTCATCGGAATCGTTGTATGTTGATTTTCTTGCTTGGGCTTTGAAGGCAATAATTTTCTCCTTTGGTGTTGCTTCTTCAAAATCTTGCAAGTCGAGTTCATGGGTCATGAGTTTGCCCATCAGCGTTTCCAGAGTCATAGTGGTGAGATCGTTTCCTTCAACGATTGCTGTGGCTTTTGGATTCCAGTTCTTTGTTAGAGCCCGCAGCACTTTTCTGATCTTCTCGTGATTGCTGTAATCCTTGCCAAGAGATTGTAAAGGATTAGTTATATCGAGAAAACGAGTAAACATCTGTGTAATTGACTCATCGGGTTTCATCTTAAAAGATTCATACTCCTGTGTCAGTCTACTAATTTTGGATTCCTTTACTTGGAAAGTCCCTTCATGGGTTACCTCAAGGAGTTTCCAAATTTCATGAGACGTCTTACAGGTTGAAACTCTATTGAACTCGGTTTTGTCAATTGCACAGAATAGTGCATTAATGGCTCGAGCATCAAGACTAGCCTTTGCTTTTTCAGCATCGGTGTACTTGTCATGAGGTTTTTCCATAAGAATGCCTTCAACCACTGTGGGTGCTGGCTTCTTATAACCATCAATGACTATTGACCATAGATCAAAGTCAAGAGACTTTAGAAAGAAAGTCATCCGTGTTTTCCAGTATGTGTAATTTGTTCCATCAAATAGGGGAGGTCTATTTGTGGATTGCCCTTCACCGTTGAATATAGATTTCATGGCTGCCATATATACTCACTAAGGTATGTTATATAAGAATATAATCTGCTCTGATACCAATTGTAGGACCGTTGAGCACCTCTAGAGGGGGGGTGAATAGAGTGGTGTATGCAGCGGAATATAATTACCAATTAAAATTTAAACTATGGCAGATATGTAAGAGACAGTAAATAGAGAAAGAAAATTCAAACTCAGTAACACAGCGATATATACTGGTATCCCTCTGAGAGGACTAATCCAGTCTCGAGTACTCTTGCTCGATGTTAATCCACTATGGCACAAGCTTTAACTGAGAGCTTGCAGTCTCTTACAACACCGTGCTTGGTGACGAGCGTACGACCAGCTCCACACACACACACCGTGCTTGGTGACGAGCGCACAACCAGCTCCACAACAAAAAAAGTTATTGAAACTTGGAACGACCTCTTTACAACTCTTGAGTAACCAAAAGACTCTAAATCAACTCTGATAGTACTGGCTTTTGGCTAAGAGATGTATAGGTGAGATTTGAAAATCTTAGATCGTTCGAAAACACTTGAGTAATAGAGAAGAGAGAATGAAGAATGAATTGATGATTTGAAATGAAAAGTTCTTCTCTATTTATAGGTGTTTTCTCCAACCAAACTCGGGCAGAACTCGGACAGAGTTCGGATGCAAATATCTCGCAAAGAGACGTTGCTCACTGATTTGGAGGCAACATAAGTTTGAATAACTTTTGACCGAACTCGGTTAGAGTTCGGACCGAACTCCGGCCGAACTCGGTTAGGAGTTCTGTCAGGAGATATTTGAAAATCATTTGCAAAAACAGTTTTCAATAATATTTTTGGTTATTTGTAAAATTATTTTGAAAGACTATTTTCGAAATATGTTTTTGAAATATTTGTAAACGAAAGTACGAAAATAGGTAGGCTTTTGGAATGTGGACAATTTTAACCCTAAGCCAGTATTACCACAATTGATTTTACAGAATAAATCCTAGACTCAATAAAATATAAAATACAGAATAAAATGAGAAATGAGTCTCCAGAAGATTTGATGATATTGATGCTTTGATTGATGCGGTACATCGTCCGTTGAATATGATTTCATGAATCCTGAAATGATTAGCAGTATTTTCTATATTTTGTGTATTGACTAAAGTGTATGTTGATTATCAAAATCGGGTGTGACCATGGAATGGGCCAACAATCTCCTCCATTTTGATAATTGACAAACTTGAGTCTATACCAAAATATATTTATATCAAATCAAAAAAATACAAAGTACCTGAAAAAAATGTTTGGATTTTGTTTTTGGATTATATGCGCGCTTTGGTATACTCTTTTTCTTCCCCTTTGTCAAGTAGTAAAATGAATAGGCTCCCCCGTAAATCGTGAAGCCAACAATAGACAAACACAAGACAAAGTGAAGCAAAAAGAAATAATCACAGCATAGACATATATGGAACAACTGATATAGAATAAACTAAAATAACATAGAAGTTTCCTCTAGAAATCCAAAAGTATAACTAATAATGTCTAACTAAACAGTTTAGACATGGAAAATAAATAAAAACTACGACATCAACTGCATCAACTAATCAAATCAATATCCACTATCCCATAGCTGAATCCACGTCACATCGTAGGGTCGTCCGCACCGGAAGGATCATGAGGGAAGTAGGCTGTAGTCAGGTCGAAATACTGAAAGGTAACCTCATCAGTAAATCGAGGACCCGGAATAGCAGGGTGAGGAAGGATGGTGACCGGATGGACAGGATCCTGAGCCAGGCTATAGTGGAGGTCAGCAATACTATTTTTCAGCACCTGGGCCTGAGAAATGTGCCGAAACTCTGAGTCCTGATGACGTTACGTAGAGACCGCAACAAAATCATCGAAGCGCTGGTAGAAAGTCTGATCGAATCCTGGGGCAGGGGCCGGAGCAGGAGGAGTATCAGCTGGAAGGACCTCAGCATCAGCAGCTGGAGCAGGAGCAGCTCCAGGTGGTGCATAAAATCGACAAGATCGAGTCAGCTCAACAGGAGGAGAGGAGATGGCACACGTCTCAAGATCAATCTCGAAACGTCGAAATATAGAAGCAAGGTGCATAGGATATACTAGATTCCTACCTGCATTTTTGCAGTTAAGCATCCAGGACATCATAGTTTTGGGAACGGAGAATGGGATGCCAAAGTGGATGTGATATAGAGCAGATAGTTCCAAAAAGGTAACTTCATCAGTAGAGCCTTTCTTCGGAAGAAGAGCAGAAAATATCATACGATGAAGCTCATAGAATGTTTGGTTCAGATGTTTGGCAAAAATTCTCCGAGGACGAGGGTTAGGATGACAAATTAATTTCCTAAAGGAAGCAAGAGTGACATCAGCAGGGAACTGAATGTGGTAGATGTCAACTAATGCATCACCAAGATCAGGAATATGAAAGAATTCACTGATGTCGGTGGCGCTAAATTCTAATTCTTGCCCAGCAATGCAAGAATAGAAATTGCCGTTTGGTTTTACCTGCAGATTACAGTAAAACATACGTACGGCGTTGTCATAAATGCTCTCTTGGACCTCGAAGAAATCGCGGTATCCAAGTTGGTCAAAAATTTGAGCATATTCAAAGAAAGTAGTAAAATTAACGAAAGCTCCAGAGCAAATACGACGACCAGAGTAGGAGTCGAACCAGAGATCCAAAAAGTCTTTGTCGGGAAACAAAGTAGCATCGTACTCATCGGGATCTCTAGGTCGTGCTGGACTAAAAAGACTAGCAGGGGTGTAGTCAGA